>VWZT01007450.1:1080532-1192217 GCA_013397055.1 Pachycephala philippinensis | reverse complement strand
AGCCGCCCCCAGGAGCCGCCGCCGCTGCGGGGTGAGCGGGGCCGGGGGGGCCGGGCGGGGGGAGCCGGGCTGGGGTGCCCGCGGGGCTCCCCGGGGGTGCGGGGCCGCGCTGCTCTCAGGGTGGTCCTGTCCCGTCCCGGCCCGTCGCGGGGAAGGCGCCGCGGGTGCGCGTCCCGCAGAAACCCCGCGGGGGCAGAAGCCCGTCGGGCTTCTCTCGGCTTTTAATTCTGCCCGTGCAGTGGAGGGAACTGCGCCCCGTTAGTGATGGCTTCGAAACTGGTGTTTCTTGTGAATGAATGCCTAAGTCCCTTCCGCTCCGCGGGCTTTTTTTGTTTGTTTAATTTCCAGACAGGTCCTGCTGTTGGTCTTTCTGTGTAGTACCTTGTCAGTCTAGTGCCCTTTCTTCCCCCCTTTAAAAGAATAGTGAACTAGCAATATCTGACACCACTATCCTTCCTTTTTCTTACAAAATCCACCCCGACACCGTGTGCAGCATTGGCAATGTTCCTGTGGCTTTAATTGGCTCAGGTCACAGCAGACTAATTTTGTGAGCAAGGTATATTTGTAGGATGTTCCGTAAGAATATCCTCGCTATTCAGTGGAAGTAAAACAAAACTTTGTTTCCATATTCCTCATATTTAGCTCTTTGCTCCAAGGAAGGTTTGGAAACACTTCTATAAGAACCTGAATGCTGCCGTTACAGGAATCGGCCTCTCCAGAAAGATAAATCTTGAAGGCAGATACATAAAAGTTGTTTGCATTTCATTTTACTGCATTTCTTTCCTATATTCTTGAATTATGATCTGTTGTTGTTACTCTGCCTGCAGTATCCATGGTTTTTGTATGGGTTTATATCCTGTGTGTTGTCTTGAGGTGCTGTGGCTTGTGACTGCAGAGAGGAGAGCAGGTTGTATGGGCT
Organism: Pachycephala philippinensis; assembly: GCA_013397055.1. Lineage (NCBI taxonomy): Eukaryota > Metazoa > Chordata > Aves > Passeriformes > Pachycephala > Pachycephala philippinensis. The sequence continues at coordinate 1,191,298 of VWZT01007450.1, read as the reverse complement.
GAGCGTTGTCTGTGCCACTACAGAGCCAGCACACATCTGCAAACCGAGGAGCCCTGCTGAAAGTATCAGCAGAAACCTCTTTATACTGTACCTTCGGTCTTGTTCACCTGGTCAGTGTACCAATTCCTCTGACTTTCCATCCTGCACTGAAAGATACCCACACAAGAACACTGAAGGGCTCGAGGAAACAGCAGAAGTAATTTATTCTGAGTATTTTAAGTATTCTGTATAAAAACATGTTCAAGGCAGGATAGGTTATGAAATGTACTAAATACATACACTAATGTCTTGGTAAGGATGAAGTGCAGTTTGTAATTACAGCTGAAAGATCTGCATTAATTGGGCAATTACTAACCAGGTATGTTAACAATTTTCTAATTTACTTTAATAAGAAAAGATAATTTGAAAAAAACTTCTCTAAATATGTTCATAGAGGAAAACTTCCTTCCGTTCCTTCCATTGATGTGTAACTCACAAAACTTTGAGGCTTTTCCAAAATGAAAGAAAAAAGGCAAAGGGAAAATACTGTAGCCATGGCCCACTTACATTCACTATGTTTTTCTTTGTTTCTCCAGCTGAAATAGTCTACAGCAGGGAAAATAAAAATTTTAAATTTAAAAATAAAACAAAACTAGAAGGAATCCTAGGAATGCTGACTGCCACATGATGTTCATTTTTCTTGGGGATAAAGGTATTGAACAGATTACTGAGAGGATTTATTTTTTCCATATTAGGGAATTCTTTGCATTTCAGATGAGAGCAGAGGAATGCTTCCAGGGTTTCCAGCAGTGAAGATCTTGTGTTGCATGGCAGTATTTTATAATCCAATTTGTATGAAACATTTTGATGAAGATAGGGCTAGCTGGAAGTTACAGGGCTGATGTTTGTAGGAGCTGCAGGAGACTCCTAGTAATAATACATTTGAATTGTTTCTTTTACTGCTAACACGAATTAAAACTCTGTATAACATGCTAATTTTCACAGCTCATTTGTTTCTGTCTGTAGGTTTTAAATGCTCCCTGTCCATCTGGCACTGAGCAGGGTGAAGGAATGAAAAGTGTCTAAAGGCACAAAAAATAAAAATGTGAAAAGATCGAATGTCTGGTCGCTGAGCATACACTGCTTTTTTAATCACTGCTTAGAATAGCTTAAGTTTAAGATTTCCTCACTGTTATTCTGATTGGGTATCTGTTTCACCTTGGGCTTCATTTCAGGAAAAGGAGTGCTTGGAAGACAAGGTGTGATAGAGATCTAGAGAAAGTAATCAGGGAAATATATTTGCTATTTCTTGTAATGCAAGAACTGCCACTTGACAAAATGACCAGCAGCAGGCTTAAAAACAGCCAGGATGTGTTTTACAGGGGATGTAAGTGGGCTGCAGCCCTCATTGCCATCAGTCATAGCGGAGACTGAGTGTAAACAAATTGAAAAGGGGCTTGAACAGGTTGGCAAAGGAATTCCACTGACAGATTGACACTCAGCCCCGTGGACTGGGGCCCTCTGCCCTTTCCCCTGCCCCCTGGCAGCTGTCAGAGGCAGGGTCTTGCCCTGGGGTGGGTTCTGTGGTCTGAGATGCGTAGCTGAGTTTATCTCCTGTTGTTTGAGTTGCATTATAAATTGCCATACCACTGTGGATTTGGAGGAGTTGGTTGGAACTTGGATGGTTTGACAGTGCCTGGGACAAATGAGATTTTATCTGTCTCATAGTCGAAGTTGCCTTCTGTCTGTCTCGACAGTCCAGATTCCCACTTCTTGCTCTTCTTCTGGCTTAGCCATCCTTCCCTGGGTCTGTAGGCATGTGCTGACTAGGTGACACTTGCTGGGGAGGTCTTTTGTTTGAATGTCTCAAAAGAACTGTAAACTTACTTTAAGGGCAGCAGTATTCAAGCAGATGTTTTAAGAGCACGGTGTATTACTTATTTTTTCTGTTCATCTGTGTCTGTATGAACACATATAGATGTGTTCATACAGTCATATGCTTCTGCTTACTGGCTTTAACACTGCAATCATAATTTTCTCAGAAATACAGTTTTTTCAGTTTTGTAGTTATTATATAAACAGATTTCATGCATGAATTACCAGAGGTTTCATCCAGACATTCTTTAGGAAAAGGTTAAGTACAAGATCCTGTCAAACTGAATTTAATTAGAATGTTAGTAAGTCAGTCTGATAGGTAGTATAGCTCATTTTGAGTCTTCAGCTTTTATCCTTAAATACCCGTCAAAGCAATTTTGTCAGTTCTTTATTCATAAATGTTTTCTGCCAAAGCCCATTGCTTTACTAGCCAATAAGTTGATGAAAGATGAAAGAAGCGGAAGTTTTAATTTGTTTAGGCTTCCTGTCCTTGAATTTTTTATTTAACAAATCATACATACTATGAATGGTAGTTTAGTCCTGAAAAAGACAGACAAAGTGGTTTTTGTTTTAAGAAGCGGGCACTGCTCATCCTCTGGGTTCTCAGGGTTTTTATTCAGCCCACCTGAAGGTACCACCAGAACTTCTCACATGCAGCCCAGGACAGCAGCTCCCTCACACTCCCCACGTTGATTCTGTGCTTCGTTTCGTGCAGGAAAAGGTGCATCCTTGCAGTGTCCTGTCACCACCAAACCACCTGCACACTGCAGATTCATAAGGCAAAATGTAATAGAACATTGACTTGCAAACAGGTCTTCTCTCTTCATATAAAAATCTATTATATGCTTCAAATGAAAAGTTATTTTTTATGTAAGAGCAGCACCATCCTCTACTGGATATGTGTGGATATGTGCAGCAGACCTGTGAGGGAGTATTATCCGTAGCCAGCAGGGAGCTCTTTGACGGGTAGTGCTTGTGTGGTTCACTGTGGGTTTAGTTGTCATCCAGTTTATGTGCCCATTCACCAACTATCTGTAATTCTCTTTTTCCTTTCCTTGCCCTACTGTAACTAAAAGCATCATCAGGTGCAAACACCCTGACTGCAGATGACCATGAAACTGTAGCTGACCAAACACAGTTGGACCCAGCGGATCGTGTGAGCCTTGCCTCTGAGGAGACCAACCCAGGCGAGCACCTGCCGGGAGAGGAGGCTTCAGGCACGATCCTGGATGTGGAGGGGAACACAGATTCGGTCAGTAAAAGGGAGGAGCCGGAGGGCACCGAGCCCCTGCCTGCAGGAGAAGAGGAGACCTCTGAGCTGCCCTCTGTGTGGCGAGAGGAGAGCAGGGGGCCTTCGCCGCCAGCACCAGGAGAAGATGCTGGGGCACTTTCTCCAGGGCCAGCAGAGGACAGTGGGCTGGTAGAGGGCAGCGACAGCTCTGTAGTGGAACTCGTCGAGAAAGTACATGTTACTGAAGAGGACCACTTCGTTGAGGGTAATATTTGTGCTTTCATAAATTCAGGAGAACAAAATTTGCCTCCAGGGACTTCTGCGTGGGTCCTTTTGACCTTACTAAGAGCCTCAAATGAGCTTCTGGAGTCAGAATTTGGTCCAGGGAGTCTGTATGACGTGAGGCATAGAAGAACGTGGCTGGGGAAGCCTCAGATTTACAAGTCCAAGCTCTAATAAATTTAATCAGCATCTCCACCTCTGCTAGTTCATTTCATGTCCTTTTTGTTCTTAGCAGGTAAAATGTCCCACCATACCCCTCATTTAAAACATTGTGTCTCTGGGTAGCTCAGACATGTTCCTTAATATTTGCACAGCCCAAAGGCTCGATTACTTAGTCACATGTATTAATTATAAAGCAACTGTCCTTGTACACATAAAGCTGGAGGATGCATGCTTGGATGTAGAAAAAAAAGCATCTCTTTGATGCATGCTTGGCATGTCCAGTCTGTCCTAGAAGCTTGGCTACAAGACAAGCAGAACCGAAGTAGTAGTGCAGAGACATGGGGCTGTCTTTCCACAAAGGCTTGGAGATGGCTGGGTGGGGAGAGAGGCTGTGTGAGGAAGCAGTGGTGTCTGAGATGACAGGTATTTCCATGTGCTATGGAGGGACCTCTAGCAGGAGGTGCTCTCCTTCCTGGAAACTGCAGGCTGTGCTCATCTTTGGGTTAGTGCCCAGAGAACATGGACTGCACATGCAGAAGATGAACACTTCACAGGAGGAATCAAATTTCTCCTAAATGGTACAAAGTAGTTCAGTAAGGAATCAGATACATCCTGGGGTAGCTCTTCTTCAGGGATTAAGCAGGTGAAGCACATGAGGAGAATTTCTCTGCAGGGAGACATGGTATCAGCAGGTTTCCTCACTCCACTTTTGCCTTGAAGAAGTGCGAGGTGCAGAAGGACTGATCTGTGTGAAGTCCAGAGCCACTTACACACACTGCCACTAATCCTGTGGCATTTCTCTGCACGTCTCTGAACTGGCTATGTGAATGTCATTCTTTGCATCCCAGAAGCTGAGCATGGATGTGGGAATGCTTTGTCCTCTCCTGTGTCACTTCATGAAAGAATTTTGTCCTCTACATAAAATGGGCATCTCTCCTTTGGAATAAAGCCTTGTTTTATGTAAGCAGTAAATGACAGGTTGTTCACTTGTTAAACACACACCCTGCCCAGCTGCAAACTCCAATTTTATTATTCACCGTTTCTAAGCCTCAGGGCAGTGCCGGAAGCAGAGCAGCATGTCCTGGACCTTGTGCTGTCACCTCTCATCAGTGGAAACATGTTTACAGTTGTCTGGCTGGCTGAAGATGAGTTGTGGGGCTTTAAGCACCAAGTGATGTGTGCAGGGCAAGTGAACAAGGCTTTTGGGGAAAAAATTTTTTTGTCTTATTACTTCCAAGGTATAAGTAATATCTTAACTTGTGTGCATTCTTTTTCTGTAAGGCATCTGATGAAGAGGGGATTTTCTATTTTTATGCTATGGTACATATGATACTTAGCATTTGTTTTGCTTTCCTTTATGCTTCCATAGCTATGTGAGGAGACGAGCTAGGCAGCTTCCCCGGGAAAGCAGGGTTTCAGCCACACTTGCATGTTACCAGGTTTTCTATTTGTTTTGTTCCAGTTGCAAATAAAATTGCACATACATGAAATAAAATCCACGAAAAGTAATTTGAACAGGAATAGTACTCATGATTTTCTTTGGATACAGCATCAAGGGGATTTTGTGAAAGCATTAGGAGAACTTCATGGGCATGAGGCAACCATATAGCTGGATGATGAAAAGTGTTTGGGATCATCCTGTTCTCTATGGGTTCATTCAGGGGGTACCTTGGTAAGGGGCTTTGGAGAGCTGACAAACCAAAATCGGGTTTACAGAAAGGAGCTAGGGCACTCGGTGCTTTTCCTCAGTGGATCCTAATTTGATCTCCATGGTTACCATTCCCAGGTGAGACGGGAGAACAGGTGGAAACTGAGCTGCTCAGTGAGACAGTAAGTGAAGGGCCTGAAACAAAAGAAGAAGAAACAGGAGAAGCTGTGGATAGTGCAGCAGCGACAGAGATAGGTATGTTGACAGAGGAGGGAAGGACCACATGGGTTATTATTTAAGAGACAGCAAAGACTGTGCTGTCCTTAATGAGCACATCTTATTATTCCCCTGTTGGCATTCCCCTTTCTGCATTTTTACACAAGAGTCAAAAATACTTTACATTAAAAGACATTTTTGGAAGCAATCAATTGAAAGTCATGCTTTTTACATGGGTCATCTTTATATAATACATGAGCCTTACCAGTGATAACTTTTCCCTCTTTGGGAAGAATGATAGACTGTAACATGCAGTCTTGGAAAATAAAAACCTTTGTTAAAATCATGACTCTGCTTATTATTATTTGCAGGCTTGTTTTTGTAAGCTAAGCCTTAATGCTGCTTTGTGATTTCCATTCTATGCCAGTCATTTTAGATCCCCTTGTTCTCCTTATCAGCTGAAATCAGCAGTGTGGTGCTGTGGTGAAAGCACATTGCATAGAATATTCAGTCACATGGTGGGAAGGAAAAGTCACAAGCCAAATAAAGTTCCTCTGTAAAACTGTTACGCCAGTGAAGAGAAAAATTCAAGGGGACAAGATTATCACTCTAGCAGACTTTGAGATTATGGTCAAAATTCTGTCACCACAGTCTTTGTACAGAAGTTATTTCTTCTTCTTCCTCCACATTCACTAAGAACCTCACACTTGGGTCTATCATGTAAGGTGTTCACATGCCCCAGAAGGCAGAATTAGAATCAGAGAATCATTTAGGTTGGAAAAGACCTCTAAGATCATTGAGTTCAGCTGTTAACCCAGCACTGCCAGGTCCATCACTAAATGCTGTCCCTAAGTGCCGCATCCACACATTTTTTTAATGCTTCCAGGGATGGTGATTCCACCACCACAGGTTACCCTATGGTATTGCTGGAATGTACAAAAGGATGAGCAGGCAATGCAGACAACTCCTCCTTTCCCCCAGCGAACCTTATTGCAATAGCTGGAACCCCCTTCTCCCTCTCCCCTCCCTCCTAATCACCGGTGTACTTAGTCATGCTTGAAATCTCTCTGGGCTAGCAAGTATTTCTGTAATTCAGAAGAGAACAGCTTCAGCAGAAAGGGTGGTAGATACCTTACACCAGTGCTTTTCATGACTTCCAAAGGAACCTCTTGCACCTGGGGTGAGCAGTCTTTGGCTCCTTCCCAATGCCAGTGTGTGACAGCCTTAGGGCTTCCAGCAGGAAGCCGGCTGCTTATGCTTCTGCTAGAGGGCTGAGGGAAATGGGTTTCAGCATAAGCACTGCAGTCCGAAAGACAAGTAGGGTGGTGGTCAAGCAGTTTGGTCAAGGCTTATGTGCCTTTATGACCTTGTGATTACCCAAATAAAATTAGATCAGCTGTGATAAAAAAAAATGCTCACCTCCCTTTAATTTTCATGTTTGACAGTTGCTCCTCTTTATAAAGATTGTTACTTTTTAAGCTAGCCTGTGAAGACAAGCAGTTGTTGGCTGTTGACTGCTGTTCTTTTGCAGGATCTTTAAATTTATGCTAGATAGCTTTGCCTATGAAGTCAAAACAAGTTTAATAAATCAACTTGTTTCTAATGTCTTAAAATTATGTCTTTTTTAAAAGCTCCTATGCTTTTGCAAAGAATCATCTCTCTGTGCTGTGAATTCAGCAAAGCACTTAACTTGATTCTAGGAAACCTCAAAGAACATCTTCCTGCTCCTGAAGAGTAAGAGAGTCATAGAAAGGCTTGGGCTGAAACGGACCTTAAAGATCACCTAGTTTCAGCCCTCCTGCCTTAGGCAGGTATGCCACCCATTAGATCAGGTTGCTCACGGCCCCATCCAACCTGGCCTTGAACATTTCCAGAAATTTCACCCAGTGATGATTACAGCTTTATTGAAATTCTTCCTGCATTTGCCTGCTTTGACAGTATTCTCCCCAACAGTTTTGTAAGGGAGCAGAAAGAGCAGCCCTGCTTCTATGTCTGTAATGGATTTCAGATGATGGGAGTGCACTGACACAGCTCAGAGAACAGCTGCAGGCAAGAGGAGCAAACAATGCTAAGAACGGAATAGTCACCATTTAAACCTGGAATTCTGTTGTATAAGGGAGCAATTCTTCCATCTTGAAAGGATATTGAAGAAATAAAGCAAGATTCTGGGCAGGAAAGCAAGACTGCTTAAGGCAATGGAAAAATTCTTACTTTGAGACACATCAAAAACATTCAGAGCTTTGTCTCTAGGAGGGTATGACTCAGAGGATACAAGCTGATCAAAAAAAAAAAAAATAGAGCTCTAAAGGTAGCTGATGTCCACCTAAGAACAAGGCAATGCTCAGTTACATGCTAAGTGTGTGGAATTTGAAACCATTAAAGGGAGTTGGCTTTTTTCATGTTATATTAACAATCTTCTTAGTCACAGAGAGTCACTGCAGTTGGATGTCTTTCGTTGGTCACCTTCACTCCCATGCAAGTTTCCCACCTTTCCTGTGTTCCCTACCCACCCTTATGGAACACCACAATTCAGTGTGAGGAAGTCCCACATTTCCATGTTCCCTACCCTTGCAGAGTCTTCTAGCTGGGAAAGAAGTACTTTGAGCTGGGATGGCCTGACACTGTGATTTCAGCCAGTCATTCCCTTGGGCACTATCTTTCAGCTATCAAGTGAGCCCCAGAGCTTCTCAGCTGCTGATGGCCGACAGCAGCTTCAGGGGCTGGATACACTTCCTCAGCCATACTTTGTCATGGAATAGCTGAGGTAGAAGAATACCTCTGGAGCTTATCTAGTCCTGCTCAAAGCAGGAACAGGTTGTCCTGTTGGGTTTTGAACTCCCAGAGATGGAGACTCCATCAATTGTGGGCAGCCTATTCCCATAACTTAACTGTCCTTACAGAAAAAAAAAAAAATTAAAAATCCTGTATTTAAAGGTAATACCCTGTATGTCAATTTATGCCATTTGTCCCTTGCCCTTAAGATTTACTGTCCATGAAATGCCTGCCTCTATGTCACATCTGATTGGAATGATGTAGTGATTTCAAAAGTTGTTAAGAGAAAAGGCAGCAGGGTGAGGAGGAGCTCGAGACTGTTGCAGTGACACACAGAGGTGATGTTAATGTCTGTAGCAGGAAGACTGTGTATGAATGGGATGGGGGAAGAGGAAGCAGAACCAGTGGCTGCTTTTAGGTCCACACAGAACATTCTTATAAATGTGGAAGAAGAGCAGATATCCCCTTCATCCTGTGGTGCTTCCAGGGAACTTTCTCTTCGAGTTCCTGTAAGATTTGGTGAATATCAAGTTATACCTTCAATTAATTGCTAAATTAATTTTTTTCCATGTGTTTCAGAGACAGCTAATAACAAGGAATAGAAGTTACGTCTCAATGAACATCCTCTTCTTGGGCCTGCTCTTCTGTTCCCAGGAACATTTTAAAATTTTATTGGGTTGGGAAAATAGAAAGGCTTTTATGGATTTAACCACAAGCTACAGACACATGAATAGGAGGCATAAGAAAAAGTTTTATATAATGCAGATTTTTTGAAGTCAAGCTGCCAAGACTTCAAGTGTTTGAAATACCTGAACTTCCATCTCCTTGCCACAGAGTGCCTTCTACACATAGCAGGATAATTTTTCAATGGAGTATAATTGTTCCTTTTTCAATTAGGAGTTTTTCCCAGGCTCAGATAACTGACTTCAAATGGTTGAAACCTTCAACCAACATTATATAGGATAAAGAATAGAGTGTAGCTTTTTTCTCTCTAAATTATTGTATGTGGGCAGTTCCTCTGAGTGCCTGGACTACCGATGTATGGAGCTGCTGAAGTGTACAGCACGTAGAAGACTGGGAGAGGAAAGTGCCCATTTACCAGGCTGTAACTAAATGCAGAGGTGAGTTTTCCAGAAAATAGAAGATAACAGAGTGCAGTGTCCAGGACTCAAGTGTCTGAGTGCTGCTCACTCCCCATTTTTAAACACAAATTTATTGAAGGGATCGTAGTACAATGTATGTGCTGACTTCTGCAGAAGCAGGGAGAAGAGGGAATTTTTAACTGAGTGGGATGTTTTAGTTATATAAATCTTAGAAGATCACAGCTGTTAACATTCATGGTCAATAAAATTACCTGTCTTTAGCTGTGTAGCTCTCCTCATATGCATTTGTGGATTCTAAAATGGATTTCTAAGAGAGAAAATACAAGCCTGTCTAAGAGACAAATACAAGCTTGTTCCCAAAGAAGAGGTTATCTATTATATTTCCCTGCAGTGCTGTCCTCCTGGAGAAATATGCTATCAGGGACTGTCTGGGTTATCTTCCAAAATAATCATTCTGGAGATGAAGCTGGATAGCAATGCTTTCAAACAAATTTCCTGTGAAAACAGGTCCTGAATATGATTCGTGTTTTGGGTCAGATAAAGAGTAGAAATTTTTTCTGATGATGAATGTTGCAGAATCACAGAATCAATTAGATTGGAAAGCACCTCTAAGGTACTTGAGTCCAAATGTTGACTGAACACCACCTTGTCAACTAGACCATGGCAGTAAGTGCCATGTCCAGTCATTTCTCATCCAGGGATGGTGACTCCACCACTTCCATAGGCAGTCCATTCTGAAGTTTAGTAACCCTTTCTGTGAAGAAATTCCTCCTGATGTTCAACCTGAACCTCTGCTGGCACAGCTTGAGGCTATGTCTTGTGCAAAGTGACTACATATAATATATTGCTGGGGACTGTGTTTAGAAGATTCTCTGGCATAAGGATGGAGAAAAGGTCAGTTACCTAAAAATGGCAAGCACAATATTGTTTCTATTAGCTTTATTGTACAAAAGGACCTAAAAAAATCCTAACTGTCACCAGCAAATTATACAAATCACCTCTAAGAGATAATTTCATAATGCATGTACATGTCTGACTCCAGCTGACTCTGGTTTGTATTAAATAATCTAATTGCTATCCTTGGCCTATTAACCTTTTGTGTAAGCTGATAGTTCTTGGCTGTATCACTAAATCTAAGGTTTTCTGCTTAGCAGCACTCTTATGAACTTGTCAGCTTCAATTAATGTCAGCTTCCTGTAGGCAATACCATAAACTTTTAGAGCCCAAATGCATCTTTTTTTTTTTTAAGGGAACTTTTGCTAGGTGGAAGTCACTTTTAATTTATTTTTTAGTTTTTCTAGCCTTCTGTAATAGAGGAGCTAAAATGAGCCACTAGTTCTATTAAAAACTCTATTGATATTAAAGTGAGCATTAAAAATTCAAACAGAAGTAGTCAAACCTTTTATCCACATACTCAAACCATTCCATGAAAAAAAGCCATGAAAGACAACACCATGCACTTTGGAGAGCTGAGGAGTGGGGGAACAGGTACTGAGCAGAATGAGAACACCCCACAGTGACATAGGACTAGGCTGGGTGTACAGCCATGTTCCAGCATGCCCCGAGCACTTCCATCCTCAGCTGCATCTCATGGCTGATTTCCTCCTGTGAGCTGGGAATTCAGTTCAGCCACCAGCACATGTGCCAGCACAGCCCCACTTCAAAACACAGGAGATTAAATCGGCGGAGGAGACAGGCTGACTACCTGCAAGATCACGAATTGCAGTCTGGCAAGCATTAAAACTACTTTTAAGCACAAACCAACAAGAGCTCTGTGACAGAGATCAGTAGTGTTCATAGCAACAGAGGAGACTGCATTTGGAAATAAAATGTGAAGATACAAGGGAGTCAAAATGACCTGCTCACCTCAGAGTCTCTCTTTCTAGCACTGTTGTAACAAGGAAGACAGATGACTCACTGTTCAGCTTCTTCATATCATTAAGCAATGCAGATGAAAACGAGAGGAATATAAACCAGTCAGTGACTCAACAGTAGCAGTCTTTCTCAATCATCTTCATCCTTACATATTCTATAATCACAACAGATGAAATCTATTTTTCCTTTCCTAAAGAGGAAATATGCTTGATACTGTGTTAAACATGAGAAGTTAAATCACCTAAATTATCACCATGTGCCCGCTAGAAATATGCTGAACATCCCTGCCCTGAGAAACAAGGCATCCCTTCCATGCAAATTTCATTGAGATCCAGTATTCATGATCTGGGAGCTACCAAAGCACGTACTGTGGATAAAGGACGAGCACCTGCAGTCATTTGCCTCTGCAAACCTGGGACTACATAGAGGTTGCAAGGGGCAGAAATTGGTCTGTCAAAGAGCTTTCTCATGTTAAAAGCTGGGAAAAGGATGTGTTCCAATATTTGTGTTTACAGTATACACCTCCAGATCTAAAGCAACATAAGCTTTTTTTTTTTTTAAAATACAGTCAAGCATTTTTGATGATTTTTTCGTATTTTATGAAAAGCAAAACAAACTTCAGCCCTCAACTTCATCCAAGGTAGAAGTAATCATTCCTCACTGCACAGAGTGCTGGGCAGTAAACTTGTAAGAACAAACTTAATTTCCAAGCTAACAAGAAAGTTCTGGTAGAAATTTTTTTCCAATTAGCAATAAACACAGCCCTAGAAGAGGTTAAATTTGCACCCTGTCAGCTCCGTGCAGACACATACCCACGCTGTAGGATCTCAGATGATACCTGGCCACCTGGCTGGCTGGGGTTTGGCTCTGTCACTCAGTGAGGAACTGCTTTAAGGTAAACACTGCAGCAAGAGAAAGTCCTGGTAGAAGAAGATTGGGGCAGTTTATGTGCTTTAAGAGAACACAGTTTTATTAAAACTAGGTACTAAAATTTATTTTTTGCATCGTTTAATCTGTAGAGAATATAATCATTTTAAGATGAAAGAGTCTTAGTAAAAGAAACACCTGGTAGAACACTCACATTTCAGTACTTTATATGTTGCTTTACTTTCACAGAAAGAGACCTATTTTGCTGTGCTTCTTTAGTTACATGTGATAGAAACAAATTTTAAATGGTGAAATCAGGATGCCACAAGCTGAATTGCAACTTTGTATTTTGCATGCAGCTCAGTTTAGCAAAGGAAAAAAGAAGCTGAATTTAACTTACCTCTATTTAAAACTGGATTTATTAAATGCCCATGTACTAACTAGTTTGCAAATTAAGACCTAAGAGATAGGCTTTTCATGTTGCAGAATCATGGGTGTTAGCCTTTTTGTTTTAAAGAATAGAATCAAATAATATAACTCTGCTTAAATAAAATAAATGTTTTACACTTCTCTTTGGAAGGCTGATTTTTTATTTTGAAAACTACTGTTATAACTGTAAACAAGAGTTTATTTCAGTTATTCTAGACTTCCTGTACCATATCAAGGAAATGTCTTGAATGGCTTTGATTTAAATACGTAGTCTAAAAACTACAACTGTCTTCACCTGAAGAATCATAAAGCTAAAAGTGAATTTCAGTTCCTGAGTTTTTGCAGAATGGCACCTACTTACTGATAGAAACACTTAATGGAAGCAATGGTTCTGTCTTGTTAGCTGCATCCAGCGTGCAACTTTTTCCAGGTGTTCCATTTACATTTCAGTCTCAGACTGTCCCTTACTGTGGAAAGCAATGGTGTATTCACTCTCCTACCACCGAAGTCTCCCAAGGAGTGCTGTAATGGACTTCTGCTGACCAATGCACAAGTCAGCACGCCAAAAAAATATCGAAACTGCCATCTAGTGTTGGGTTCGAGGTGGGCAGAGAGGCTGCGGGACACAGGTAAGGAAGGCAAGGGGGAAGAATGGGAGCGGTAAGAATGGATAACCACTGTGGTTATAAAAGGCTGAACTCAGCTCATGTTCAAGACTCTTGAAATCAGCTGATTTACAGTGAACTTGAACTAAATCTGCTACAAATCAGTGAAATAAATCCCAACCAAGTAATTACACCTGAACAAAGCTGTAACAGAGAAACCTAAATATAAATTAGGAATTAAACTCCATTTAAAAGTTTAAATGTAACTCCATTCAATTACATTATTCTTAATTATTATTGACAAAATGAAGCAACATTTGCTTTGTGTTTCCTAGAAAGTCATAGCCATACTGGTACTAGCTCCTTCCTAACAAGCCTGACCATGTTTTTTCTTAGGTGGGATTGCTTACGGAGTCAGAGCTGTAGCACATAAGATGCATTATTAGTACAGCCAAGGAGGCAGAATAAGAGCAGAAGCCAAAACTAATAAAAGTTTATGTATAGGAAGTTTATTTAGAGAAAAGACAGACATTTTTCAAAGGGTGTTTGGAAGTTTGCTGTTTGAAATACCAAAAGGATTATCTTGCTTCTAACAAAAATAATTATCTCCCAAAGAAAGCAAGAAAATACTACCAAAAAAATCCATACATCTGCACATATTTGCTGTGACAACCTCATTATGAATCTTTTTTCTATTAAGGTACAATTTATAAGCTCAGTGAAAAGCAGAAATGGTTGTTTCACATCAAATCTAGGATGGCTAAGTAGAGCTGACTGTTCTCACAACTTTCCAATGGCTCTTCTGGTGTATGCTAAAGGGATACCAGGAATGCAGAAAAAATACAAAATATACTTACTGCAATAGTGCAGCTGAGGTAACAAGAGCTGGAAAGCATGGCTGGTGAGAAGGAAGGCAAGAACCCCCAAGTGCAACACTTACAGTTTATTCAAGCATGGAAGATGATTCATGCAGTGTGGCTGTGATATTGAATGGAGGGGGATATTCAGACAAGGCAACATCTGTATGTGCCATGGAAAGATCGCCATTAACATGACGCTGCCAGATGGGATCCTTCTTGCATGCTTACCATATGAAAGTCATGAACCAGGTAGAAGTGTGCAAGAGGAGCAGCAACAGGCTTTATGCACAGAAATGCACACACAGGAGAACTGAAGTTTGGCATTGAAGTGGCAGGGAGCTGAACCCACAGTGCTGGGACTTGACCTGCAGCAAAGTAGCGTTATGGCCTCTCCTCATGGCATTACTGCTTCTGTGGCTTACCAATATGAAGAGAGTGTGATCACACAAGGTGGGACTAGAAAGAGCTTCTGACACAGTCACAGCTCTCTGGCATACAAACAGCTGCCCTGGAAGGAACAGCCTATGGGATTCCGTCTGGCAGGACATTTGATAAAGCAGGTACCTGTTTCCACCACTGCAATGGTACATCCTCCAAGCTGCAGTATACCTCTGGTTTTACTTTCTACACAGTCAGTGAAGACAGTGACAGTAGCATCCATACGTAATTGGATGGCATCTTCACAGAAGAGAGCAAAACAGATACATTGAGGTGGACAAACTACAACCAGAAAGAATTTCTGCCCATTTCTGTCTGAATAAACCAATACTGTGCTTAGTCACATGGCTGTGGGGAAGACAGGGAATCAACTCTGCCATCAGGTGGCTGACATTCAAAGAGATACTTAAAACACAGTATCCATTTCTACCTGATAGAAGATCAGTACACAAGGATGGGATAAGTTACTAGCATCACCAGTTGGACTTCTCAATATTGCTTAATCACCCCTTCAAACTGATGCTTCTGACATTAATGGCAGAGAAAAAAATTACAAGAACTGTAACGACATGGTAGCTGAAAGCTTCCTGTCCTGGAGAATTTAATCCTTAGCTATTAGGATGTAGATAATAAGCCTATTCTTTTGGTTAAAATTATTTCTTACTGAATAAGCAAGCCGGAGATTTTTTTTAATGGACTATCAAAAGACAATCAGGAAAAGTTTGTTCCCAGAACAGACAAGCACATTTTTGCCATTGCAATTATATTTTATTCTCATTAAACATTTTTTAATTTTTCTTTTTAATCAAAACATAGTCAAAATTGAACTACTATGAAAAAAATTATGAAAAAGGTTACAGGTAGATATTAATTTTCAAAGAATTTATAAAGGTACCACTTTACTTCAGAAAAGCATAATTTTCTTCTTTCTGAAATTAATATTAACTTTCTAAGTAATTGCTTACATATGAAAAAATCTGAGTCCCAAGAGTAATTTATTATGTGAAGAAAGATATTAAGAAAATTCAGAAACAAATACAGTAAAATTCCTCAGAAGTGAAGATGTATGCTAAGCAATTCAAGTGCTCTGTTTTCTCATTTCTGTCATTTTTTCTGATTTAAAATTGTTACTAAAAACTTACTATTACAAATCAGTATAGTTTCCCATGTCCAGATCATCCATAGTATAACTCTAATACATTCACCCGGGTATGTACCTTAATACCTGAATATCCAGTCACCACCACAAAGGGCAGGCCCTGTCCTGCAATCTGGCTCAGCTGATTTTAGCAGGACTCAGGCACCTTTCAGGGTTTGCCAGCAGAGAAGTCACTGTAAGTCCTGAAGAAAGCACCTTTCCTCAGTAAGTCTACTGATTTCAACTGTGTGTAACTGCTGTTAGTCAGCTGTAGGAATCGGATATAATGGAGAAGTATTAACTAAATCTAGAACTGTCATTGTAAAATACCCAGTCTCTACTTATAGTCATGCTGAAGCATCTTGGAGAGGTCCCTGAATGGCAATAGCTTCAATCTCAACTCTGGCCCCCTGTGACAAAACAATGAAGAAACATATTAGGAATTTAATATATCTATTCTATGAAGCAATTGGATGAACAACACAACTTAGTAAGAACAGAGTGACGTTTGAGAGAGATTATATTTCTGACAGTTGTATTACTGATTTAGCAATGTTCAGTAATATTGTAAATTCAATTTATGTTTACTCGAGTATCACAACCCCTTATTTCTAATGTTGTATCCATCTTCCACCATAAAGAAATGTGTATCTCATATTCAGATCTCTGATAAAGTGAGGGAATAACACTAGTATACTTAGAAAAAAAACTAATTAAGAGTCTTCTTTAAAATAATTGCAATCAAAGCTATTTCAGATCTCTGATAATGTGTGGGAATAACACTAGTATACTCAGAAAAAAAAAAGTCTTCTTTAAAATAATTGCAATCAAAGCTATTTCAGAATAAGAAAAGCTGTCAGAATGCTTCAGTAGTAAGGTATTTCAGAAAATTTGGGTATTTTTTGTAGACAGAAAAGTAACACTTACTCTGGGCAAAGCAGCAACTTGATAGGCTGCTCTGGCTGGGAAGTTTGCCTTGAAAACTGTAATTTAAACAGAAATATCCAGCAGTCACTAAACTTTGCTTGATGAAACACAGTTCAAAGTAATCTGTATAAAATGCAATCATTGGAACAGTTTCAGGTTCAAGGTTATGAGACTTCTATGCCAGCTATCATTTCCCCCTCATTGTTTTGTTTTGGTGACTGACTGCTCTCCATCTCAGCAAGCCACCACTCAGCACCAAGCAGTCAGCTGCAGTTGTGATCTAGTGGCCAGTAATAACTTGCACTCTGCTGACACTGCAGGGCCTTAACACCAACTTGGCTGAAAAAGAAAGATTAAATCAGAATGGTGATCATCCAATTTCAAACACCAGGGAGTGGGAGACGGCTCTTTCACAGAAAGAGCAGGAGAGAGAAACAGGCCTGGGCCAAAAGCGTCATGAGCAAAGATAAAGATCCCAGATCCACGTGAAGTCAACAGGAGTCCAACCTTACTCATATTATAGGAAAACAGAGGAAAAATAGACCCTTGACTTACTCCTCTGTGCCCATTTAGACCTGGAAATCACAGATATTAGAACAGGAGTGAGGCATGGGGGAGGGTACTGGTAAAGATATAAGAGCTGATTTATAGAGTATTAGAATAGTTCAGGTTGGAAGGGACCTTTAAAGATCACATAGCCCAATTCACCACCATGCCACGGCCAAGAACATCTTTCACTAGATCAGGTTGCTCAAAGCCCCATCCAACCTGACTTTGAACACTTCCAAGGAATTTGCATAATGAAGGGAAAGTTTTACTAGTGACAGTTATCACAAAACTGTCAATAATGGCAATTTCGGGGTCCTGCATTGAGATAATAACTCACAATCAAAGAACAGCAACAACTGTTTTCTCAAACTCCAGGCTGGAGGCAATAAGTAACTAAGCATGCAGCTGGTCTGGTTTTACCCTGCTTAGGCACACACACCCCCCAGCACATTTTGACAAGCAGGAGACTCTGTTGCTTGCTCATCAATAAGACTTCATTCAAGACCAGATGTTGCAATCTAATTAAACGCCAAACCTGTACAAATAAGGAGCTCATGCAAATTCTTCCAAATTATTCTGCACAACATAGCTCGTTGGAATCACCTCTTTCAGTCTACACTTAGTTTTGTTGACCAGGCATTGTTCTCTTTTTTCTTCAAGTGGAGCAGCATGGCTCATCCTTGTATGAAAAATGAGCCCTGTCCCGCAACAGTAACCTTCAAATTGTTCAAAGATACAGACTTTAAAGAAATGGAGTTACAAAATCTAAAATTCAGCATTTGAAGGCTGCCTACAGTAGAATTATATCCAGGATAGCAGAGCATCAAGCAAGATAAAGAGGCAAGGAAGATCAACGTGTAGGGATAGCAAGAGTTGATCTTCACAGGACAGTGAGTTAGTGGGATGATGGACCACAAATCCACATGAAATTAGGCTGTGCTTGATCTGATACTTGAAAATTATAATTTTTTAAAATTTCTACTGGAATTTCAAAGAATATGGAACTACATCATCTGAGTCATTAAAACACTTTGCTTTCCATGAACATAATTTGTTCCACAAGCCATAACAGTAAAACACAAGCAAAATATCTACTTACATTGTTTGTAAGCATCATTAATATCATTGTAGTCCTTCATGTCTGCCATCAAAACCGTAGTCTTCACAACTAGAAATCATATAACTGCAGTTATTTTAGACCTCTGACTTGCATATAAAAATTGAAAAACTTTAGTGCATTTCTTGCTTTTATTTCATACATTTCTCTCAAGTATTCTAAACATTTTGAAAAGTTTTGCAAACAGATTTTGACCATTAGAGCTACAACCTAGGGAACCATCTAAAAATTCTGAGCACCTAGTATATAATAAAACTTTAGGAATTAAGCCATTCCTGACTAGCTCTGAAAAAGCCAAATTCTTCCAAGAGGCACTGAACTGATAAGCAGATCAATTAAAATAGCTGTTTAAGTCAACTGCTGCCAATAACTTATATCATATATATCTGCTGCCAAAAAAAAGTTCATAAAAGGTCTGAAAATTTAGTCTATGCTAGAATATTTTACCTAGGACTGCCAGCATTAATCCTGGTGTGGCTCCACCATTAGAGTCCTCCACCCAAAAAGTATTGAAAGTGTCTAGAATATTAACACCACAGATACAAGCCTGCTTTTATCTGGAGCAAAGCCTAGGATGCTTAAAATGTGTGTAGTCACTGCAGCACTGTCTGTACCTGAGCTTCCCCAGTTGGAATGAAAATATTAGTACCACTGCCAGAAATTTTTGGTGAAAGGCAGTGTTCCATTGATATTCATTGCAAAGACTTGCATGTAGATTTATTTCTTTTATTTTTTAACCCAAATTCACAATTTCTTTTGTTTGTTCCAGCTGTTGGTAACAACTGAATGTTCAGCAAACAGCTTTTTTTTTTTTAAAAGGTCACTTGATTTTTTTATATTTTAATTAAGGGAAAAACAACCACCTGTTTGCCACTGTCACAGCAGCACTTACCATTGCCATAGTCACAGCCTGCAGCTTTCAGGATTTCTCCCATGTTCTTTAGAGCCTAAAGAAAAATGAAACAAAAATCTTTCAGCTATCAGCTGGCTTATATTTAAGTATGTAAATGTGACTTGGCTGAATCCATGTTTTATTCTAAGTTCAAACAGCAAAACCTCAACTGTCAAAAAAGATTGACCTAAATAAAAATTAATAAAAGGGAGCATCCGTTCATTAGATGTAAGTGCATGATGCAGCTCCATCTCACCCTATTACCTCACTCCACCTCTTTGCTGCCAGGGGAACAAAACTTTCCCTGACTCAAGCCAGGGTTTTTATTGGGGTGTGAACCTTTGCTTCAAACACTGACTCCTTCTTACCTTCCTACATGAAACACAGATTTCTCCCCAACCTCCAAGTTGTTCAAGTGGAAAAATGACAGCGTTAGTTAAGATGGAATGACTTCCTCCTGCTTTTCCCTCACCTGGAGGATGTGAAATGTCTTTCTAGTCTCCTCAATTTCTCACAATTCCATGTTTAATTAGACACATGCCAACTCCATTACAAATTCATTGCTGGAAGACTTCTTACCTGCTTGGCTTCCTCCTTTGCCCCTCCAGAGACAAGCTGCCCAGTGGAAGGTTCCAGCCCTATCTGCCCTGCAATGTACATTGTCCGGTCCACCAGCACGGCTTGGCTGAAAACACAAGTGACATTTTAGGTTTAATGTTTCATTTTAGGTTTCCCCAAGAAAACATTTCAAATTTCAAATCTGAAAGCACATTTCAAATTTTCTACAGTACTTTATAATGTATCAGAAAGAAGACTGAGGTTATGCAGACCCAAGTCTGTACATGCAGTCACACATTCAATCTGCTCATGCTTTTGGAAGAGCTGGGATTACACCATCTGTGGAAGTGCATAGCTCTGTCTTTGAGGAGATAAACCCTGTTTCTTGCAAAGGCACAAGGTGTGAATGCAGCAATACAACACTAAACTGAGCTACAGATTCCACACAGCACATAGCACAGAGGGAAGGCAGAGTAAATAAACACATTTTTTGCACCCGCAAATCAATATTCCATCCTAGCTTGAGAAGCAGACAACACTTTTCAACTACATCTCAGCTGCAGAGCAATAAAAGAAAAAAAAAGTCAAAAGAAACGTAACATTTTTCTTCTCAAACAGGCACCACGATAATGAGTTACAGCTGTCAGGTGACACTGCACCCTGGTTCTCTGGCAGTATTCCTCCAGAGTCATGAATTTGGCCAGTCAGCAAAACACCTTGATCACTCCATCCCCAGAACAAACACTGCTTTCACCAAGTAACCTGAGTGACTTCTTGCCTGGGTTAATTCAGAAGAATTCAAGCTATTTGCAAAACATATAAAAATGTCAGGTGTGCTTTTGCTGAAGTTGAGTTGGCAATTATTAATGTCTCTACCACAAAGAGCTTAAAAGTTGAAAACAAAGATTTAAACTAGCAAACGTTATGCAAGAGACATAATTTAATTCTCTTCGGCCAACAATTACAAATGATTTGCAAAGAAATTGTAGAAAGATTCTTTTGGAAGAGCTTATGGTGTGTCATCACCATTTTTCATATCTCTTCCCATTCCACAAGAAAATGTATTGTTTTGACCATTCAACAAGTCTCTTAAACTACATAAACTAGAGTTAGGCACCTCCCTGAAGTATATGAAATAGGAGGTTAGCTTCCCTTTAATGTTGATAGAAAAAGAGGGATACATTCAGAGAATATTTTTAGTACATCTCTCAGCTGAAATTGACTCCCTTGGATTGTCTTAATCCATTCACCTCACAGGGGACCAACCTAATTTAGGGACTCAGTCAAATGATCAGGGTTAGGCAGTTTGAACAATGCCATCATTGTCTTTCCTTTTACCCCTGTCCTACATTCTCCTGTAATTTCATCAGGGGAAAAAATAGCCAGTAACTTGTTAGATATGGTAAACTATCTTACATGGGGATTGTTTTTTCTATCATCAACTAATAAAACTGAAGTAAATCATAAAACTACACAATTTAAAGAAGAGAAACCAGTGAATAAAGTAGTTTTCTAGGTGACACGGTCTTGTTGATAGAAAAATGTGCATGTACACACGGGCTTCTTTGATTTTCTTTCCTATGACTCCTGCTGTGTTTGAGGCACAGGCCATCAGAGCACAAACTGCTGTTTCTGTTTGAAGCACAGAGAACTGTGCAACAAGGTAGGGGCTCTCCAGTAAAAGAGATTGTCTTGTACTGCTTATCACAAAGCAAATGAAAGTGAAATGTTTATCTCAACAGAGGCCTTTGGAGAGTCCTAAATCATTAATAACTTGGGAAAGAACAAGCTGAAGCCTTCTGATAACACAGCCAGATCAACACCTGCAGCAGCCTTATCGGGTCACCTTCTCTGCTCCTCAACTTCCTCCTCTTGGTGTGCTTACCAACAGAATCCTCCATTCACTGAGACTAGGAACAATTTACCAGCCAAGGAATACACTTCTACTGCACTCAAATGCACGAGTGAAGCTAAGGGAAACTTCAACTCCACAAACCCCAATCATTCTTTAACTGCAGATGCACCTCGTAACTAGGGCCAGTCGTAGCTACTCATTAATCAGCGGAGATGTGAATGTGTGTCTAAAGTCATTCAGGTTTCAGTGTACCTAAATGTATAACTGGACAGACACTGTGACCTTAGAACAACATTGTTTATCAGACAGATGGTGTTAGGAACCATGCTCTTTAGACACAAGGACTGACTGCAAAGTTAATAGATCTTCCTTACACAAATGATTGTGGATTAATACAAGAGCAGTACCTCTGCAGTGTCTTTTAAAAAGTTAGTAACATCATTAATGAGCTATATATACACATAGATGTGTCTTTTTATATATCCATCTATCTACCTATCTCAAGGTACTGGCAAATGGATGCAGTACAGGAAATAGAAAAATACAGTAAAAACAGGTCACCAAAAGCATACTGAAGGGCTCTAGCAGAACCAGGAATGCAGCCCATACATCCCAGTTCTTCATTCCACATTAAACCCTCATTCCTGCGTAACCAAGTTCAGACTTCACAGCACAGATGGGGCAGTTATTTCTCGTGCAACTTTTGCCCTCTGGACTTTGGCAAGTTTACTAAAATCTGATAAACTAAGTTAGCGATAAACTTATTGATGTTAGACCAGTCATATATTTAACAGGCTGCATAGTAAGCACTATTTCATCAAGATCTACCAATAAGCACAAAATTTTGGAGTGGAGAGCTATGTTGAAGGCTGGGACAGTGGTGGGTGTGTGCAGCCAAAGAATTGTTGCCTTCCCGTGTCTTAGATGTTCTCTTGATGCCAAGCAATGCCAGGCCCCTGGCTGCAATCCACCAACAGTTCATTGTTTAAAGAAGTTAACCTTCATGTCATGTCTCTCTGCTTCTACACTTTGTATTTTTCCATCTTTATAATGCCTATAAGAAACACACAGTTTGAAGCTTAGAAAGCTCAGGACACAAAGTAATGAAGACAAAAATGCACTTAGAAGGCCCAGAGATGCTATTGTGAAAGCAAAGCCTGAATATGGAATTAAGAATTCTTACAAAATGTCCTGGTAAAAACCCCTCACTACTTTAGCTATAAGAATCTACTATACTTGATGCCTTGTTGGGAGTTTCAGGCCTAGAGAGGAATTGTTTTGTTTGACCAAAATGGGAGAACAGTAGCTAACAGGCTCTATGGAGTTTAAAACAATACACTAAAGAATTACAGGATATGAAAAATACAAAAGCTAAAATCCTAAGGCATCATACTGATTGAACATTTTTTCATATCCAAACTGCAAAGAGAAACCTTTCTCCAATTAAAACTGGGATTTTTCATTTATTTTAATTACATGCAGATCTGCTGCAACAACATATTTGTGAAAATGTTGAACATCTTATGTATTTTTACAGCAGTCAAGTTTTTAGACTGAAAAACATCTATAACTATTCAAAATAAGAACGAATTTTTAATTCCCAGGCATTGAATTCTCCATCTAACGAAGCTCGCCCTGGACTGGGCTCAGCCTTCACTCTCCATCACCTTCATAGTCAGCATCTCTAGCTTCCCTACACGACATGCTTGTCTCTAGTCAAGCACCTTTTTCTGGAGAACAATCGTTATTCTTTCTTTTTTTATTCACTGCTTACCACTAATTTCAGAATTATTTTCCCAAACTAACTTTTTGAAGTATATGCCCTTCCCTTGCTGGGCTGCAGTTTGCCGTGGCACCGCAGCCCCACTCATGCTTTGGGACTCCAGGTGTCCCTGGGGGTTACTGGGGGGAGGGGGTACCAGGACTGGCCCCTGCTCAGGGGTCCTGCCCTCACCTCAGCCCCAGGCCTGACAGACTCCCCCAGGGACCTGCCAAAACCCCACCAACAAAACCTGCTCCTGCATCTCCTGAGAGACCTCCCGCTCCCAAAATCACAGAATTGTTAGTGTTGGAAGGGACCTCTGGAGATCATCCAGTCCAAACCCCCTGCCAAGGCAGGGTCACCTAGAGCAGGTTACACAGGAATGCATCCAGGTGGGTTTGGAATGTCTCCAGAGAGGGACACTCTACATCGTCCCTGGGCAGCCTGTTCCAATGCTCTGCCACCCTCAATGTAAAGAAGTTCTTCCCCATGATGAGTTGAAACTTCTTGTGTTTTAGTTTATGCCCACTGCTCCTTGTCCTGTCACTGGGCACCAATGAAGAGAGCCTGGCACCATCATCTTGGCACCTGCCCCTGAGGTATTTATAGGTATTGATGAGATCCCCTCTCAGTCTTCTCAAGCCCGGCTCCTGCAGTCTCTCCTCATAGAAGATGCTTCAGATCCCTCATGATCCTTGTCCCCCTCTGCTGCCCCTCTCCAGCAGCTCCTTGTCTTTCTTGTACTGAGGAGCCCAGAACTGAACAGAGCACTCCAGATGTGACCTCACTAGAGCCGAGCAGAGGCACAGGCCACACTTTTCCCGATGCATCCCAGGAAAGCATTGGCCACAAGGACACTGCCGGCTCATGGTCAACTCGTCATCCACCAAGACGCTAAGTCTTTCTTAGCTAAGGCATTACCTGTAGGGACCCAGTGCAGGGGCCTTAGTAGTGCTGATTATTTTCTTCACGAGCGAGGCCATAGCCGGAGCCGGTGCTGAAGCCGCAGTAAGGACTGGAGCCTGCTCCCCCCGCACTCCCTCCTCTTAGCGCCCAGCCAGCGCACACCCCGCCCACCGCCGCCCGCGGGGGCTTCTGGGAAATGTAGTCCTCCAGGGCAGTGCTGGGGGGAGTGCGCATGCGCTGTGTCCGGGCGTGGGTGTCCACGTGTGCCAGCGGAGGCCGCGCCGCGAGTGAGCGCGGGGCCGGGGCTGGTGCCGAGGGCCGCGGCTGCACCGCCTGCCAACCTCTCCTCTCCTTCCCCCGCTCCGGAGAGGCTCCGCAACCCCGCCGGAGATGTCTGGGGCGCGGGAGAAAAAGCGAGCCAAGAAGATGAGGAACCAGCCGGCCAGCGTCACGCTTCCCGCAGAGCCGGGGCCCTTCAGCGGCGGCGGGAGCAGAGCCTGCCCGCCCCCAGGTACGGCTGTGGGAGCCCCTCCTGGGGCGGGCAGGGTGACCCCCCTCAGGGCCAAGTGTCCCCCTCTCCCCGGCCCGCAGCGTGCTCCCGTGGGAGTACTCAGCGCTTCATCCTCTGCCGTAGGCTCCTTTAGTCCTGAAGCTGCCCTAAGTCCCGTTAGTATGGGATTCTCTTTAACACGGGAGACTCGTGGAGTCTCCCTTTCTGGAGTCATTGCAAACCCACCCGGACGCGTTCCTGTGTAACCTGCTCTATGTGACCCTGCCTTGGCGGGGGAGTTGGACTGGGTGGTCTCCAGACCCCCTTTCCAACCCAAACTATTCTGTATCCTGTGAATATGCGCTTCTCTCCATCATCCTTTCGATTACACGACGAATCTCTACGGTTCCTAGTCGTAAAATGAATTCGAATGTTATACCCCATCCGCTTTGTCCATTGCTTTTCTGCCAGACCTGGGAGCTGCAGGAGGGGCTGGTTTAGCCTTCTGGTGCTATGATGAAGGGACTGGTTTTCCCTGGGATCTGCGTGCCCACCCAGTTCACCTCCTGGGGCTCGTGGTTCCTGAATCTGTGGAAGGGCATTAGCAGGAGGCAGCAGGGCATGTCCCTAAAATGGCAGTGTCCTGGGTCATTGCTGGAGCATTTTGTACACAAGTAACCTTTGCAGCTGAAGACTGAAGGATCCTGTCAGCTTGTATGCTGGATACTTTTTTCACCTGTGTGTTTTGACCAGCATCCTCTATGCTTCAATTGGATCTCAAGTTCCACCCCCACCTTCACATTTAGATATTTTGTTACCTACATTATTTCTGGGAAAAACCCCACACATAAAAGGGCTTGTTACTGTGGGGCCTTCAGAAGTTGACAAATTGCATCTTTGTGATTGAACGAAAAAACCCTTAAGTGTCAGTGTGTATTTAGGTGACTGAAGAGTTCCTAAGCAGACAGAATGACATAACAAGTTGTGCTCAGCCATGTGTGAAGATTTTGGAATGTCATTACAGGAGTACTGCCAGATTAAACATATTTTTCCAACTTTATTTGTAGCAGGGAACTTCTATAATTACGTGGTTATAGCTCTCTGTCCTGTTAAATAGCGTGGATTTTCATCCATGTAACATTCTTCTGTAGTGTTACTATTGCAGTTTTATGGAGCTGTTTTGTAGAAACAATAAAGAAAAATTCTAAATAGGAGTTACAAAACCATGGATCTACATAGTAGCTGAAATCATTTAAGGATTTTTTAGGTATTAAGTCAGTGACTGTTTTTCCAAACAGCCTTCTGTCTTCTGATGACAATTTTAACCTCCTTCATTAAGAGGATGTGTTTGTGATATGAGTTAATTTTGGGCTGTAGGCCTACACAGATTTGCTGACTGAGACAGTTTCCATCCCTCTTTCCCAGCTATTTCCTTCTCACTTTCGCCTCAGTGTCTGGGCAATGCTTCTGTCAGGCATGTGGAAAGCCGGGTCAGGGAATTGTTCCATATGAAAGCTAATTTCTGTTTCTACACCAAATTATTTTTTCTGCAGTATTACTGCAGTTCTGCATGATGTGTGGTTGCAGGAGGCTACAACAGCACTGCTGCTGAACATAAAACTTCAGTTGCTTGCTTATTTGAAATGGAAAAAGGAGGTTCTTTGCCTTTTTAAGTTCTCATAAATTGAGATGCTGCTGAATGTGAATCTGCTCCTGGCTGTTCTTCATGCCATTTTTGGAACAAAGGGATGGGCTCGTTTAAGAAGCTGATCAACTTGAAAACTGTTTTTTTTTAATGTTTCACTCCATTTCTGTGGACACACAGGTTGATTTGCACTGGAGCAGCTCCCTGAACGCTGTGGCCCCTTGTTTTCTCAAGCACTTGTGTTGCTGTAGTGGATGGGGTGATAGGAATGGCTGGCTGGATCTTTTTTATTCAGATTGTCCAGATGAACTGCCTGAGAACCATATCTCAAGTTGTAGTAGAAATCCTAACTAAGGCTTAACTGACTATAAAGTAACCTAAACTAATATATAACATTAGTTAGGCTGAATGTACACCTGTCTTTGAATAAGGACTTCAAGGCCTCTGAAACTTTAGGGACTTGCTAGGTGCTTAGCACTCCCGAAAGGTATGTCTGTACCTTAGGAAGCTTTACTGTAGGCTTTAGTTATTTAATTTCAGTGTTGGTTTAAATGCTTGTACCAGACAGGTAACTTATTGCACCAACATACATGTATCATACTTACCTTAATTATTGCTGAAACAGGAATATATGTCAGGCAGGAATACATTTGCTTATAGGGAAAAAAAAAATCAAGGGGCAAGCGGAAAAAATAACTTTGCTGTTTTGTTACTAAAACCCTGACTAGACAAAAATAAAAATCACTACTGATGTTATATGGACTGATTTCACTCTGCCTCTTGGAGGCAAAGTCTGGATTGGGTACCATTTTCAGAGCATGCAAAAGTTACTTAATGTATCGCAAGTTTGCTGCAGGGCAGTGTAAAATTCTTATTTATTCCTGTAAGAAAGGACTTAATTCTTCTGATTTCTCGTGGCTTTTTCAGTTACATGTATTAAGTATAATAGGAGGTGTCTGCAATGTAGTTTTATGAGGAAAGACTAATAGAGTTACCAGTTACTTAGACTGTTTTGTGTTTCTCTAACCTCTTTTCATCTCTAAACCTTCCAGGAGATGTTTGTTCTGAGCAGCAGCAGCAGAAGTTTTCAAATCAGTCATCTGGGCCTTCTTACAGGAAAGACCAATATTTTTCAAAGGGGCAAAGTAGAGGAGAGAGAGGCAGAGGAAGAGGAGGATGGCAAGGAGGACACCAGAGTGTTTCTGAGGAAATGCCAAAATACATAACAGGTTTGTATGTGTGGAAAGGTCATAATTTATATGTCCAGGGAAATTCACTGGTGATTAAGTTTGCGGTCTGTCTTTGTGCAGGAGCAAAACTTAGAACTGATGCTATATTCTTCTGTTTTTCCTGATTTTCTCCAAAACACAGAAGTAGTTGTGAACTGGAATGAATGACCAGCTGTTGTTCAATGGGTCCTTTCAGACTTCTGAGTGGATAAGTTGCACCTGCCTGTAGTGAGGGATATGCATTTTGGTTTCTGTTTGCCAGCAAAATGAGTATTGACAGTCATCTGCTTTTAATGTAGCCAGTGAAACTGATTTTACTCATGATGTAAGTTAAAGACAGCTTTTCATCTAACAACATTTATTTAGGAGAGCAAATTAGCATTGTAAAATGTGGCAGTGCTCTGATAGTAGATACATTTCCATAAACATGAAATGAGACCAAGCTATGGATTTTTATTTGGTTGTTTTAAAACAGTCTGCAATATGTTACTGCTTACGCGGTTTTTTTTCCATGCTACAGTTTTTTTCATCTCCCTGAATACCACCTAAAAAGATTGCTATTCTAATTTAACAAAGAAGTGTTTAATGCAAATAGGAATTGTTGGTTAAATAGCTTTCAGATTCATTCATGTATAAATATTTGCTTGACCGTATCTGTAAACTTCAGGATATCTAAAGAATTGAAATTTCTTCAGTGACAGTGTACAGTACTTTTATGTCAGGAAGATACTGGACTGCTGTACTAGGAGTAATTCCATAATTTATGTGCAGTATCCTCCTCTGGTTTTTTTGCTGTTTGTCATGCTCTGATGCAGTTATTTTCATTCCAGTGTCTGCCTTTGCTCAAGCTCGTGCTGCTGAGATCAATGCCATGTTGAAAGCAGTTTCGCAGAAGTCTTCCAACTCTCTGGTTTTCCAGACCCTCCCCAGGCACATGCGAAGGCGAGCAATGAGTCACAATATTAAACGGCTCCCCAGGCGGCTCCAAGAGATGGCCAGGAAAGAGGTATGAGTGTGTTTTACAGCATTCCATGTAGTGGGCATGGCCAAAGCACAGTGTTCAACTCTGTAGTTATTAATATTCAGACCTGAACGTCTGTCAGACTTCCCTGAGTACCCTCAACTTTGACTGACATTTGGATTCAAAATGCAGGAACACCTCAGCTTCAGGTGGTAGCTCAGTAGGTCTCACTAACCACTTGGCTTTGTGATTACTGGACATCTTGAAAAGTTGTTAGAGTAGTGATAAAAGAGTCCACTGCAGGAGAGGTTGTTCAGGTGGTGCATGGATCCCAGGTGGTCCAAAAGCCCTCAGTAAGACCTGTCTGCCTTTCACCCCACCCCAGCTTTAGGATGTGACCATGCCAGCCTCAAGCCTGCACAGCTGACGCGATGGTTCGAGTGTTATAGCTCAAATGTGGGGGGTACACTGGGGTTATTGGCAGACTGTCAAGACTTACTAATTGACTAGTCCTAACAGCTCATGAAACTCATTTTGTGTCAGTATCTCAGCATTTAGTCAGAATATGCCTATGGGGGTTATTTGCTCCTTACTCACTGTGTATTTAAAAAGGAAAATTAAAAACTAGTTCAGCAGGATGTTACTGGGAAATGATCTTCCCAATGTTTGGCATTCGTCACTGTATCATCTGTGAGAATTCTTAAAGTGATCAATTGAGTTTGCTTGGTAAATTTTCTATGTATTAAGGTTGCCTGATAAATTTATTTATTGCATTCTTTTTTTCCCTTGCATTGTCTTTAAGTTGAGACCTTGCCTCCTCCGCCCTGAGCTCCTGAAGATAATTGTTCATGGTTCAGAAATTGCTTCAGGTGTTTCCCTGCCACACACCAACTACATGTTTCTTACGATGTTTTATTGGATCTTCACAGCCTGTATCTTATTTGTTTTGGTTCACGTTCTTTTTGCTTTGTCAGACATGACGAGAGATGCAGTTTGCCCTGTTTTCTGGGAGCTGAAGGAAGACATGGGCTGTTTTGCACAGTTAGTTATGTGCTCTATCCTTGTTAAATCTAGATTTCTCTAATGTTTATGTTTGGTTCTTTTGTGTCCTGCTTTTTTAACTCCTTTCACATGACAGCCTATCTAACTTCTGTGCACATGCTCACAGATACCCTCCCGTCCCTGTTTCCACTCCACATATGACTCTTGGATTTTTGAGATTATTTAATTGGCCCTGGTGCAGCTGTATTTCTTCTGCTACGTTTTCTGTCGTCAGGTCTTTTGGTGTGGCATTTGGTTTGCACAGGCTCACATTTTCTTGCAGCTTGTCATACCTCTGTTACTTGTTTTTGTAAAGGTTCTGTCTATTACTTTTGAATGTTTGATTTACATCTTCAAAGTTATCTGTTTCAGTTCTGCTGCATTTTCTTTGTTTGTCTTAGATCCTTTATCATGACCATTTTCATTGAAACGTTTACCTGGACCATTTCTTATCTCTTCATTAAGCTTAAAGATGTATGTTTTTCACCTACAATGCCACATCCCTTTTTTTCTAATTGCATTTCTGAAGCCTACCATTGATCCAGTGGCTTGTATTTCCTTCTCTGCGATGGAATGATGGGTCTCATGGGAAAATACTTCCTTTTTTTTTTTTCAGTTCTATTTTGATTTCATGGGCTGCTTCAGTGTTTTAAGTGTTCTTCGCACTGATCTATCATTTTCTTTCCTTTGCTATTCTTCTAACCAGTGGTCTGTTATCAAGTGTTTCTTGGTGAGCTTACAAAGGATATCCTAAGAATCTTTTTGTATGTCTTATGGTCCTATTTCTTTGTACCACTTTTCTTAACAAAGAGAAAAATCAAACATTGATTGAGTCAAGCCTTCCTCTCTAGCCATGCATTTACATGTAATAGGTCTGACCTTTACTAGGTCTGGTTATCAAGAATTTGGTCAAGGTATTACCACAATCCTCTCTCATCCACTTCTACATGTTGTAGAACCGATAGGGTCCTTTCTGTCAGTCAGAGTCTGTACTGCTTCTGTATGAGCTCAGGTCTCCATGTTTTTCATGTCACATCGATTTGTT
Source organism: Pachycephala philippinensis (assembly GCA_013397055.1). Classification (NCBI taxonomy): domain Eukaryota; kingdom Metazoa; phylum Chordata; class Aves; order Passeriformes; genus Pachycephala; species Pachycephala philippinensis. The sequence goes on along the minus strand of VWZT01007450.1, from coordinate 1,160,841 downwards.
CATGTGAAAATATTGATGTGTGGCAAAAACTTCGCACAGGAAGTAGCAGCTTACTGTTCATGGTTAAGTTTCTGAATGTGTAGGGATTTTGTTTTATATATGGGTTTCAGTCAAACATTGATGCACTTATGTGGATGTGACTTGCATAGAAAATTTCAAAGTGTTAGTTACGCTCAAGAATTATCCAGCATGGTGTAACTTAATGTTAGTGCTTCCTGTATCCTTATATTTCAGCCTTTGTCTTTGCAGAAATTTTTTCTCTTGAGATTTATTTCAATATCCTCTCTTTTAAAAAACAGGCAGAGAAAGCTGTACATCAGAAAAAAGAACAGTCAAAGACTAAATGCCGCAAAGCTAGAAGACGCCACATAAATTTGGTAGCAGAGTTTAACCACAGGCAAAGAAAGAATATTTGGCTGGAAACCCATATTTGGCATGCAAAGAGATTTCATATGGTGAAGAAATGGGGATACTGCTTAGGAAACAGCCCGACAGAGAAGAGCTACAGGGCTTGTTACCGAGCCATGACAAAGCACTGCCTTCTTCAGGTACCACGTTTACATGTTTTGTTTGATATTTTGCCAAGGTGAAGTAATCAACTGCTTAGTTATAATGAATATCTGTGTCTCTTTGAAGTACTGTTGTGTCAGCTTTTAACAAGACTGCTAAGCATGACATGAACAATTTTATAATTGTAATTCAGGGTGGTAAGTTTCAGAGAGAACAAGATGAACCCTTAGAAGAGTCTTATGGTAATTATGACTGCAATACTACATTTTCAGTTTTCTCAAGAGCTAAGAGATTAAGTGAATCCTTATATCATCTACCTGAGCAGGATGCTATTGAGGAGAGATACTTTGTTCCATGTCCTTTTTGATCTGTTGGTTTGAGAGGCAGGTTGGCCCTCAAATGAGAAATGCCTCACTACTCTCCTACAGCTATTAATTTTAAGTTAAAAAGAAACTCATTTCACTTTGGCAAATTTTAGAGAATGAAAAATTACGACTTAAGTGTAAATTGTGAAGCCCTGTCTGGTCCTTTCTTTCCAGGCTCACTTGAAAGAGTTATTCTCACTTTGCCACTATCATGTTGTTTCAGGACTTATCATATTATTGTTGCCTGGAGTTGAAGGGTAAAGAGAATGAGCTGCTGAAGCAACTTGCTCGAATATGTAGCATTGACACAGGTAAAATTTATGTTGTTCAAATAAAGATTCTGAATAGACTAAAGGATAACCCATCCTTTTGCTTTTTTAGTAATGTGTCAGTCTCAATAGTAGTAACAGAGTTGATACCGAGTTGTGATTTTGGGTGAAAAACGTAATTAAGTTACGTCATAGTAGGACTAGATATTCTTATTTCAGTTGCTTATTAATGAGGTAATTATGGTACAACATTAGCCACCCAGCAGCCAGACTGAATTTCAACTTTACTTTGTTTATTGAACAACATATTATTTTGTTCTTCAATAAGTATCTTCTTTTTTAGGATTGACATTTCAAGAGGCTTGTTTTCTGTCTGGAAGATTCGAGGGTTCCCTGAATCTTTACCGAGCAGATCGCTATCCTGAGGATATGCTTGGTCCTGTTACATTTATTTGGAAACCCAGGGATGGGTCTGAAAACAGACAGTTGTGGATCTGGGTGCATCCAGTTCTCAAGAAGGTGCTTTTTCCTATATACTTGAACTCTTATTTCTTTATGTATGTTGCATTAATAATGAAGAGGTCATCTGAAAAGTATGGAAGAACTGGGTATAATATGTGACTTTAGGAGTTAAAAGTTGGAAGACTTATTTCCACTCTAACAATATTCATGTTCTGCAGTTTGTTTTTATAAAGCTTGTACAGAAAGTGCATGCTGCTGAGGTGTTCAGTGTTTGAGCTTCTGTAAAGTTCTGTAATGTCACTTGATTCAGGATACATGTGCAATATGATGATGTTTGATTTACATCCTTTCCACTGGCACCCCCAACAGGCTAAGTGTGGTATCATCACAGATAGTCATAATCTGATACTTGGCTATCAGCTTTAAAAAAACGAAAATGAAAAATGTAAAATGTTGTGCACAGGCAATTTTTCTTATGTTAATTTGCAAGAGAACAAATTCTTAGCAACTTTCAATATTACTTTCAGCTTCTCTTAGCAAGCTCTTGACTTCAGCAGAATTAAATTTTATTCCTTGAAATCCATATAGGAAAACTAAATAATGGAGTATAATTTTTAAAAGTGTACTGAGGTTTGCAGTGCACTGCATATCATCCTAATCCAAACTTCGTTTTTCTTAAGGACATACTGGAGGAGTTAAAAGCAATTTTTCAGTGTACAGAGCCTGAAGAAATGTGTATTACTGAGCCTGTTACAACGTCAGTTCAAGAGGAAAAAGAAGTTGTTACAAGCCTTGGCAGGAAAAGAAAGAAGGAGGATAAAGAAGGAGAAAAAGCTGTGCCTGTGAAAAAAATAATTGGTGATGGCACTAGAGATCCATTCCAGTCCTACTCTTGGATCGCACAGACTACTGGCATTGCAATCAGGTTTGTTCACAGCAGAGTCAGAAACTGTGGCCCATAACCACACAACACAGCTGCATTCTGGCTTAACAGTTCTGGGGAAAATAATGTGTCTTGTACAACTGTACATTCACCTGAAACTTTCCTGTTTCAGTGACAGAAGCATGGAGATTCTCAGATACCGGCTGATCGGCCCGTTATCACACTCCGTCCTTACAGAGACCCTGAAAGCAGCTTCTGTCCAAACAGTAAGGAAATTGGCACTTTGGATGTTAGTGTAATTTTGGTAGTGTTCTTAGAATGTCCGAGCTTGTTTTTTGCTAGACAGACCCATAAATTATCTAGCCTTACTTTTCATAAAGGCTAACCTATCTAATTACTCTGGTGGCTTCTCTGTATTGAGCCTCTTGACTAACGCTGACCTCAGGAAGAACTCCCACCTGGATTTTAAGTGGGAATAGGAAGAAAATAATAACAGTGGTGCTGTTGAGCAGGCTATGTAGTTTCTGCTGAGAGGTCCAGAATAATTCGTATTCTCTTTGACAAACCATAGATCCTGTTTCTCAAGCAATGAGCTAGAGCACCTAGAACTAGGGGGCAAGACATGTGAGGTACAGAACACTTACATGTTTTCAATCAAATGTGCAGTTTCTCCAGGATTTAGGTTTTTCATCCACTTCTTGGCATATAGCATCACTGTGGTTTTAATGGGGGTGTTTTGTCTCTTGAAGCAAACATGATGAGGCCATGAAATCTCTGGCTTTCTGTAAGAAATAATTAATGACAAAATTAAGAAGTATTGTGGATTGCTTTATTTATTTTTGTAACACAGGTTAAATTGGACAGCTTATTAGAGATTATTGTAAAGTATAGCACTACACTTCATCAGGAAAAAATATTTTGGTTTAAAACTTGAAGAGGAAGAAAGTGACTATAGTGGTTAAGGCAAACTGAGCATGAATTCATACTGATAGAAAATAACAAATAACCATTTGAGTTTAATTAGATACCTTGTTTTCCAGGAGATGGCAGATTCAGAGACAGAACTGAATAACTGGTGGGTAGAAAACTGCAAGGACTCTGAAAAAGTATCTCTTCATCAATCTCAAAGTGCTGTCTTTGAGCTATTGGAAGGTATTTGGGCATGTGGGTGCTGTGGGTAGAAGGGGGGAAACTTAAAATCTAGTCAAAACTTGCATGCTAATAAAGTTGACTTCAGTTTGGACATGCTTATTTTTTGTGTGATCAAGAGAGTGATGCCTTTGGGAATATGCTTAGATACTTGCCAGGGCATGGCAAAGAATTGAAAAATGTTACGTTGGGGTTTTTAAGGGAATTTAAATCCTCTGTCTAGTTCAGGCTCTTAATAGATAAACCGAATCTTGTTTGTTATCTTCGTGAACTTAGATTTGAGATTGCTGAAGGGATATACAGTCTGATGTATACTCTCACTCTCTCCCACCATACACTTCAAATTAAGACAGTAAGTTGTATAATACCTCCACAGGTAAAACGGTAGCCTCTAATCCAAAGTGAAAGTATTATACTTCGTTTATATATGTTTGTTTCTAAATTAACGGTTGTGTATTTTGGCTGAATTGTATCATAAAGTTAACAACATCTCTTCATTTTGTAGCACTGAAACAGGTAAGGAACCGGCTTTGGTAGATCTCACACTGTACTCAAGCTATCTATCCAATGTGAGGCAGTTAAGCAGAGATGAGGTAAAACTTTTACAAAACACTTCCAAATTTCCTTTCTCTTGAAGACAAGTGTGAAACAAAAGTTGGTTGTTCTTTGAAGTTTGTCAGACAGTGACCTCATGTCACTAAATGTAAATGTAATTGCAAACCAAGTCTTGCACTGCTGTTGTTGATATTTTTGTTATTGGACATTTAACAAGCGTTGGGGAGTTTTCAAGACTTGTGAAATAGAGTATTCTGGATTGCTTCACTGGCTTACAGTGGTGTCATATCCCTGCAGGCAAAAACGCACAAAATGCTAGTGCAGAAAGAGCACAACTTAGTTGGTGGTTTCATGGCAATGTTCATCTGTGTGTTTTTAAAGGGATGAGCTCACCATCAGATATGCCACCAGGTACAATACTTGGCCTCACTGTTGGAGATCCTCGAGTCAATTTGCCAAAAAAGAAGACAAAAGCCACGCCAGACTTTGAAAAATACCAAGGTAAAACCCCTTGCCTATATTATGAAGAGATTCAGTATCTCTCTACACTTTTGTTTTCATTTACTGTCATCTTCTATGGATTGTCTCTTGCTGTTTTCCTCTAGGTTTTGGTTCAAAATAGTTCCCATTTCCAGAGCCTCTGGCAGAACAGAAACAGCTTGAAAGTTGCATAGGTTTTAGAACAGCAGTTGTGAGGGAGGGACATGCACCAAAGCTGGTCTTGTGCTCAGTGGAAGCCTCTGTCTGACCATACAGATGATCCAGGTTCGAATCCTGGCAAGGCCAACCAGGTGCTAAAAGCTCCATAGTAAGGTTCTGTTTGGTGTTTAGTCTTCCTGATGCTGTTTATCTCTCCAAGAAGATATCTGCTATTTCTGGTTTATAGGCCTACGATGTAGAAAGTTGCGACTCCACTGCGAAAAAATTATTACCTTGGCAGGATTAGTGTTTCAGATGGCCAAGATGCTGGTTATGGTACAAAATGAATGATGCAAGCATAACTTCTGAAATTTTCATTTCAGTCCTGACTTACACAATGTTTCAGTGCAAAATTCAAATTCAGATGGATATGAATGTCCTCTAAAAATGTGCAAGAATATGTACCGTATACAATGGGGTTTGTGTACAGTGTAGGCATTCCCAATTAGGCTGACTGGACACAGGCTGCCTCACGTAATAGGAGAAATGTGATAGCCAGCTAGCAAGCAGTAGCAAGTGAGACAAGTTGAAAGGTCTAAAGACTTGAAAATACTGAATTTCCTTGATGCTCTGTTTGCCAGACACTAGAATAATCTAGTCTTACATACCCCATAAGTCAGGTTGAACACCTACTTCAGTTACTGTCTTTTAGCTCTTTGCACAATTCTGCTATTTTCATTTTCTTACATCCTCCTATTCTACCTTCTGTATCTAGAACAGCCTTTCTGTTAATTAGTTCTGCTCAGCTAACTTTCTCATCATTAGTGTTCCTGTTGGAAATGCTGCAGCATACATGACCTCTACTTTGGTTCCTTCCTGCTGAGAAGTAAGGTGAGCTATGTAGCACTTGTTTACAGACACTGGTTTGAGCTGGTAGAGGAGTTAGCAACTACAGAAAGTAATTTGGTACCCTTCGTTCTGCTTGTCATGTCTGTGAGGATGTGTTCAAGAAGGCAAGATCAACAGAAGACATCTAGCTATTCTAATGTCTCATAGTCGTTTCTCTCCCACTACTGGAGCTGGTTGTCCCTCAGGAAGGATGGCCATGGTGAAGAGATAATGGTGTAAGATAGGGAGTCAAGAGCACCCATGTGTTTTTTCCTTTGGCTGGGTAGAAATGTCCATCTTCAAGATCTTTCTACCTGGAATTGTTCTTCACTTTTTGCATCTTCCATACCACAAATACTCGGAAAAGCTGGTGTTGCTTTTTGGTTTCTTTCTGAGTCTTTTTTTTTTTTCCATCATGAACTTAAAACTGCTTCTGTCCTCTCTGACTTTTATTTAGGAGAAGGAGGAGGTCCTTGTTCAGCTAGCAAGGAAAGGTAAATGGCATAATACCTTCTAATTTAGGTTCTGCTGAATAACTTACTGTTACACCCATCTGAAAAAGTTGAGTAGGCAGAAGGATGAAAGAAGACAGACAGTACCACTGTCTTCCAGTAGAACTTGCCCCAAAAAAATACTTCTCTAAGATCTGTAATTGCATTTTAGTACTATTAATTTACCCCTTCTGAAAAGAAAAAAAAATCCTTTTATGAGCCTTAGAATTACATCAGCTTTCTGAGTCTTGATTGTGTTGTAACCTTACTCAGATGTAGTAATATTGTGAGCTGACCTCTATTAAAAAATGTGATTAAGACAAATAAATTACTATTAACATCTTGTTTATTGAGCAATAAAAGGGAACCATTGGTGTATTGCACAGTTTTTTCCCCTTTTTTGCTTCTTGGACATTCAAATACTATTAGGATTAGTATTAGTAAGATTGAAATGGCATACAGATTCCTTATGTATTTTAGCCTCTCTTGTTCTTCAGTATTGTATAAAAGCCAACTGATTTTCTTAGATAAACTTTGCTAATTTAAAGATGCATTGTTTGTCAAATGAGTGAATAGTTTAGGTAAGTTATGGCCATCACCTTTGCTTGGGGATTGTCATACATGCAGTCTGTGGAATGATACACATCTGTTCATACTGCTTTTTTTCCAAAATGCTGTTCTGCTGTAGTTTTTCCCTGTGAGCAACACATGAACAAATCAAATGTAATTTCAGTCTTTCCCAGTTACTTTACCTCTTCAATGCTTATGCATGTGTGCAAGCTGTGTGTTATGAACACAGGCTGATCAGATTTAATCAAATCATTATTTCTTCAGACTGGAGTCAAGACTCCCAGTAAGCAGTCAGTTCTCACATGACTCCAGATTAGTACTGTTCTTTTCTCCAGTTTAAAGTACACTTCTGACATTTTATTATGTTGTTACTGTCTTGTATGGGAGAAAACAAATTCCACTGCCTTAAAAAACACTCAACATGGAGAATGCTGAAACTTCTACATAATCAGTGACTGAGATGCATAGAAGGAGAATACACCATGGAGGATATGTGAACTAAAGTTCCTTCTGCAGACAGAGACTGGGTCCATGCCTGTAGACACACCTCTTGCAGAGGTTTAGGTGTCTGTCCCCAGTTGTCCTGATACACACCCTCCCTACATACATAGGATTCTCAAACTGCTCCTTGGCAGTGTTTCTATTTTTTGCCTTTTTTTTTTTTTTTTTTGCAAAAGGGAGGAAGGAAAATTTTCAAATAGAACCCTTAGGCCTGTCTTCTAAGACAGATAATCAGCTATGCAAATCAGATCAATAGCTTGAAATGGAACAAAGCCTTCCTCTATCTGCCCGTATCGTCTAAGCACCAACCAAAGTAGATTATTGATGAGCTTCATGTGCTTAGTAATGCAACTTCCTATTTCCTTTACTAGCCCTAACATCTTACTTTCACTGTTATCAGCAACTTATTCAGCAGTAAGGTTATTTCCCCAGAAATATTAAAATGTGGACTGAAGAAAACAGGAGAGAGGTAAGAAGAACTGGTGTGAGGATTTGGGATTATGATTTGAATTACAGTATGCTTAGTAGAAAGAATAAAATTTCCAGGTTCAGTGAGGATCAAAGAGAAGGAATGTGCCAAGTTAGAGAATATTTTAGGCTAACAAGGAGGATATTGGAGATGAAAAGAGACTGACTTAAACAGTCTTTCTATAGTGGAGAAACAAATAGTCATGCCATTATAGAATATAGGAATTGCAAAGAACTCTGAGAATATGACAAGAACAGGCTGCCTGAACTGTGGTAATAGAAGTGTTTAAAAAAGCAGAGAAAGTTGCAGTGAATAATCTGCAGTTGAAGGAAGTAGAACATGTTTCAATAATTTAACATAAAGAGATTCTGATGTTAACAAATGCTTTCTGTACAGAAGATGGAAAAGGTACTTTCCTTACCTTATGTAAGTAATTATGTGCCCTTCCCCCTTGGTTATCTGTAAGAGTCAGGAAGGAATGCCCTACCACCACCAAACACAGTTTTGTTGCTCTTTCTTTCCTTCTTTTGAGGCATTAATACTTGCTTTATCTCCAGACAGAATGTGCTTTGCCTGTAGGAGTGTTGAGCTCTCTTAGGTTCCTGCTCAGTTCTTAATTTTTGGTCAGAGAAGGAATTCTTCTGGTTAATTGGCAAGGATTCCCTTTTTAGTTTTATTGTTCTTAATTTGAAGGAATGTCACCATAATCTGATAATTTCTTTTGCATTTCTTCTCCTCACATAAATCTAATTCATTAGCAAGACTGCATGGCAAGTATCACTAACATCATCAAACTGTCACAAGTGCTGCCATATTAAATATTTCTTGCAAAGGATTGATTTTGCAACTTTTAGTAATGGGTACATCTTAAAGCCTGTGTATTTAAAGTAAATAATTATTGCAGTTGTGTTTGGCAGTACCTATTGCCAGGTACTGTTAGTACCACTGAATAATCTGAATCTTCTGTCTTTGAGTCTTAGTCTACATTAACTGGAAAAATCAGCAGAGTCGTTTTTTTAAGACTTATATATAAAAGGAACATAACATGTCAGGGTTTGTTTTGTTTTTTAAAATTATTTAAGGCCTTGTGGATAATGAAATGAGAAGCAATCCCTCAAAGTTTTTAATCACAGAACTATTAATAGGTTCATTGTATTGTTTCTTGATAAAGAGTTATTTTACTTAAAATATGGATCAGCATTTGCTACATACTGTACTGTACATTGAAGGCTGTTAATCCTTAGATCACTAAAGGTAGGTACACATTTTCTTCGCTTTGCTTAGATTGTAAAATTGAAGAAGAGATGGGTTATTTAATACTTCAACAATCCATTTTAAAGCTACAAGTGTTGTTTATTTTCAGTAATGTACACAACTGTTGATTCCTGCAGACGTAAGCAAGAACAGTCCCTACCTTGAGGCACATGGCCTGAAAAGATCCAGAGCAGGAATTCAGTACTAAATAAGTAGTTGCATGCTAGTCATAGCCATACAAATATTTCCTGTAAGTACATTTCTTAAAATTGCTTCTCTTAAAAGTTTACTTAGGCGGACTTATTTTATGCTTTGTAATGTTTCTCTTCCTGATTTTCACCAAATCTGTTGAGCTTCTGCCAGAAAGGCCAGATTCCAGAATATTAAAGGTGGTATATAAAGATCTAATTTACATCGCCAATGGTCATGTCTTTTGTTAATAAGAAACGCTGGTGAGAAAATACCAGGTTAGTCTTTCTAACACTAACAATTTATTTAATATTTTGTATTTGGAAAAACATGTGATAGTAAGATATTCCAGAAGCAGTGATGCTTGTTAAGCTTTTGATAGTCTGTTCTCGGTTATCTGCTCATTATACTTATGATACGGAAGTGGCTTTGGTAATTTGGTACTTAAACCACAAAAATTGTTTGAATTTTGTTTAAAGGTTCTTTTCTTTTGTAGATAATGATAAAGTTAGGCAGCTGTACCTGAAGGGTGTACCTGTAGACTGTGCTCACAGCTTTATCTGGGACCACGGCATCTGTAAGAACGTCACTGAAAATAAAATCTCAGAGCAGGTAACTAAGTAGGTGGATTGCCATGGAGGCAATGGGTGATGGCTCATAGAGCCCATAGAAAGAGACTCTTGAAATTTGTAGAAACCTAAGATTAATCAATAGCTTCCTTAATGTCATAGTATCTAGCTGCTGACTTGAAGTGGCTTTTGTAGCCTTTGCATAATGTTTTTGCACAGCCATTGACCGTGATTCAATTAAAAGAAAACTTTATTGGATTGTCTACAGGACTATAGTTGTAGGTTTATTTAACAGAAAGGTCTGGAACTGGATTTTCATACATCACCTTGACTCGTGCAGCAGAAAATAGTGACACAGGAAGGCTCTGGCCTTTAGCTGTAGTCAGGGTGATTGTTCTGACAAAAAACTGTGGAAGTTGGAAGGAAAGAAATCCTGTGTTTCTGAACTGCAGCACACTGCTGTGGGTGTGCTGGGCAATAACTTGTGATTTGTAGAGAACTTCAAATTTGCTGTTGCGGGTTTGAAATCTCCTATCTTGACCTTTTCATTGACAAAGGAGGGCAGCCCAAAAAGTGCATGGATAAAAGGTGATTTAGTCCCAAGAGGTGATAAACTTTTGGCACCATTGTAATCAGAAAGAGTAAACATTTGTATGGCAGAAACATCTTTCTAAATATTCTCTTTCTGAAAATTAATTTTGTGCTCTTTCAAACTGTCTGACATAGCGTAAAAAAGCAGAGTATTTAGCAAATACTACACTGGCACATGACAGTTACCAGCACAATCTTTTTGTATATGACAGTGTTCTTCATGCTGTCATGAAATTCAATGTTTACCTGATAAAACAGAGGGAGTCTGATGGTCTATTTTTTTTCATAAATGTATTCTTAATGTGGTACAATGGAATATAACAACTGGTGATTGACAAAACCTCGGTGCCAGCATGCTTTATGTGAAACTGTTCGATGACCAGATCTTCCCATCTCTTTGGACATAGTTCAGATTTGCTCCATGTATTGACAGACTGAAAGCACCTGTTCAATCCAGTCTTGTGCACAAATCTATAAATACTAAGTTGCAAAACTTGTTCTTCTTCCTTCATCTACATTGTACCTGGTACCTGCTCTTTATCAAGGATTATGGAAGTAAGAAGCAGAGAAAAAGGGCGCTTAATACTCTTTTCTAAAATAATTTTTCATGCCTTGATGAACTTCTGTTCAAATATACAGTGTATTATTATATTTTTCCTAGCTGTAAACTCACCTTCTCTCTGTATCTTGGAAGGGTATCTGGAAGAGGGAAGAAGAATGGTTATTAACTTGTGGGAAATGTCTCCTCAGGATTTAAACCATATGAGAGCTCAGTTACTGGTACCTGGATCACACCTTGATTTGGGTCCTTGTGAATCAAAGATTCCCATACTGTTGGTGCAGCAGCCAGGGAAGATGGCTGGAGAAGATCGACCAGGATGGGGGAGTGGCTGGGATATCTATCTCCCAAAGGGCTGGGGCATGGCTTTCTGGATTCCTTTTGTAAGTGACTTGGATGGCAAATTGCAAGTAAATTTAATAATTTATATAATTTAATTTAAATTAATTGATTTTAAAGAGTATACTTCACATTGTAGAACCAGTTCCCAATTACAGGATCAAAATTTCACTTTAAAAAATGGCATATGAACTGGTTCATGACAGAAGCTTGGTCTTGAAACTGAAACAATAGCTTTCCATGTCTTCTGTTGGGTACAGCTATGCCCACAGGGCAGTCTGAAAGCAGCAAATCAGTGGGGAGTCAGGACAGAAAACTGCAGCTATACCTCTCAGTGCTTCTACAAGCATATGCCTCTAAAGAGAAATTGTTTGGTGCCTGCTGCTTACCAATTTCCAGCTTGGCTGTCTGCACCTTTGTCACCAAATTGGTTGCCTCTGATTTGGGAGAGAGCTTGAAACAAAGTTTAAGTTAAGCTTGAATACTCCTTTGGTGCTGTTTGAAGTACCCTGCTTTGAGTTTTTAGGTGGCAGTTTTAGTCTCTTTCTGCAGTTAAAGTTATGCTTTTGAATGTGCAGGGGATTAGTTGCAGTGATACCTATTGTATGGTTAAAATACACTGTGCAGTGGCTGTCGAAGTGATACAACATTCCTGGCAACGTACCAGATCAGAACCTGTGAAATTCTCTTCAGTTTTGTTGATAGTTTTGCAGAATTAAATTTAAAGAGCATGACTAACTTTTTTGTTAAAATTAGCATCCAGAACTGTACAAACCATGCTTAAGTTTATTTTTTAAAGCTAAAGTGTTAGACTTCCAGTTTTCTAAGGAAGTACCCTCTGGGCATTAATGTTTTGTTTCAGTTAGGAACCCGGAATCGGTTCAAACGTTGCTTTTTGGGCGTTTGGTTTTTATAACAGATATATCGAGGTGTACGAGTCGGTGGCTTGCAGGAGGCATTAAAGCATTCTGAATACCAGAGAACACCTCACACTCCAAATGATTTCCCAGACTGCCAGGCAGGAATGCAGTTTGCCAAAGAACTGGAAGCCAGTCTTCTTGAAAAATACAAACGGTAACATTAACTTAAACATTGACAGCAAGAATAACAAAAATGAATACTGATTAAAATATTCCCTTAATTATCTGTTGTTGTGTTCATTGGACTTTATTCAGATCTTTCACTAGTGTTTTAAATCTAAGTATTATAAAAAGGAATCTTAGATATTTAACTCTAAACAGAGCATATAAATTAAACGCTTCTATTCCCAGAGACATGCTCAGTTATAGAGCTGTAACAAGGCTGCATAGCAATAAAGTAACAAAACTATTTTGAGATTCTTGAGCAGCAAATGGGGGAGGAGGCAAGACAATGCAAAGGACTATGTCAAAGTATGTACCAAGTGTTGAAGAATAAAGTAAATTAAGAGGTACATTTCGGTGTCTAATTTTAAATATCAGGTATTCTGAAGTTTGCCTTCATTTCTACGGCAACAAACAGAACTCTTAACCATGAGTTTGGAGTAGGTGGAAGTGTCCTATGCACCAACTGGTGCTGGTTCCCCTTCCAGGTAGGAGGGGCAAGTAGAAGTTCAGAGGAAAAGGTGGTGGTGGTGGTGTCAGTCACAGCAGGTAGATGTTTCCAGCATGGCTGAAAGGATATGGTTGATAGAAGTACAGCAGCATTTTCTAGATTGTAATTTTAAAATTCTTGTTCAGCAAGATTAGAAACTGTGCATTCCCTTCTGTTTTAAATACTTGATTTTGAAAATAAGCTTACCTACTTACTTGATTTATCATTTAGACGTCCACCTGCAAAAAGGGCAAATTATGTCAAGCTGGGCACTCTGTCTCCTTTCATCTGTCCTTGGGGGCAGCTGACAAAGAACTGGGAAGGAAGAATGAAAGCTTCAGGAGGATTTTTATGTCCTTCCTCTGTACGTCCTGAGTGCTGCACAACTGAAGGGCAGACCCTTGGTGACCCCAAAGCAGAAGTGGTCAGAGAAGCTTCCCTTGAGACTGATGAGGCAGAGGAGACCATGGAAATAACAAGTTCTGAAGGTGCCCTAAAGACAGAGGATGGTGCAAGGATCCGAGATTTTGGTGAGAGAGCTGAAACTAAGACAAGTGACTTTATTGTTCTCAGGTATGTCAAAATGATACACACATTTTATTTCTTTATTGGTATTTATTGAATTGGGGAAAGGAAGAGGTCAGCCTTGATTATTAAGAGGAGAGAATTATTTGATCCAAATACAGTGAGATTAAATAGTTTTGTCATGAATCAGAGTCTGGTGTTGAGTGGAATTCCTTCTGCTTTTCTCCAGCGAACTTGGTGACTACATAAAGAAAACTCCTTAAATTATCTTAAATTTAACACTCCGGAGTTTACTGTGTTCTTAGAGTTGGCATGTTCTGTCTGCTTCCAGGTCAATGGAGCTTTTAGAGGCTCATATTTGTGACTTTAAGACTGTTGCTGTGAAAATCATCTTGCATTCTCTTCGCTAATACATCACCACAGGTGGTTCTTGCACTTCTTAACAGGGTCTCTAGAAAATAGAGAATCCGCTGCATTCCAGTGCAACACATGAGGGCAGCAACAGTATTGGAAAGTGCCTGAACACAGGTCTTTCATTTTTGTGTGGTTACCAGGGGAAGAAAACACTGAAAGTTCTGGACTGCATTAGTGTCGCTGGAGATTTTAGAGTGTTTGTGGTTTTAACAAGCTTTGGGGGTTTTAACAAGTAATGTCTCCTTCCTTCTGAAGAAGACTCACGAATTCTACTCACTGATGTTTTTATGCTAAGAGTGATACAAATACCAGCTTGGAAGGCTACAGAAAGCCCCAGGGCTTTTTTAAATTGTGCTCTTGCAAATATGTGGGGTGCTGGATTTCTGTTGTACTGCTTGTTAATAACTATCTGTGATGTTTATTTTTGAAAATTTTTAATAGGAGTGAGAAACTACTAATGCAGTTATCAGCCTGGTGTTATCCCACTGCTGGGAAAGACCGGCGAATCCGCCTTATTTCTCGACTGGGACAGAAGGAAATGACTGAAGATGTTTTTTTGCCAATCTTGATGAGCTACCCAAGGGCTCTCGTCTGGGTCAACTTGTCACTCTTGAGAAAGGGGAACCCTGAATTACATGCCATGATTTGCATCCCAACAGAAGATGACTTGCTGCATCTAAGCAAAGACAAAGTCTTCTGTGGTCCACAAGAACCCAAACATCGTGACATATTCAAGGACAAGGTTCAGAAGCAAAAAGAGAAGAAGAAGAAAAAGGATAACGTGAAGTCTCTCGAGAGTGACCCTCCTGGCATTCTGGATGAAGAAGCAACTGAGGACCATGAAGACCTCATTCTTGGTCTTTGGTCAGATGCTCTCCCAGATGTTACTTCTCACTGCTCCAGGACTGTCTTGGGTTATGTCACTCGAGGGGATTTTTCATTGGCTGCAGGCTGTGGAGAAGCACTGGGTTTTGTTAGCTTGACTGGGTTAATTTATATGTTATACAACCAGCCAGCAGATAAAAAAGGGCTTGTTTTGTTAAGGACTCCAGCATCTTTGCAGTACAGATTTGCAAGACTTAATATTGAGGTTTAAGTATCATTGCAGTGCAGTAGAATGCCAAAAATGCCAAAGAATTTTGTTTTGTATTGTGGCCTTTCTGATTTGTCTCAAATTTGAGGTTATTCTGAGCCCAAACAGCTCTCAGATTATGAAATAATTAAAAAGCTTTTTAGCATTATTCAAGAAAATAACTAATGCATAAACAGACCAGAATTACTTTTGATGTCTGCGTTGTTAAGGATTTCTAACAGATCATTATCATGATCTTCTTTATCTCTAAAAAAGCATATTCTTCATTTTTTCTCCTCAAAGCGGTGGATGCTATAACAATGTACAGGAAAAAATCATTCTCATTTTAGAAGTCTTTGTTCAGATGGACTGTAACTTTACAGTGCACTTTCCCATGTAACTGCATGCAATCTGATCCAGTGTATATAGCAAGTGGCTTTCCTGGTTCCTCGTATCTGAGTACATGTGGCTGCAGTGCAACAGAGCTACGTAGAGAAACCTGGTACAGAAAGCTGAATGCTTAAATGAAATGCAAATAAAATATAGCCCAGCTATGTAATTTTGAATTATAGCAACTGGAGCTTTTAAACTGGAAAGTGTATCAGTCTGTCTCCCTAGTCTGAAATGTAGTAAGCCTTTCAGATGCAAATTGCTAGTGGTGGGTCAGCATACATCTTCTGTTAATAATAGGGGATATTTTTGTTCCTTAAAACATGAATTTATTTTTGTATGAAATGTGTTAGAATTGAAGGTTTCTTCATGTTACAGTACAGTTCAAAGAATCATAAAACTTGTAAAATATGCTGGGGGGTAAAGGGAGAAAGGTGTTTGATTTGCCTGGGGCAGTGTGGGTAGGTTGTTTGTGTTTGGTATTTTGTTGGGGTTTTTTTTTTAATAATAGCCTTAAGCATCTAACCATTCCTGAGTTAAGGAACTTGAAAAGGAATTTACAATAATACACTGTAGTTTAGTAGCAGCATGATACAAATATATGCCAGTTGGTAAAATTACCCTGAAATGATCATGTACAAATAAAAATGTAATGTATTCTTGAGACAGTAGTCTATTGACTAAGTTTGATAGAGAAATTAAACGTGGATCAGTTAATGATTTTTTCTTTCTAAATGTCAGTGTTCAACTTAATTTCCTCTTTCAAAGTTTTGTTTGAAAGTCTTAGGCAAATTTATTAATGTTGGCTGGAGTTGTTGGAGGAAAGATTTAGTGTGCCTTACCCCCAAAATTATTAAAATTTAGGACCTTTTAAATATGGCACACACATGGGGAAGGAGGAAGAACATCTGATGGTGAGGGAAGTATTGGAAGTGAGGCTGGATTTTTTTTTAAAAAGTCTCGAGAAGACGGATTGTAGAATGTGCACCAGCAATGGGAGCTGTGGTGGCATGTGGGAAAGAAAGATGCAGCTTCCAGCACAGCTTGGATTGCAGCTCCCTCAGAAATCGTGCTGAATGGCTCCGTACTGCTCACCTTTGATGCACCTGTTAAAGCAATCATGGTCCCAGAAAGATCCTGGGAAGCAGCTGCAGGAAAGCCAGCAGATGGCCCCAGAGGAAAGAGCTTGGTGCTGGCAGGGTTGGGATTCACACGCTCCTGGCGTGTGACTGTGAGTGCTGCAGCCTGTAGGTATGTGTGAATAAGGAGCCCCTTAAACTTTACAGCCTGGCTGCTCTGATCAAGTTGTCTCATGGTAATAATCCTGGATTTAATGAACCTTTTGAATTGTAAGCCCGATTGAAATATTTCTAGGATCACAGTTTCCAGAGCTGTGCTTCATGGGAAGAAAGGAGGGGAGGTGATGTTTATATGGTTTTTTCCCTCATCACCTCCCTCATCTTCTTAATAGATACATATTTTCTTGCCTCAATAGACCTGGCTTGTATGTGAGAAAGAAAAAGAAGCCCCCACCCATGCTATCATTTTTTTTTTTCTGCTTGTAGATCTTCTGTTCACTGAGTCTTTCCCAGGTTTTTATTTTTTAAAAAAACATCTGGAGTCTTTCCTTTTTTTTTCTTCCTATTGGTAATTTCTGCCAGGTTTTCATTTTGACACTTCCTGTTACTTTTCTTTGATTTCCATTCTCTATTTTTGATTTATGATCCTTGTCTCTGGTGAGCCAATGAACAGAAACTGGAACACAAGTGCATCCTGTTCTGTATGTCTTGTAATATTGTTACACAGTTGTTTTCCTTTAAGTCAATGATTTATGCCTTAAGACTTCACTCCTTGTAAAATACACTGCAAACCAGATAAGTTAAAAATGCTCAAAAGTCTCAGCCAAAATTTGTCAGAAAAGTACTGTGACTTTATGTAGCTGCAAGGAAATTTTTATCTGTGGTTGCAATTTCCAGATTCCAAGTGTCTCAAGGGTGACTTAGTCATAAAAACCATGTCAACACCGGATAATCAAACTGTGGATAATTAAACCTGTGTTATCTGTGCATCAGCTGTACAGTATGTCTGTGCTCGTCATGTTGAATCAGGTGTAGCTTACAGCACACATCTGCTCTTACTGCAGTTGCTACACATTGGTTAACTACCCCGGAGCATCTGGATCAGCTCCTGTGGGCTGCGATACACGAGCATTTTTGGGAACCTAGGAAGCTCTGGCCTAGTGAAAGCAGCTCTCACAAGCTCTCCGGCTCCCATGCAGTCCTCCAGATAACTTTCTCAAAATGGATGCCAGCACAAACCCTTAGCTCTCGTTCTGTGCTTGGCAAGAGCTTTTGGAAGCTAAAATGAAGCACAGAAGGCAATTTTGGCATTCTCTGTAGCACGGTGAGGAGGTTGAATGGTAACACACTGCTCCTGTAGCTGTTTCTGTGGCTCCCTCAGAGCAGCTGTGTAAATGCTGCATTGGACTCACCTTGTGAAGGGTCTTTTCCCAGTCTGAACCATGACTTCCATGGCAGTTGCCTGCGCTGTTGACAGGCACAGTGACTAATGGACCTACCAAGTCGAGGGTCTCCAAGATAGACATTCTTTACCATCGCAAATCCAGAAAATGAGGTTGCAGACGAGGGTGGTGATTACTCTGTGGGATGAAGTGAGGGTGGGACTGGGGCCAGATTGTTGTGTGTTAGTTAAAGATGTTCAGGGCAATCTGTTTAGCAGCCTGTAGGTAATGGAAGAAATTACCTGGCAGAAAGGCAGTTGGGGTTGTTGAAACAAATCTGGGAAAATAATTGACAGGGTGTCAGACTGTTCAATGGAGATAGAAGCCTTGGGGGATCATGGCATACGCAGACGAAGAGTTGTCAAATGCAGCATGACAGTTTTCTTTCAGTGCTCTAAATCTGGAAGAGCCAGATATGTCAAACCTGATCCATTCTCGTGTCCATATGAGGTAGAGCTCGGGGGAGTAAACCACCAAAGGCAGATTTCTGAAGCGCTCAGACTGAGAAAAGCAGATAAGCAATAGCATTGTTCTATTTTCCAAGAATACAACATACAGAAAACCCCAACCCAAAATCCCATGCTTCTAAATTATCTTCCCAGAGGTCAGCACCCACAATTTACCTCTTGCAAATTCAACTCAGCTGTACTAGAGTTCTTTGCAAACACTGGTCTCGTCAAATCCCTGCAAGGGCAAGTGAACTTGTGTGGAACAATGAGAACTCGGAAAGGACAGAGGATATGGGCTGAAACCATTTTGTAGCAGCTTTGAGAGTCAGAGCCAGCTTGACACTGGACAGAATAATGAGTTCAAAGCAGTTTGCAAAGTAGGTGGAGTGGCAAAGACAAAACACAGCTTTTATTTATTGCATTGGGTCTCTTAAAGAAATTCTGTTTCTTCTACAGTAGAAACATGCTTGCACAGAATGATTTTTTTTTAAAACATTTTTTCAGATGCTTCAAGATGTGTGTAACATCTACCAACATCAGCTTGCTTGACACATTTTAGCTATCTTTTTGTCATGGGCTTACAGCAGTGCTGCTATTCTGACAGCTTTGCCCAGCTAACTACAATTCTTAAGAAATAGAATCAAAAAGACCTACGGGACACAGCAAGAGTAAAGCAGAGAAAGAAAAAGCGGTCTGAGGGAACAGTGTGACTCAAATTTCATGATCCAAATATGTGCAGATTTTCTGCAATTTCTAGAAAGGATGGTGTAATTCAGTATTTCATTTCGTCTCAAGATCAAATAAATAGCCAGGATGAGAAAGCTGTTTCAGCTCAGTCCTTCTCTCAGCATCCTGTTTCTTAGCCCAGAAAATGTGTTTTTTTAAAAAGACCAAAATGGTTGTGATGGATGGAAGAGCTCAAGCACTGCAAACCCATGTGTCCATCAGAGCTCTCTCACACATCACTTCTCTTCTGGGTTTGCTCTCTTTTTTTATATTAGGTAATATTAAAGGCTTTTTATTTTTTTTTTTGTCTTTAACAAAAGGATGAAATAAAAACAAATGTGGACAGGCAAAACCCGAGTTATCTAGAGCTTTATTACTCAGAAATTACTTTAAATGCCACCTCAGGAATAAGCCCCCTCTTTCTCCCCACTAGAGGCACCCCAGTTGTTTTAACTGTGGCTCTAGTGATGAATCCTGTGTGTCTAGAGTTGTAATTATTTATAAATACCATACATATATTTCTAAAAATCTTACCTGGGTTGTACCAGGTGTCATCCAAGAAAGCTCCAACCCACAGGCAAAGCCCATTGCTCAGAATGAGTTCGGTTGGGTGGGAAAGAGGGATCATACACATCGAAGTCTGTTAACTGTTCCTTAGCACTGAAAAAAAACCAGAGTGCATGCACAGAAAAACAAACTGTAAATCTGCAATTAAAAATACTCTTTTCAGATGGGCAGCTGCTTAATGCAGTGATTTTTGATTTCTTTTTAAGATGCATGTGGAAGTAGTTTTGGTGCAGACCAGCAGGGATTAAAGGGTTAACAATAGATAATTTATTTTCCTGTAGGACAGAGTGTCTTACAGGAATCAATTGCATCCAGGTTTTCTGAATATTTTTGCAATGCAATAATTCTTTTAAATTAGTTGGCAAATACATGAAGGAGGTTCCAAATGAAGGCACAAAAATTTATGAAATTGGTTGAGAACTGTAACCAGTTGTTTTTGTTTTTTCAAAGAGAAGCAGATGAAAATGAGTGTTAGTACGTAGTAGTCTGAGGAGTGTCTTAAAAAATAATCAGTTGTAGTTTCTCTTAGTCTTTTTAGGGCTTTCACTGAGCTACTGTATTTTGAGGCATTAATTATTTGTATTCATTGGAGTTAATTATTAAAAAAAATAGGTGTAGTTTCTGTTGGTGTCTTTAAGAACTTACTTTTATGCCAATAGGCAGCACACAGTGGCACAATTTCTAAAAATGCAACCCCAAAACTACAGATTTCTGTATCCCCTGAAGTCTCCCCACCCCTGAAGCTGGGACAGACGAGGTTTATGGGGTGTTGCAGGTGTCCAGCAGCAGCCAGTGGGACACGCCCTGGAGCCTGAGAAAACAACCTCAGTAGAAGTTCCTCTTGGAACAGTGTGCAGCACCCTCTGTCAAAAGCTGTGGAAGCCAGTCCTTCCCATGCAAAACTCTGGAGTCCTTTGATGTTGGAGAAGGAAGGGTAAGTCTAATAAACAGCTCAGAAGAGATCCTGATCCTGGCATTCTGTGTTAATTTGGGGGGGCGGGGGTGGGGGAGGAACCTTTCCTTTTTTAGGTTAGTAGACATGTAGAAAATAATTTGGATTATCCAACAAAAGCAGAAATATCCAGAAAATAGTAATTCCTTCTTCGCCTGAAGGCCTGTTTGTGGCATCATAGGCCACCAACCCCTTCTTGTGGTCCAACACGCTGTGTAAAGCCAGAGCTCACCCATGGTACAAAATGTTGTTGTGCAAGTGTTTGCACATGGGCAAATACACGTGACACATGGGGTAAGAGGCTTCCTAATGAACAGACATTTAAATCTCTGCTTCCCTTGGAGCAAATAGTTTTCTTTGATTGCCTGAGGAGCAGAAGAGGCTTCGTACATCTTTAAAATCATAGAAATATAGAATGGTTTGGGTTGGAAGGAACCTTAAAGATTGCCTAGTTCCAACCCCCTGCCATGGGCAAGGACACCTCCCACCAGACCAGGTTGCTCAAAGCCCCATCCAGCCTGGCTCCCCCCATGATTTTGTACTCTGTGTCCTCACCATTTGGTGTGGACAGTTCATTTTGTGACAACTTTCCTGGAGAAGTGTCATGAAGACCACAGAAGAGGAAGCAGCTGCCTCTGTGCTGTATCTGTCTTTTAAATTCTGCTTTGATCCTATTCTGAGTAAATCTTGGCCTTTATTTTGAAACACTGTATTTTTTATTCCGATTTCCTTCTGTAAAAGACCATCAAATTCTGAAAGATTACTGTCCCACAGTACAAGGGGGGATGCTGTTAGTTTGGCCAAACAGCTATCAAAAATATGCAGGAAATACAACCTAAATTCATTTTTCTCCAAATGTTTTCTGCAGTCAAGATCCCAGGCTATTAGATTAACTCTAGGGACTATAAAGACAATAACTTGAACTACAAGTCCCAGGACAGTAGCCAGGTTTCATGTGGTCTTCAGGGATGGGAACAAAAATCCCCACCAAAAATAATAACTTCCTTTCACTATTGAAAATAGTGAACTCCACATGTCAGCTGGATTTCAGAGTCTATTAAGCAGTAAGAGAGGTCACCTCTTCTATCTGCAAGGTCATGAAATTGATGACCATTAAAACTTGATTCTTATCCAAATCCATTTGTAAAATTCATTTGCATATTTTCAAGGACATTAATTACTCTATAGGGACTTAGACTTGGAGAAAAACATACAAGTATGTTTCCTCCTTTTCAGTCGTCAAAATGCTAAGACCACTGAGTATTGAAAAATATTAAAAGCTTCAGCCAATCTCCTGACTGAAGCTTGAGTCTCCTTCTCAAACAGGAGCTAAACAGGGTTCCTGACCTCACAGACAGGATATACCTTTATTCCATAACATGAAGTTGTAGAAAACCCTTAAAAGATTGTCCTTTGGACTTTGGTTTCTGTCATTAAAATTTCCTTTGGTATAACACCTGTCTTCTTTCCCAGACTGCTGTAGGCATTCTTCTATTAACTGAGCCTTCTGCTGTATGTACCTTCATTTTTTTGTCACGGTCATGTTTTTTCAAGTGGAAAATACTATGGGAGAGAGTGAAAAGCAGATGCTTTTTCTAAGCTTTTCGACATCCAAGTATTTTTTCCCAAATATGAAGCAATATATCTTACAGGAGGCTTCACAGAGTATGGGTTTTCCAAGAAATTAAAATATTCATTAAAATAAAAAATACAAATATTTTTAGTAGGTTTTCTGTTTCCACTTTCAATTCCTGAAACACACTTGGATAAACTGGCAGAGCATTTCTCTTCCCCAAGTCTCTTTTGTGCTCCAGCATGCACTCGGAATTGATTCCGTTCCTCTAAAGAATAAAACCATCAATCTCTATATCCTGCCACTTCAAATTCAAGCGGAATGCTGAAGAGAAAAAAAATAGTGGTTGGCAGAGCTTGGAGAGGGAGCCAGGAGTGCCAGCTCATCCAGCAGAAAATTTCATGCGGAACAATTCCTAGTCCAAGGAAACCAGACCAAAACTCTCACTTTAACATCCATCACTGACAGAAACAAAAGCTGTCGTGTTTCTGAGTGTGTTCCAACTTAATGAAGGGACAAGAAAAAAAGAGGAACCCCCAGCTGTGACAGCACATATGAACAACATCTCTTCATGAGGGAAATAAAGCACCAAATTAAAATTTATGGCTTCCCAGTAGCATTACATACCCTGGGAACAGTGAATGTTTTGTTCCTTCCCAAAATGACAAGTGTTAAGATCATAAAATCAAACTCAACTGGAGTAGCAAATTGATTCTAGACTATCTAGTTCTTGCAGGCTATGTCATGCCGAATGGAGTTGATGGTTGGTTGCCTAGGGTAGCAAAATATTAGGAATAACACAGTATTTAGTGACTGTTCCTTATGAGCGTGCCTCCAAGAGGGGAGGAGGTGTGTTCATGTGTTACTGTGCTTAGCACAGCAGAAACCCTAGAACTGAGTCAGTCCTGAGTGTTGCCTTTCTAGCCAACTTTCCAACAGCAATGAACTAATAGCATTTCCAAAGGTTAACATTTCTGTAACTTTGCCAAATGGCAGGGTCATGCCCTGTTTTTCTGTTTAATACAACTTACTTCCCTCATTTTTTTTCTCATGACCTTTTCCCCACTATTTGCCACCATCCATTTTGGCCCTTTCCCGTATTGCTACAGACCTCTAACATACTTCAATATTTTTGTTTTGCTCTGTCTGCAAGGAAGGGCTGCAGAGCTGCTGTAGCTGCTAACCATGCAACAATCAAGGCAGGTCTGAAACTTCTTAACAGTGTTTTTCACAAGTATGGTGTTTTGATCTTTTCCCCTTGGATGTTGTATGCTATTCCTGATACAGCTATTGTGATATCTCAGAGGCCCTATGGCTTCTGTGCCTCTGTGCCATCTCCTGTGGCAATAAAGCTGTTCAGGAGCACAACATACACTGAGGACAGATCAGGTATTTACTAAGTAGGGATGCCACTCTTAATCAAAAAAAAGTAAGAGACAGAAGTAAGAGATGATTCCTGTGCGAAGATGTCACTCTTCCGTGGAAGTCTCTGAAGAGATGGCCAATATTTACTGTACCCTTGTGTAGTTTATTGGGCCCTATTATTCCCTAGTTCTCAAAGAAATTGATCTTCAGAACTAATTCCACTGTGACCATGTTCTCTAGTTAGATGTCCAACTTGTCTGCATTTTTGGAGCGTGGTGCATTTTTTGTAGCCCAGCAGGCTCTGCAGGTGACACAGCAGAAGAACTCACACAGTGAGCAGGAGGCAGCCCACAAGCTTTGTCCAGACTCTCATCTGCAGCCAGCGAACAGCTAAACATGCAGGGCTGAGGCTTATAGTGGAGACCTCTGCTAACAATTTTGTCATAGTAAGAGCTCACCCTGGGCATGGGGTTTGTCCTCCTCTCCAGACCCTTGGCTTCCTCAGACTGTTTATTTCTGGAGATGACAGTCCTGTATGTGGTGTTTGCTGCACAGAAATGTACCAGGTGCAGGTTTAATGAGTGACTGAGACAGTAACACCTGATCTCACGCGCTCCTTAGGTGGTATCCAAATCCCTGTAACTACCCAATCAACAACAAAAGTTTCCTCCAGGACCTGGCCCTGTGGCAGATTCACGGGTATACGTCCATAGCAAATGTCACTGCCTGAAACTGCTTTTTGCTTGAAGTCCTGCTTGGACTGTGGGGGAAGGCAGGGAAAAGGTCTGAGTATTTTTTTTTAATGAGGAGAGGGTTTTTTCCTCCATTTCTTGCTCATGTGGTAATGGCTGAACTTTGCTTCCTTTCTTCTTGTGAAGGAAATGTTTCAAAATACACAAAACCACCACATTGCAGGCAACTGCAACACTGGGAAATCTGGAATCAGGAAGCAGCAGTTTCTTCAGGTTAGGGACTGCAAGTGAGGTTTCAACCAAAGCCTTTTCACCATGTCGGCCTCTGTTCTCACCCTAGGTTTTAATGTAAACCAATACATTAAAGTTATTTAGGGCTGCCTAAATAAGTAACATGAAGCTGACATGAAGTGAAGCAGCAGGAGAAGGATATGTTGTCAAAGAAAAGGGTATTTTGGATTCCCAACAGTGGGATGGTCCACAGAAAATGCAGGAGAGGCAAAGGACTTGAACAGCATGATCATCCATAGGTGCTAATGGACGGAGGGACCTAAAGGGAGAAACAAACGGAGAGGCTGAAGGTGCTGGGTGCGGGTGTGAGGAGGGGCTGTGACACAGCTGGCAGAGGATGTGCCTCTGAGACCAGGGGAATGTGTCAGAGGAAGGAGGTCCCTGCCCAGCTCCTCCCGGGCCACCTCAGCTGACCTGCTGGCCCCAGTCCCACCTGGAGGTGTTCACAGCCTGGCCCACCTACCCCTCACTGCGCATCAGCTCCTTGCCAGGGACAACAATTTTTCAGTTGCTTTTCAAACTCAGACTTGGGACTTGTATTTTAGCTTGAAGATAAACATTTTGAAAGCTGTCTTCTTTCTCACAGTGCCGGCACAAGTTGTTTTTAATTATCTTAGGAAAGCTTTCCTAGCCCAGGCCAATTTGTTCACTGTTTGTCTTGTGGAGCTGGCCTATAAACCAGCTTTTAGGGATTTATTGTATAACATTATCAAGAAAGCAATCTTTGAAGAAAACTGAAATCACTTACAACAACCCTTTTTTCTTCTTTGCAAATGGCTTCATAGAAGCCAAATGATCACAGCTGACCACCCAAACCTGCTGGAAAATGCTAACTCCAAATGAAAATGATTAGGTTTAGTCATGTTTTAATCCTAAAATGTTTTAAGTGATGATTTAGGCAGGAAAAAGAAAATTCTTCCTGTAGGGGAGAAGCAAGACTTCTTCACTTTTCAGGATTATATATTCTGGAGTCAGCAAAGCATGATAAATGCAGGGACAGGCAAGTCCTGCTCTTTGATAGTTTTATGTTGTTTTGCGCGCACACACACACACATGCACACACATGTGCAATTACTCTTATTTAAAGAAAGAAAGCAATGGGCAAAGAGAAGAGCAGTGATTATTACACCTCCAAGTTTTATTACTGTTTTTTCTGTACAGACTCTGAACCATGTGAGTGTTGATCGTTGACTTTTTAAGAGGCTACCTTTGAAAATTTTGACATTCGTAATAAATGTGCTACTCATTTAGAGGAATTCAGTTATCTTAAACTGTAGCAAATATTTAATTTTCTTTTTTTCCTCTGGCATATTTCTGCGTAATCCTTTTTTGACCTAATGCCAGTATTTTTCAGATTACTGTAATTTTATTGCTTTCCTACAGACAAAGGAAAAAGACATGTCTTTCTTAAGTGCTCCTCAAAAAGAACAGAAAAGCAGGACTGTTGTAAGTAGAGGAGATTTCAATATTTACATTTTATTACAACTTGAAAGGGAATTTGATGGAGGAGAGAGTTCTGCTTTTAGTCAGAACATCCTTATATGTCTCATTTCTGAAGCCCCTCTTCTGCACAAAGAAAATGTTGCCAGACTCTTAAAAGACTACTCCTCAATCCAGAAAATTAAGGAAACCCATTGGAAGTCTGGCTCTTTTTAGGGATCCATACCTTTACTGTCCTTATCACCTTTTTTCCTTGGGATGGTCTTACATTTGTGACTGCTGATGAAACTGTCCTTAAAATCTACACTCCCTCTCAGTTCTTGCATGTTTTGATCACCACTGACATCAGTCAGGAAGTATAAGGCATTGACTGTATCAGCTCTGATTTTATACTCTACTTCATGGGACTACCCAGGAGATCCTTGATCTTTGACGTTCCATGAATGCTTGCAGCAGACCAGCATGGGTTATATTTGCACTGAGTTTAAACATTTCCTTCCCTATGCCAACAATTAGAGTGCTATTTTCTACTCTGCTGTAAGTTAAAGCTGTGAATAACAATGGAGAGGTCTAACCACCCCTGCTGTCCAAGCAATCCTTGACCACCTTGGCCGCTATAGGGAATGATGCAGTTCTGCTCTCAGGTGTTACTGTGTCCCTGCCCTGTGAGAGCATTTCTCCACCTGTGCTCTGGGGACCACTCCTTTCTGCAAGCCTTCAGAGAATGGTTTCTGAGATAACTCTAAAACAAAGCAACTTTGCCCCTTATCTCCCCCATCCCAAAACTGCCCAAACTCTCACACATGCTCTCACAGCTTTCAAAGGGCAGCCTAATCTTCAGTTGGTTATTCATCAAAACTGCTGCATTAAGACTGCTCAAGCAGTCTGCAGCTTAATCCTCAAGAAAGTTAGTGGAATTTTGGATTAAGGAGCATGGAGAAACACTGCTTTGGAGAAGTCTGTCCCCTCTTTCATTTATTTGTGAAGACACAAAATACCTGCCTAATGTGTTGTCGGTACTCTTTAGAGTCAATGGCAGATTGCTGTATCAGGCTTCCAACTTCCACCAGGTGCTTAATACTCATGAATGAAGCATACTAGATGCAACAGTACTACTGATAAAACCAGGGTTAATATTAATTTATTGTACCGTTATTGTCTACTGGACACCACTTCAGATGCTGCCGAAGCCCTTACTACCACAGTTCCAGCAGGCCAGGTCAGCTTTTCCAATACCAATGTCACTCCTGGAATATCTCAGCTACTGCATAGCCTCCAGAGCTCCACTGTAAAGAGGAGAGGTGGTTGTTGCTATGGACAGAAGTCCCCGTTACAGCTTTGTGACTGCAGGAAGCCAGGACTGAGTCTAACAGCTCCATCAGCCTGCAGAGCACAGGACAGAGAGTGGGCTGCTGTGCTGTTGCATATAAACATATCATCCATTTTGCAGGCTCCATCCTAAGACTAGTTAGGTGTCTTGCTCCTGCTGTTTCTGCTGTAAAGCTTGTTGGAGCCTTTTCCATTGCTTACTTCTCCCAGAACTGGCTATCACTTTGTAACTCCAGACACTTTTTTATGACACATGTAAGCCATTTTATTCTTCCATTCATGCTGCTATGGTGTCCCACCATAAGGGAAAGGCAGCACTCAAGATTCCTAGATCCCTGTGCTCAAAAAGGAACAACAAAAGTCAGTGGGTCCACAAAAACTTACGATGTTTTATTAGTAAATTATACACTTGGCATGGAGATTGCTGTGTTACTCCCGGTTAGTCTAGTATAAACATACTAGGGTGGATTTTGAATAAGAGAAAGAGAAGAGGGAGAAAAAGAGACTAAAGTGAGGGAGAGGAAAAAAGAAAGAAAAAGAGAGAGAGAGAAAGAGAGGAAGGAAAGAAGAGAAGAGAAAGAAGAGAAAGAAGAGAAAGAAAGAAGAGAAATCAATCACTTACCAGTCCTGGCTCCAGAGTTGATTCAGCTGATGAGTTGTCCAGGGTCCTGGGGGTGCCTTTTTATAGAAAATTTTTTCCCACCCTGAATCTAAATTTATTGCTTTTTATGCAAATTAGTTATTGTGAGCAGTCTGTTCTTTCTGACCTTTCTGGAAATGAGCCAGAGTGCTTTGGGGGGCTTAGGTGGTCTTGACCCACTTCTACTGGGTTGACCTTTGGTTGACAGTCCATGCCCACCTCTCAGCCTCATTCCTGTGCTTGCCCTCTACTGTGCTGTGCTTATTTCCCAGAGCCAGAATAAGAACATTTGTCCCAGAAGAGTTCTGCCCTACCTCTGTGTGCCACCCTTGTCCAGCCACATCCTGTTCTCTCTCACAGGCATGGTTATTACCAACAATTCTTGGCTGGCTCCATAACTATCTGGCAATCAGTGTTTGAGACATACAGATTAGCCCCTTATCTTCTGGCTTCTACAGCTGCCTTTTATCTGAGGGAATGATTTGTACTGCAGACACACCCATGGGCCCTGCCCAGTGCCTCTGAGCACTCAAACACACTCCATGTGGGGCTGACCCTAAAGGATTCAGGATGCCACTCCAAGCAGTAGCAGGTTAAACACAAATGTGTACAGAGAACTCAGACTGGTGCCCTGACTGCTGACAGCTCTGGTGCCTCTTTCATCACCAGGGACACAGAAATAACCCAAAGTCCTGCTGTGAAAGGCAAATAGAGGGCATGGGGAAGAGTCAACAGGAGTAGTTGCTCCAGAAAGGAGGAGGCAAGGTTTTAGAGCTACACTTGTTTAACCTGATTTAAATTTTTTTGGAAAAGGAAACCAGAACACTGCCCTACCCACAAGCAGCCAGGAACTCAGGAAACTCTCTTACCTGTACTGGGACACAGTATTTTGTTAGTGCAGGCTTAAGACAAGCGTCTGAATGCCTCCCAGTAACCCCCCAGCTAACCCCAGCAGTTTGGTTATCAGTTATTAAACAGCTGAAGGAAACCATAGGGACTCTGGTATCTGTTGTGGCTTCTGCAGACTGTAAGCACCAGCATTTGCTGAAACATATTTAGGACCATTCCTGTAATTTTTTGGACTCTATTCTTGTAGTTTGATGTAGAGATAATCTTAACCTGTGCTTTGCTGAAGTGCATGTTGCAAATTTTATCCTGTTTCATGCAGCCCAGCTGCCACCTCACTCCACCACAGCCAGTGGTTTGGTGTGTTTAAAGCCACTATTTAGCATAACAAAATGAATGAACATAGGCTTGAGTTTTGGCCAGATAAACGTGATACATTTTGTTTTGGCCAATGGTTAATGACATGTTTAAAGATGTGATATTACTTTGCATTAGAAAACTTATGTATGCATCGTAAATAACTAATTTTTCTGAGTTTTAATGATACTCACTGCATGTTGCACAACTTCAGTTCTAAGAAAGAAATAATAAAAAGGTGCGCTCTGAGCACTGAGTGGCATGGAACGTGGCCCTCTAACAAACACATGATAGGGCTGGTACAAGTGAGATATTGATCAGTGCCACATAAGTATGCAGTTAACCACACATACCCACAAACATTTTTTTCTCCAATAACACTATTTCAAGAAGGCAAATGTCTTGGTCTTGGGCACACTGGCAGCACTGTCTTTGTTCTCTGTAAGATCACATTTTGAGCTGACCAAATTTTTCCCATCTGAGAGGAAATTTTTCATATGAGGAGTTTACCTCGGAGTGCCACTGATGGTTATTTATAGTCAGTGAATTTAACAATATGGTTTAACTTCAGTGAAGAAGGTAGTAAAAACAGTTTATTTCTTAGCAAAACAACAGCAGTGGATTTAACTTCTTTTTAACACAGAAGGAAAGAAGCATCTTGTTCTGATGGTCATATGAACTGCTGCCAGAGCACCCTCCAGACCACTGCAGCAGAGTGAAGGCTGAGCACAAGTCCTCTTTTCCCAATAGTCCATTCTTCCAGTTACTGAAGACAACCTAATAGACCCCAGTTCAGACTGGGAAAGGATTTCAACCTGGACTTTTAAACCTCACATTAATGTTTTGACCACAAAGAGGTACCTGGAGCAGTGTGTACCCTGACCTCACTTCGGCCATAGAAAGCCATTTGTTTTGTAAAGTGCTGCATCCTTTGAAACCATGCCCACCTCCTGGGCCCAGGGCTGCAGGGCACCCTCCCAGTGTAGGTGGTGGATGGGTGATGCAGATGGTCCCTCATCTGCTTTGAGCAGTGGTCGAGATGAGCAGAGGTTTCCCTTCAAGGACAGTGATGGCCATGAGAGGATGCTCAGCATGTGCAGTCTAATGGTGCTGGTTTTGGTCCCTTCAGGGGGCAGAGCTCTGCAGCATGGTGGCAAGCATCTTGGGGGAAATGCCATTGTTTACTCAGCACAGTCTTTGCAAAATTAGTTTGTCTGTGCTGTAAGTGTTCAGGATGTGTCTGGGAAGTACATGTCAGGGATGCTTCTGGAATTAAAGTGAGTACTTGTTTGACATAAGTGGGAAACATGAAAGGCTCAGCTCAGTTAAGCATGAGCAGCATCAGACCCTGAATCAGGGAGGAGGGGCTGATGTTCAGATTGCTCCTTGGCAAAATTACCCCAAGACTTTTCTCCTTTCCCTGCCCTTTCAAGAGTGCCCTTTTGGGTTCCCAAATGAAGACTTTGCTGACTGCAGCTGGAGATTAAGGGAGCACAATAGACAGGAAAGTAAGAGTCTATTTATCCCTGGCAAAGCCTGCCTTTTTCTAGTTTAGATGGAAAAGAAGACGAAAGTCCACGGAGCACTTGAGTGAACAACAAATGGCATAAGAACAAATGCAGCGAGAGGGAATGCCAAGGTTGTCATCCCCCATCAGCACTTTGGATGGGTTTCCTCCTCGGAGCAGCACGGGGGAGGCTGCAGGACCCCGTGCAGGAAGCAGGTGGTTTGCTTTACCCAGAGCCATGCGTAATGGCCAGGGAGCTGCGCCGCACGCCGGCCAAGCTACAGCAGATGGGCTGCAGTTTGCTCCGCTCAAGGATATTTTTCATGTTATGTGTGGAAAAGAGCAGTAACCCTTGTTTGTTATATGAGGCCTTGTAGGATTTTATTTGGAAAAAAGCCATTTTTGAGATTAAAAAAAAAGCCATTAAAAATGTGAGTCACTGTAATCACTTTCAAAGTGCTCTGACAGGGCCTTTAGCTTGCAAAGACTTCACTATTAAAAGAATTTTTTTTAAAATGAAAAACTCCACCACAAATTATCTCAGGCTAATTGAGGTGACATTAGGGATCTATTCATTTGAAATTACCAAGAAAAACCACCCCAAACACCTCAGAGCACTGGATCCAAACTATTCATAGTGTAAAGCTGCCAGCAAAATAGCTGTGTCTGTTCTGTGGCTTAACGTAGCACCTTGGGCTGTAAAAGCACCACAATATTCCCTCCAATGCAAATGTATTTCCAATCCTATATCCCCAAATGGCTGGGGGACACTCATTCCTTGTTCAGGGAGAGGCAGGGGTCCACCCAGGAGCTTGGAAACCTCAGGGTGGGGAGATCCACAGCCTGAGTAAATGGCTGATCACCTGAATGATGATCCAAAGACCCCAGGGCTCGTTTGCACATCCCACTACTCTTTGGGGTTTGGATGTCCCAATCAGTACTGCGAGATGCTTGTGTCCTCTTGGAGGAAAGATGCCCAAACTTTTAAGGGAAAATGCTGCTTTCAGAATACAGGCTCACTGTGAGGCTGTGAGCAATGAGGGACGGAGAGAGCAGAAACCTTTCTGTCATATTAGCATCTGTCAAGTATCACCATCCTTGAGAAGAGACCAGCTGACCTGGGCAGGGTCTCCTCACATCCAGGGACTCCTTCCAGAGCCTCTTTACTTACCACACCTCAAACAGTCACTGAATTAGTCATCCTCCTCCCAAGTCTGGGCTGAGCTCTCAAATTTCTCAGGTGCTGAAGAAAGGGCAGCCCTGTGGTGTCGCTTGTTACCACTGCCAGATGCCACCATATCTGTGTCAGACCCTGGGCCAGAGGCTTTCAAGGTCTCCTGCTGTGCTGGACTTCCTGGATACCTCTGAGCAGGGGCACCTACTTTTTGGACCACCACCAAACTCAGCAATGAGTCAGAAATCAAATCACTGAAAATAACTGAGGCTGCAGCAGCTCTGGGCGTGCAAAACAGCCGACAATAAATTACAGTGTCCAAACGAAGTGTAGGCACCTCCCTGGAGAGGTGGCAGTGCTGCAGCTGTGGGAAGGGCGGAAGCCAGGCACCCAACCACGGCACGCGGGATCTCATCCTGTTCTGTGCTACTTCTTCAGTCCTGCTAGGATCTGATTTGTACTTTGTGTTTGGCCAAGTGCAGACACTGGAAAAATGGAGAGAAAACAGAAAACAACCACAGAAAGCAATTTGAGGGCTGACAGAAATATCTGATGGTGAGAGACTTAGGAGGTTTCTCTCTGGCTTAGTGAAAACTCTATCATACTGTATTTTGCTAGAGGGACTTATCAAATGCTTTAAACCACTGGCAAAAGACAAAGAGCTGCAAGCTAAACAAGTTAAAATAGACATAAGGCAGAGTTGAAAAGCAAACAATGACTCATTGCTAGTAAAAATTACTAATGGCACTGGTGGTTCCTCTACTTAGACTAGTAGGAGAAGATGGGCTGTCTTCTTCTGTAGATGGGTCAAAGGGTTCACACAAGTGCTCGGAGGAGGTTGCCTGACTTGAACTGTAAAGGAGGCCAGGCCAGATGACATAAAGCTGCCTTCTTATATCAACAACCTCCATTATTCACAGCACTGAATCAAGTCCTGCAACACATCCATGCACCTGGAATCCAGTCAGTATTGTCGGGACATGTTGTTAGTTAACCGTTAAATATTGTCAGGAAAAAATAAACACATGGGTAACTGCGATGCTTAGTCACAGTAAATTATATTCCTCAGCTCTTTTGCCTTGTAAAACACAGAACAGCGGTTCTTGAAAAATCAATAGAAGCTTCAGTAGTTTGTTGTTGTATTCTGTTGCTGTACAATGTGTTACCAGCCATGACCTTACTCATGACAGGTAAGAGCTGCTTAATCGGCAGCCTCTGTGCCATGCAAGCATTCTCTCCTACTCTTGGCTGAGGGCATTAGACAACATAAATCTCTGCACACAGTACGTATGCTATTGAAACTCAAGAAAAAACTTTCCTTTTTTTTTTTTTTTTTTTTTTCAAATGGAGAGAAAACTCCTGATCTTGTGCTCATGCTGCTCTGGATTTATGCCCACAAGCTATCAAATGGAAGACAAATGACAGTGCTGTTATTTCAACCAGTTTAATGATTCTGGCAAAAGACCTGGCAGCAGACTCCAAAGATTTCATCTAGGCAAGGCATTGCCTATTCCAAGAGTGGAAATCTTCAAGTGGAGAGCTGGCAAGTGCATGTTTGTGCTGGAGGCTTAAATCAATCATTTCTATTTTTCCCAAAGTGATTTAGCAAAGTACAGAAATTGGCTCCTTCATCAATGGCCACAGGCCACTTTTCATGTTTAAGGTATTAGTGCCATGGACCAGAGTGATATATTGACTTCATGTAAAGCAGTCAGTGTTAGCACCACCTGTTTAATCATTCCTTTACAGTAGCTGTAGGTTGAAAACTGTCAACAAGTGCCTTGTTGACACTGTCAAAAAGGAGCCCAGGAGACCACTGTAGATTACTGGTCCCCTGGAGTCATTTCTCTGTGCTCATGCAAAACTCTCCTGCGACCACGATACATTTCTGAGTCTCCTGACCATCAGTGGCCCTCTCATTGCTACCTTGTGAACTGACACAAATTCCCGTGGGACTGATGCCTGGGTCCATTAGCAACCAAAATACTGATGGAGATTTGTACTATGAAATGCACTTTGAAAGTCTTGGACAAGCTTTAGGGGCCTAACTGCAAAACTGGGATTTAGATTAAATAAAAAACCTACTCAGCAGCCACCTAACCTTTTACTTAGGCCTGGAGATTCTTGAGGTGCTAATAATTCTGCTTCTGTGGATACCAATACTGTCCGTGCTTATTCTAGTGGAAATCAGAAAGTAAAGGGAATGTAATCCAAGACTGCAGGTTTACACAGCTTCTTTGTAGGGCACTCTCTATAAACACTTCCCAGATCATGGGAATATCCTGGCAGTACTGTATCTTCTTATCAGAGCAATCCAGCATTGTACAGCTATCAAACAGTTTAATTTCCCTATAGGGAAGGCCCAGCAAGAGCTCTGCACAAAAGACAGTACATGCCCAAGAGGCATTGATATGATGCTCAAGGCATCCCATTTAGCATGTTTCACAAATACATTTATGTGCAGCCTCAGGGGCCAGATTGGCTACATCTGGTCTGAACAGATTTAACACATGGCAAAAGGACAAGGATCCTTCCTATATGGTTAGGAGTGCTTAATATGTAGTGATGTATTTGCCAGTGCTGCCTCCTTTTATGTTGTAACTCAAGGTTACATCAGCCAGGTGCTTGGGAGGTGCCTCTACAAATTTCCCAGCTTCAAAAGGTTGAAACATCTCCCATCTGCCAAGGGAATGTCGTATTTCCTCTCTGCTTCTCTAGGCAGAGAATAGTCACCCTTCACTCCCAAACTGGTGGGAAATAAATAAAAAAACAACACCGATGTCCCTGACTCTTTCCCAGAACCCAAAAACACTGCAAACTCAGGATTTCTCAAACTCCTGAGAATCAAGATCACTAAACATTTCTTTGTCTTTTGCTCCTGAAGTGGCCTCGGTTTGTAAATCTTCCAGCTTGGCTCTCCAATAATAATTATGGTACTTAGCCTCTATCTCCTTTCAGCTAGTTGCTAACACAGCCCAGCTGATTTCTGCAGAAGGAATGAACAAACAAATTTGAACAAGAAAAATGTCAAGCCTCAGAGGACAGTAACAAAAGGGCATACTGACAGACAGCTCAGTCTAATCAGCTGCACCCCAGTGTTATAAAAGTCAACATTTTTGTCTGCAAGCAACGATCAATCCTGCATAAAGAGAGCTGGAAGGAGAGATTGCAAGGGTGAGAATACTTCGAGTATAGAAGACTTTTCAGTCTATTCTTCCAGCACTGTTTATACACCTTATTGCAAACAATCACTAAAAACAAAAAAATTAGTCCTTAGAATCATTTGTAGTTGGACACGTCTGGGCTTTTAGCTGACCTTGGGACACTGCTGGTTGCCACAAGCTGCCTATCCCGGTCCCACTTGGGGCCACTCATCACTCAGTAGACACAAGCCAGTAACTCTGGCACTTAAAAGTGCTTCAAGAAGCTCTCAGCTGCATTTGGGACATCGTGATACAAGAAGAGTGATCTTAGCAGAATGCTCGCTAGAGAATTGCCTCAGAAGGAGAGAAATAATATTACAGTTCCACCAAAGCAAGAGAGGTCTCACTCCCTCTCCCCCTTTTCACATCCATCCCACCATCTCCAGTCAGCCTGCTTGGCTCAGTTCAGAGCCATCCCAGCAAGGAGAAGGATGCAGATGCTTTCTGCAGGATGGGTGAGCTGAACTGGCCACAGGAAGCCACAGAACCACAGCTGGGAAAAAGAAGATGAGCCTTTTGGCAGTGCTGATCCATTCAAGTGGCTTGCCAGGTGCATGAAACCACAACTTCAAAGCACAGAAACTCAAACCCTTATAAAGTTCGGCCTCTTCCCTTTGGTTTTAGGTGACCAGTGCCCTTACACGCAAAACATCAATCTGCCAAAAGCTGGGCTGGAGCAAGTAGCAGGCAATCAGCCTGCCGGGTGAACACCAGGCCCCTCCCAGGGGCAAACAGACAAATCCAGTCCAAACTTCGTTTATTTTTTGCCAGCTGAAACTGTTGGTAAATGCATCCTGATATTTTACGGCAAAAATTAAACAGTCTCACTCTACTCCAGAGCTCCCATTTCCAGGCCCAGGGCCAGTTAATACTTCATCTCTTGCTGCAGCGTGACCAGCAGTGGAACAAGTGCTAAATGAGTCCTGCTGGTCCTGGTCTGTCAAAAATCCCAAGCTGGAGCCTGAGGGACCACGTGAGACACTGCCTGCCTACCACACCTTCTCCTGCTTTGATTTCTGCAGATCCCATGGAGGACCTGTTCAGGAAAATTCAGTCTGCAGGCACAAGTTTTGCAGCTTATTATCTGGCCCACATTTTTGATGTCAGGAAAACCACTGCAAGAAAATAACTCATTATTAAGGAGAAGGGCTCCAGAGATGTTTTTTTTGTTGCAGTGCAAAGGCTTTTCTTTTAGCAGGCATTTGTCTGTGGTGTTTGCAACCCAAGTATGGCAAGCAGAATCTGAAAATAACACTGATTAGAAACTGATTCTTGAAACAAGTCATGTCCGTTTCTTGGCAGAGCAGTAATGAATTCTCATCACTGAGTTTTTCCAATCCTGTAATACATTAATTAGTTGGAATATATTCACATCTCGAAGATCATGTCAAATCACAACTTTTAATTGCACATAATTTCTACCAGTGTTTTGGTCCACACATGATTTTGAAATACACTGGAGTTAAAATAATACATCTTAACCCTTATAATTTTTAAATAAATCCATGGGAAGAAAAAAAAAAGGCATTGTTCAAGAAGTAATACAGTAATTTAAAATAAATAATAACTTTTGCCACAAATTTTTACATTTGATTTCTTGCTTTAAAGAGAAAATCCTACACCCGGTAACCTTTATTACCTCCTGCAGCTCTCCTGAGCCATGGAAACTGATTTCGGAAAGATGCCCAAGGCCAATCATTTAAAAAAGCAACAATACCAAATCCTTTCACCCTTTTGTTTCCCAGGTCACAGAATGAAAACCTGTAGGCCTCTTATTCCCAACTTTAGCACATACTCTCACTTGAGACTTAGAAAGCAGCTTAAATTTGACTTGCAAAAGAGAGAGCATGCCCTTACTCCCGGAGAAAGCCTGTGAAAATCATGTGGGTTTTTTTTATTTTAAGCTTTAGAAACTTGAACTCAAGATGTAAGGTGGGAAAGGAAGGCCAAGCCAGGCAGTTGGTGCAAGTAAGGTGCAGACACAGAGTCTTGTGCTGTGTCAGCTGGAAAAGACCCATATTGACAAACAGCTTCACAAGTCCCCAGATGCCATAGTCCCTGGGACATTGCTGCACACAAAATACTGCAGCTCTGTGTGTGCTTTGCAGCATTTGAAATAAAACTGCCTTATGGATCTTCGGCTGTACCTATTTTAAAATTAAATAAACAATTATTTGAGAAAAAAAAGGAGACCTGAAACAAAATAGACACAGTCTATGGCCCCTACCCATTACTGCAGATTAATTCAATCCTAAACAAGATATGAATATTTTTCAAGAGCACTTTCACTTGTTTATGCAGAGGATGTGTCTGACCCCCACTGTGCTCCCTGAGGTCGATCAGTGCTACCAGGCAAGGATAAGTGGACCCACAATGAATGCCTAGAAGAAGCTTTTCTGATGGGACACTGGGACAGAGGGACACCAAGATGTCCCAAATCTGAACACAAAGCCTGTACTGCCATGGTTCCTATCACTGCTGGCTCTTCAAATCACTACCATTTAATGAACGGGAAACTGTACAGTTACCGTGACTCTTTGTGATCCTGTTTTTAACATCCTTTCCTCATGCAGAATTACCAGTGGTAACAGGAGTTGCCCTACTTTTCTTTTTCAGGGGTATTTTTCCAAGCCATACCAAGAGAGGGATCCTGGCTACCCCACTTCCTCTGAAGAACTATGCATTTTCTTCACTAAAACCTTCTTTTGCTGAAAAAAGAAGCTAAAACTCAGCCCAGACTATGCTAACAGATTGTAGAGCCCAGCCCAGAGCACAGGACTCCTCTGGAAGGATGTAAAATGTCAAGTATAGTACCCTTGTCCTGCCTTGGCTGGGCACCTCAAATGTGTGCGTGTGCCCACGTGCCTGTGTTCATGGCAAATACTGTCTTCCTGCTCCTCACACAAGCACTTATTTCCTTGGAAGATAAGAGAACTGATCTGATGATAGGAGATAATTAGGATTATCCCTCTACATATAATACAAAACTCTTTTTGTGTACCTATTGGTGTCTACTGCATATATGCTCACAGTTTTGACTCCTGAACAGGAAGGAACAGGTTTAAAGGGTTATACATATAGCAGAATACTTTGAAATCACTTCTGAAAATTCTCATTTCTCACCTTTGTCTTTAAACATTTACACAGATCTGAAAGGGAATTTTTATAATCCTGTTCTGTGCTTACTGCATTTAAAAGTAATTAAAACTCCAAAAATGTCCTCAAGAGGCATTGATACTAGGAGAATATTCCATTTCATTAGTGGTTATTTCATTTTTGTTAAGGCCTCCTTTATCTTTAGAACACATTTGGTACAATCATGGGATAAATTAATTAGGATTAAATAATACCATGACTCATCAACATACAGGAGTTCAATGCATACTTGAATATGTTCAATAAAAAGGTGCTTCTGTTCCTTGTTCCAGTGGCATTCCTCCTGTTAATTGGCATGTAAAGTGCTTTTTTCTTTCAGCTTTGCCTTTTCACCGAGTCATCTTCCTTATTCAGTGTGCCATAGCATGAAATGTGAGAATCTGGTTGTATTTTTCCTGTCAATTTTTGTCCTAAGGAAATGTGGTGAGAGAAGGAAAAAACAACAACTCTGTGAAGAATTTTAATACAACAAATTCCCCACCAATCCATCATTTAAACATTCTTTGCTCCAGTAATCATTGTTTTCATTTGACTGGTTGTAACAATAGCTTGGAAAAACCCTGAAAAATTCTTTGAAAAATCTGTTGGGAACAGGAATAGAAATTAAGGAAACAGTATATTTATGAAATATGACTAGAGCACATTTGTGACTCAATTCTCCTAGGTCATCCCATTATCTGATACCTCATTTAAACAGAGACAGAAAAAAAGCCCTACTTACCAGGAATATGTCCACAGTCAATAAAAGGAATTTGTAAATGCTCCACTTTTTTATTTCTTGCAATTATGATCACACCAAGGAAAGAAAGGAGACACCTGCAAAATAACAGTGGCATAGTATCATTAGAAATAGTTCACTGCATCTGAGATGAGAATTTCTTTCCATGTTTCTTTTTAAGGACTTCCAAACCCAAGTTGCTGAGTTTATAAAGAAACACTTCTTCCTGGCCGCTCTATAAATTTATTTTGGGCTTCTTTCAGTCTAGTTTTTGCCTCCTGAAGCTTTATTATCAGTTCCAAAGGCTCCACAGCCAAAATTACACTTCCAGCAATATATACCTAATCAGATGCCTGTGAGTGTGAGACCACAACATTTGAATCCCCGAGCAAATCTTCACAGAGCATCCAAGCTAGCATTCTAGCATGTGCAATTTCATTAACAACTCAGTCTAGCTGCGGACAATCGACATCTCTGTTGTTTTTCTCATTTGATTGTGTGTCTCAGGGGCAGGCTGCAAGCCAGGAGCAATGAAAAACTGCTATGGTTGGACACATCTTCTATCCACTGTGTGTTGGACACACAACCCCTAATTCCCATCTGCCAAATACACGGTTGCTCATCTCCATTTTTTGTCTCTTTTCCAGCAGTCAGACAAGATAGTGGCTGTGTGCACCTACTCCAGCCCAACTGCACAAGATGAAGATGTCTGGAGCTATCAGCCCCATTTATTTGACAGCACTGTGGCAAGACACCTCCAGCAGTTCTAGGAGATCTTTTAACTATTTTGTGCCCATTATTATAATTGCCACTTCTACCAAAAGTTATTATGGTGCTGATAGCCAGCAGAAGGTTTCTGCTCTCACAACACCTAGGCCATCCTTCAAAAACTTATTTAGCATGCTCTGAATTTTTCTGCAGGCACGCTGTGTCTTTCTTGACACAGGAAGATGGGGGAGAGTTAATTACAGTGCTGCCTTGTAGGCAAGCAGCTCATATAATTGCCCGTGCCTAGGGGCAGCAAAGACCAGCCAGACACACCAGTGGAAGGTAACATGGGAGGAGATGTCTCACAGCTGTGAAAGCACCCCCTATAATTTGATATTTGGTGGAGAGCAGTGACTTCTCCTTCCTGCTGGAGGAACACATGATGCTGGTTTTTCATTCCATCATGAGATTAGTAGTTCACAAGTGTCTCACATTTTTACATATTTGGATTCAAACCCAGGCCTCCAAACTCCCAAAGCACAGACATCAATCTTTCCTTTAATGTTTTTTTTATCCTACTATAATGGCTATTCCATAATACTTTAATAACAAGGCGGGTTTCTTCTTACTGAGAAAAGAAGAGATTCCACAAGGCAATGCTGTTTCAGTACAAACCTTAGTGCAGATTTTAGGCTGATACACTTACCCGAACAGAAACATGAACACGCTCAGTAAAGCTGCACTTTGGAATTCCTGATAAAATATGACCCCTGGAATGTGACAGAAACAAGAATTGCAGATCTTGACTGGCTTCCAAGTGATATGAATTACAGCTGGGAGGGTCAGGAGAAGTGTCATGCTTAAACTGAGCAAAAAAAAGCCCAAATAAGGTATTAATACACATCGTGATGTGTTCACTTTATGTCCTATATTCCATAATCTAGGCTTTCTCAAGATACTGCATAGGACTGGAGAAGATTTAGTCAATCAGGTTGGAACATGTGCTGGGTTAGTAATTGCACAGATGCACGTATTTTTTGCATTGTCAGCAACAATTTCTATGCAGGTCAAACTCGAGGTCCTATTCACAAGCAGAGACACACCAATACAGCTAAGAGGTTCTTCATGGACTTCGTTAAGCTACTCCAACAGACCATGTGGACATCTTGACTCCAATTGGGAACAGATTTTCAATAACTAACTGTGTCCCTGATGTTTACACCAAGCGAAGCACTCCAGCAGCCAAGTTTGCCAAATCTTTCTGGCTGAAGGGATCACTAGCTCCTTCTGGTCACCCCTCTTCCAGGAATTAGCACCTCTGTAGTGGAGGTGACAGAAACAGATGTGTGTCTGGATCTCAGCTGCCCCTATTAACAGCCAAGTATATTAGCTTTAAACCACTGATGAGCATAGCTCTGCTTAGAAACGCCAGAGTGGGAACCAGAGCAGCTGAAGTGTGACTGTGGCTTCAAAGGCCGTAACTGGGGATGGGGAATCATGGGACAAGGTACCTTCTACGAGCACCCCAGCACGATTCAGCAGAGGTTGTTCTTCTAAGCCCTACACTGGTTTAACTAACCTGGTGCAAATGCATGTGTATCCACTCTCAAAGCTATTAAGCCATTCCTGAATAGGTACTTGATCTTTTAAGGAGGCACCAGGCCAAATTCCCCATATGGTCACAGGAACACAACCCCCTTTTGGCACAAGTTCCCTCTCGGTCACAAAGTGTAGGTCTCTTCCAACACAGGTGCTGAGGCAATCTGTGCATGAAGCTAACTCCCCTTCTCATTAATGGCAGCTCTGCCTGAGAAACTCCTGCACAGCAATGACAGGAAAGCCCCCAGCGTGTGTTAAAATGAGTCATAAATGTTCTAACAACATGATCATTTTGGCTCATTGCTGATACAGCATCTTAGTTGTCCTCCCAGCTCATGTT
This sequence comes from Pachycephala philippinensis, assembly GCA_013397055.1. Classification (NCBI taxonomy): domain Eukaryota; kingdom Metazoa; phylum Chordata; class Aves; order Passeriformes; genus Pachycephala; species Pachycephala philippinensis. The sequence continues at coordinate 1,119,463 of VWZT01007450.1, read as the reverse complement.
CTTACGCTGCGCACCATTTCCAAGATTTGCAGTCCCTCTTTAACAATGCTGAGTTCAAAGTTCTCACCCAGAATAAAATGTTAAATGCTTAAAAAGTTTTTGTAGTCATTTTATTTCCTTCACTTAACCCAGAATTCCACCTTCTGAAATGGAATATACGCTAACTACTATGAAGCATAGCTGGTTGTCATTTGAGTAGTTTGCCAGGCTGTTAAAATTACTCTACCAGTTCGTATAGGGAGAGACTGGTGTGCACATGGTAAATGCATTTACTGGATGTCAGTATGAGGCTAGGATAAATGCAGGTACCTCTAGTAAACCAGCAAGGCACAGTAAATCAAACATATCTATTTTGGAAAGGTTAGAATTTGATTATTTTTTATAGAATTATAGAATGATTTGGGTTGGGACAGACCTTAAAGATGATCTAGTTCTAACACCCCTGCCATTTATTTTGTTTCAGAAGTTGTGAACTTACTTACTTTTCAGAACTTAAACACCTATGACTTAGGAAAAATTTCTTTCTCTGAAGACAAATATGACTGTTTTGAGTTCCTATTCTTAAAAACCTGATGTTTAGAAAACCTTTCTGTAGAGGAAGAAGGTGAGAAACAAACCTGAAATGGTGGCACTGGTGGTGAAGAACACAAAATTAATGGGGACAACTGCTGTTGCTTCGTACAGATGCATTGCTTGATTCAAGAACCTGCAAGATAAGCATTATTGCATCTCATGCCTACAGGAGGTTCCTTGCACTTTAAGTCAGGTTGAGCCACTTCTTGTCAGTTTAACAATAAGTGTGACCATTTCTTACCACAATAGCAAGTAGCCCTGGACAGCATACATGTATTGAGTTTACTTTCTGGTTTTGCCTCTGCAGTGTACAAATGAATAGGTGAAAGCAGGGAGGTTGGTGTGGATTCTTCTAGCCATAGGCTGTCAATGGACGTATTTTTGAAGCATTGCTGGAAAAATTTTGTCTGTCACAGATAAGGGAGGAATGCTAGGGTGTTATTGCTTATGATCTGCATTGGTTCTTGGAAGCAGTGCTGCCTGCAAGCAGCCAGGGACAAGTTGCTCTAATTCAAACAGGTTGTGTAAGGGTATATTTGCACCATGGACACCAACACGTGAGTTCTTGTAGGAACTGTTTCACTTTGCTGAAGTCCACATTGCTGCTACAGCTCAATCCAGTTGGCTGAAACACCTGTTTGTGTGTTTATCCATGAAGTCACATCCCAGAAACACTCTGTCCTGCCAGGAAAGCCCAGGAAGGTGGCTTCAAGCTTGTACACCTTTGTTTGGAAACTCTCTGCTCTGCTCTTCAGAAGGGCAATGTGAACCCTCACCAGAATCATGAGCAAGAGTGTGCAGGACCACAGGAGCATACACTGCACACAGACCTGCAGGACTGAGGCATTGGCCGTGGAGCAGCCTGCACAATCTGCGAAAAGGCAAAGCAATTAACCCACTTGTGCAGAGACCACAGCTATCAACATTCACCCATAGAGTGATGAATCATGAGCTGAAATTGTGGATGCACCTGTAGATACTCTGTTATGTGAATGGTCATTTCAGAGAAAAAAGTCAGGAGTCTGCAGAGTATATTCAAGCCTGTAAAAAGAACCGCACTGGAACATTTCACTGCTGCAATATATGTGCACAGTAAAAATCCAAGCTTGGATCTGTTTTAGCCATTAAAATAATTGTGTGGTTATTTTAGCAACTGTTGAACAGTCTCCATGGTGCTTTAAAAATAAAGAAATCCTACATATCCACAGGATAGTCAGGATTTTGAAGTCATTGAAAACACCTCATTATTTTCTCCCATTTGCAACAAACTTGGTCACAGGGACTAAAACAGTGATACCAAGGCCCAGCATTGGATCCAGGAGGTTGTTGCAGCACAGGCTGTTCTGAGCTAATGAATGACAGTCAAATAAAATAAGAGAGAAAACAAATAAAATGAAGAATTTAGACTGACAGCACTGTCCCTGTTAGAAAATGCATCCAAAAGAGTCGAGAGAAAGGGACACTGATCCCAGGGAATGAAATGGGCACATTTCACTTCTGCTTTAATTTTGGCCAGCAAAAGAAAGAAAGAAAGAAAAAAATTACAAGATGGAGAGGTTAATTCAGCAGCTTCTCATTTACCAAGCACATATTTCCTATTTCAAATGCCCAGAGCTGTTCTCCCAGTGAAGACAAGCTGCATGTAAATTACTTTATAATCTGTTACAGGGGAGTTCCTGAGTCAGCCATGGAGAGTCAGTGCATAATAATGCATGGACTTTCTGATTCCACATGGGAATGGTATGTTCTGCCATGAAAAAGCTGGGTTGGCTTTTCTACCGGAAAATAATCATGCAAGTAACTACTCAGGCTCACACTGGAGCAGTCTAGATGAGATTACTGAAGGCTGCTATCAGCACCAGAAGCAGAGGGACAGGCAGAAAGGGAACAGGCTCTGTTCAGCTGCAAGATGTATTTTACCATGCTGCCACCCCCAGCAATCTGCAAAGGCAGCAGAAACCAATCACTTCACGGACCAGAGGCCTGCAGGGAAAGCTTGAAAGGTACAGTCATACAGGATAGCAAAGTGCAACATGCAGATTTAACAGAGGCAGGGAGAAAGTTGGGATAAACTCCCTTCTTCAGTCTGACTGGGGCCATAAAGCTGGGGAACAGACATGAATAATGAGGGTAAACATGGTCATTTGATTATTCAGCAATAAAGATTTCTAAAAGTCACCCCCAAACGACTACATAAGCATAAATTTCACTTAGTGTGTTAAGAGCTGTGCCAAAACTAGGCCAGTAAATTTGGGAAGACCTTGTTGAAGGTGATAATGAGAGGAGGCAGTGTCTGTAACAATCAATTATAAACTAAGAAATAAAGCTTAAATAAACAATACAATCAGCTGGAGACAATTCATGCATCTGTCAAGGCTCTGCCAGGAATTTGTTGCCTTAAAATACAACTTGTATCTGGAGCCATTATCAGTACCAAATAAAACTGATGGAAAAAATACGTATAAAGGTTAGTAGGTAAGTAGAATCTCACTTACTTGATTTGGAAAGCACAAGAAGTTGCCATTAAAACAATCATGATATAGAAAACGGAGTAAGTTAGCTGCATTTTCCCCTTCACAGAAAGTGCTATCATGCTGGACACAGCCTTAACAGCAATGACATTCAGTGATGCTGAAAGGGAAAGGAAGAGATTAGCAGGGCAGGATTCAGATTAGCAGTGACCTCAGTGCATCAGCGAGGGAGGACAAGGATCCAGGTCAGAGCCACAGGTCTGATCACTTAAAATAAGACTGAGGAAGGATTTGGGCATCTAAAACAAGTGTATGATTTTATAAATGCTTGTTAAGCTACTGTCTAAGCTCAGTGGCCTTAGGTCCAAGTATGCTTTGTGTTTAGCCTTTAAGTTCTCGTAGCACACTGGACTCCCAGTTGAAGGTGGTACAACAGCCTCCACATCTTCCACACAGACTTTATTTAGCTCCAACTGCTAATTTGGAGCCCATGTTACAGTATTGAGGAGACATCTGAGAGGTCTGGTTATCTGTTCAAAGCAGCTAGGATGCCTCTTTATAGCAGCCTGCATGTGACACTCTGGTCACCCTCAGGATTTCTCTTCTGAAACAGGAGCTGGACAAAGCCGACTTCTGGGATCACATCCCAAAGCACCTAACTCTTCCCATGGCTTATATATATATGAAGAGCAGACAAACAACACAGAGGTCTGCACTTCATTTCAGGGGCCAGGCTCTTAAGACCATTTGCTGGATTTATGCCACAGAAAGAATATTTCAGTAGTGTCAATCCATTTAATCACTATCATTGCATCACTACAAACAAATTTCAGAAGCAGGCAATGGTTTTAATACATGTCACCAGTTCAGAGAGGTTTTGCACGACAAATCTTTTAGAAAAGGGACTGAGAGTTTAGCTGAGAGTTTAGCTAAGAGTTACTTTAGATTTCCTTTTGGAGCTCTTGGTTTGTGGAAGCTAACTCAAGAAGTCTGTGATTACTGCAAATAAAATGTAACAAATTCAAAAACCCCTAAAAATTTCAAGAGTCAGGATGTGAAGATGACCTTTGAAGAAAGGTAATTAATTGTCAGGAGCACCGTTCCCCAGCTGAGATCCAGTTCCACCCTCGTGCAGAGCTTGGGAGTGTTGGATTTCAGTGGTCTGATTCATCCTCCTGTAACATTCAGATTGGCAAGGAGACCTGCACTGTGCAAACGGCTCAGGCCAAGGGCTGGGGGAAAGGAGGGGGAAGAAGAATGAATGCAGGTCTGTGGGTTTGATTGCAAGCATTTCTCTTATAGAAAGTCCAAAAGTTCAGGGGGAGTTTAAGAGTTGCATACATCCTGTGATGATCTTGTTCATCACCATGAAATTCACTGTTTTCATGACAACCTTTCCACCAAGCACTTCACTTCTTTCTCTGTAATGGAAACAGGTGAAGTGGTTGAACAAACACAGCTGTAAAACTGAGCAGAGGTCAAATGCTGGCCTGCAGTGGTGCAAAGGCTATGGTACAAAGTCAAAAATACACTCAAGCCCCAACAAGACATCCACATAAAAATTGAGACTTGCACTCTAACATGGGGAAGTTATTATTTTAAAAGACCACTTACAGGTAAAAGTGTGTATTTTTAATTGCCCAGCTAAGGGTAAAGATTGCTAAAAATTTTTTCTGATGAAAGGGCCATTTCCATGTCTTATAATTTTAACAAGACAGAAATGAAAGCACCAGGAGATTTGGTTGGTTGGTTTATATTCTTCAAGAAGTGGGATGATCTTTTTCATTAAAGCAACTCTGAAACAAGTTTCAAACCTAGGAAGCCATTTTATCTCTTAGAATGACCTCCCCTCAAGGCTAGTGTGACAAACAATGTCACTTTCCAGCTGTTAGGGCAGAAAGCTCTGAAATCCCACTATAACCTGAAATGTTTCACCCCAAACTTATGATAACTGAGTATATACATGAGGTAAGATGATTCTCACCAAATGAATTTGCAGCGTTGTACTAAGCAAAACTTTATCAGGTTTTGTGATCACCTCTGTATTCTCTTGTCAGTGAAATCAGCTTGCATATCCAATGAAACACAAAGCTGCCCTCTCTTTAAAGAAACCTTTCTACATTTAATTTACATCTGTATGAACACTCTACCAGGAATATATCACCTTCCATGAGCACCCACCCCTTTGGCAGGCAGGGCCTTCCAAGGGCAGTGCCTGTGTCACACAGCTGGGAGCAAAGTTATGGGCAATTTTTCAGCACCTCCATCACTTTGCTCAGCAGAGAGGTCAGAGACCAAGCAGAGTGCTCTAAGTGTAGATTTGTGGGGATTGTCAGGCTCCAGGACAGCTGCAGGAACCAGAGTCAGATGCGGTTCTGGGCTTCATGCTCAAGGGAAATGTCAGTATTTCAGAAGTTCCCATGAACCAGGATTTGTTTGTTTGTGTCTTTTTTAATAGAACAGAAATAACGACACATTTTTCCTCAGGCTGCATGTGCTCATAAAAACCTCAGCGGCCACTGGCTGAAAATGTATTTTTCTGGGGGTGCAGCCAGACCAGCAAACTGCAGTTAGAGCCTGCCGGGGCACAGGTTTGCAGCTGTTCAGCAGCTCCGTGTGTCCCTTTCACAGGCAGCATCAGGGCTGGCAGGATGCGAGGCAGAGCCATCAGGGCTGTACAGACCGACTGCCCAGGGCTCCCGGGGCTTGCTCAGGGCAGCATCACGGTAGGCCTGCCCACAGCTGCAGCAGTGCTGTGTAGGAACACATCTGGAAATCTTCAGGCTTCCAGTTATGCAGAAGGAGGCTGGACCTTTGCTCAGGAGTGCACAGTGCTTCACACTCCACATGGCCGTGTTGGAAGCTGCAGAGCAGCTCAGGAGAGCTTTGCCAAAGCTCCGAGGCTCTGTGCTAGCTCTGGAGCTGGGGGATAGCCACACTCACACTTCCCTCCTCCAAACCAAGAGCACTTAGACCTAAGGCTCTGCGGGCTCTTCCATCTCTGCCTCATGCAGGGAGCATGGAAATCCTTCAATGCTTCTGCAGAGCTACAGATCCTAATGTTCCTAGTGCTGGGAAACCTACATGGGATGACTGTCCCCAAAAAGTTGTTCCGAAAGTCTGAACTTTTCAGCTGAGTAAGAAACCGCTCAGGGATCTGAAGGAAGGGAGTTAATAAATCTGTGAGGATTTTTCACATTCAGTTAAATCCAAATTTTGTACCTGGCAAAATTTAGTGAAATTCTATTTTATCAAAACCCTCATGGTCATCTCCATTAGAAATGGAGACTTTGCAGACTGATACATGCACCCACTGAACGCAGTAAAAAAATCACCTTTGACTTCAATGGCACAGTTCAAGCACCTCTCACTTCAACCAAAGACTTGTGGTGTGCCATGAGGGTTTCATGGAGAAATGACAAGACAAGGACAGGAGAATTTGTCACACGGGGTGGTGAAAATTCTTCATATAAGCCTGCAAGCACAGGAGCTTTAGAGATGACCTCCTGACAATTCTCAAAACTGATTCAAGTTTAACTTCATTGAAAGCTGCTGATAAAATGACCTCCTGTATTTCCCTGGTTATTGATTGTGGTGACAATGATAGAGAACAAACTTCAGTGGCCCACTGAGTTCTTGTTCTTCTTCAGGAAAGGTGGTAAAATATAAAATGTTGTATCTGAAAATAGTCAGAGATAATTAAAGTTGTTGTAGAGTGACAGCATATCACCACATTTGTTTACAGAACGCTCACAAGGTCTTCAGCTGCTCTGTTTTACAGAACTAATTTTCACAGCCTGCTCTCCAAAGCAAAGTTTCAAATAGTCCACTTTCCTAGGATCTAAACTTAAAGTGTTATTTAAAAAAAAATTCAGATTGCACATAGCATATTAATTTGAGGGTATCTGTAAAAAGAAATAAGCATAGAAACTATGTTTCATAATCAGCTTTTCTCTTCACAAAGAGACCCCAGTAAAAATCATGTGAAACATTTCAATGATTCTCCTTCAGCACACTGCTTTGAAATGGCTCTAATCTAAACTATCTGGAGAGACGGAATGACAAGAAATTATCAAGTAACAAACAGGAACATTAAAGTGAATAATATGTTCTTACCCAGTAGTGCTACCATCATTAACAAAACCACGATGTGTTTCACAGCCTTCCTTTTGTAAAAATAGAGGAGAATGCAGAATATTATAATTTCTAAAATCTGAAAATAAAAGAGATGAACGTTAGAGCTGTGAAACTATGTAATAAACACTTCATTCAAAGTCTTTGAGATGTCATATTCATTTTTGCTGCTCTACCTATTCGAAGAAAAATGGCTTTGTAAAATATCTTCTGCTAAAAAATAACTATTGACAGTTGACTGAGCTATCAAACAACTGTTGTCATTTATCTTTCCTGTTATAGCAGAAGTTAAACTTTGAGCATTTCTTATCTCTTTAGTTTTTCTTTTTGCACTTCTATCTCTATTTTACCACTGGTAACGTTGAGAAGACTTTTTTTAATGTGACAGCAAAAGTACCAATATTTATCAGCAATGATACTTACAGAAACTGTTTATAATTCGTATGGAGTAAAGCACTTAGTTAAAGAAAGAGCAATCTCTCCTTTTAGCTATAGTATTCCTAATGTCACTCACGCTTTGTGATGTGCAAGCTTGTTTTTGCTACCCTCTTTGCCCTTCTCACCATTCCTATTAAAAACTCCCCTCAAAACTTTGTCCAAATTTCCTGCCTTACATCATAAGGAGGAAAGCATTTTTTTCTTGTGGTAATTCTCAAATCACAGGTACCTGCCAGGAGCTTACCTTGAAAAATTCAATGACACCCCAGACCACACTACAGGACATGTTGAGATGCTGAAGCAGCTTAACCTACACCATGCATGGTCCAGTTTTGCTCCTTCAATAACATGTGACAGCTAAATGACAGACAGTTAAATCTGCCGACTTGCTGTTAGTGAGTCTCTGCAGATTCCCTCAGTAACTCTTGCCACCTCAATAGCATGGGTGTTTTGCCTTCTACCCGAAGGAGTTGCCCAAATATCCCTCTGTGCCTAAAGAAAACAGCAAGTGCAGGGGCCATAAAGCTTCTGTGAAGCCCAGAAGACTTATGAAAGCAGGAGTGATGCACCTCTGCACTAAGGGGTGCTCAGAAGCCTGGTAGCCTTAGAGACAGCATGAAGATAGAGAAGTTCATTTGAGCATGTCAGAAAGTAATTAAATGGGGGAAATAAGAAAATGAGATTGTCATCATTACTGAATCTCATTATTGTTATTTTTTGCCAACAAAGCAAATCATAGAAACACCTGTTAATCTTCTTGATTTTGTCACCAGCACACTATTTTATGTTTTATAATGCCACTTCACTCTTAAACCAACAGCCACCATAAGGCAGCACTAGACTCAAAAGTACCTGGGTGTTGTGCTGATGAAATTTCCAAAGAGGCGACGGAAGAGTTACTAGTGATGGTTACATAATGTAAGTAGCCCATTTCTCATTTTGGAGAGTGACTGCAGCAGGAAAGCTGCCAGCTATGCCCAGTTACTAAAATTCTCTGCCACACTTGTACCCTCCCCAGTTCAGTGGCATTTAAAAATACGAACAGAACATAATTATCCTTTAATTCAATTTTTATTTACCTTCATGTGGATCCCTTGCTCCCAAAGACAACCAAGAGACAATTGCATTTCAAAACATGAAGAACACAAATTTGGATTTTATACCACCTTTCTTTAAAAAATGTAAAACATTTATCACGAGATTAGAAAAACCAAAACAACGAAGTTGGTTGGTTGGGGGGGAGGGGGTGTTTGGTTGGTGTTTGGTTGGTGTTTCTTTGTTGTTTTTACATGTGTTGAATAGAATAAAGCATTTGGCTGTTGGTTAAAAAAACAAAAAAATCAAAAGCATTCCTGGATTACCAGGCTAATCCTAATTGAATAATCTTTGCAATCTCTTGTGAAGTGCTGGTCTCATCTTCCTCCAGACTGATGTCCCTCCCCACGAGGCTTGCACCCAGACATAAATGCTGGGCCACCAGCTGGTGGAAAAGAGGCATTTGCCTCAGTCTCACAGTAACTTGGCCAGCCTCTCCAGCTTTATTCAACAGTGAACACTGAGTATGTCTAAAGCAGGAACCAAGGCACAATAAACGTCAAGGTCTGCAGACAGGAGAGTTCATCTTGGCCTTCCTGTTGAAAACTATGGCAGGGTTTTGAGAGGACTTGAGAGGAGAAGCAAAGGTGGCAGCTTTGCCCTTCGTGCCACTGGCACACACATCTTAGGGCCAGAGGGGAATATCACATTATCAGGCTGCAGCTACAACAGCCACCAAGTAGCTGCGTTTGCTATTCTGACAGTGAACAATTGGTAACAGAATAGAAGAAATCCGTGCTAAATAAATATTCCCCACTCAGAAAGGTACCCACGTTAAGAAAGGAGTCCCAGAGATGTCCTAGGTATCCTCTTCCATGACACACCAGTCCAGGACTGGCACACAGGGTGGTGTGACTGGGACTGGGCCATGGCACCAGGTGACACAGCACTGTGAGATGTGCTTCCCTCACCAGTGCAAACCTGAGCTCCCGTCACCCTTCCCAGAGCCTTGGTGTGGTTACCAGAGTGTGCAGAAACCCACGAGACAGCCCCACTGCAGGCAGCCAGCTACACCTACACTGATTCATTTTATATCCTCTGGGGAATCGCAGCAGCAGGAAGCACCATCACCTGTCCTGTCACTGAGATTTCAAACTGTGCAACAATCATCCAACAAGCAGGGGGCAGTCAGTGGCTCAAACTGCTCCATTACAGCAGCTCTGTCATTCCACTCCCTCTTCCACCTCAGTCCAGCCCCCTGAGTGGCAGGTAGTGCCAAGCAGCACCAGCTTTGACCGAACCAGATCATCGTAGCTGGCTCTGTCCATCAGCCTTCTGGTCCTCATCGTTTCATCATCTCTTTTCTTGCTAAAGTTACCATAAAGCTCCACTGTGCTCTCCTCCTGCTTAAAAGCAAACCAACCCACCAGGAAGACATGTCTGAAAGGAAACAGCCAAGCAGAGCCATCAAAAGGACACTGGAGTCCCTGATGGCAGCTCTGGAAGGGGTGCACAGGTCTGTGTGTGTGGCTGCCTCTACCTCCTGGGGAAACCCCAAGAGCAGCCATGGTACAGGGCCAGAGATGGCAGTCCTGTGACACACCTTGGGAGATAAATGATGTTTGCTTTCAGGGCTGGTGTTTCAGTTTACTCAGCTCTGTCAAGTCTCACATACTAAGCAGGAAATAGGTTTGCATAGTTCTCACTTAGTGCTGCCCAGAGGTCTAACTATTCTTCCATGGTTCTCTGCCACTTGGTGACCAACCTGCAGGTTCTGATCTTTAATCAGAAGACAAGGGAGAGTCTATGACAATGAAGTCACACTGCAAGCAGCGTGCATGGCTCCTAACAGAGCCTCACACAGCCAGGAACCCTCCTGGGGTGCCCCAGCTGCTTCCTACCCAAACCAGACCTTGCTCTCATCACTGATAGCTGTGGTAGTGATAAATATGAAGTCCAGGAATGGGAAGTGAGGAGATTATATCAGCTTCACGTACTCTGTTTAGAGGAATTGAAGGAATTTCACCTGCTTACAATCATCTTTGCTGTTATAACTAATCTCTGCTGAGGTCTCCTCAAGCTCACATATCATCAACATTTTTTAATAATCATGTTTTCCATGTTTCTAAGCATTACCAGAAGGCACCAGAACAAAGTACCACATTGTCTGCCTCAACTGCTTTTCTGGCATATACAGAACAGTCTTCTAGGCACTTTGAAAGAAAAGCAGAAATGTTTTGAACCTGATTTTGCAGAGATTAAATATTAACAACCCAATTCTTCCTACGCTTCTGTTTAGGGAAACCTAAGAGCTTCATCTATGATTAAGGTCTTCTGTAGAAACTCAAAGTGCACATAAGCAAAAGAGGAAAGAACAAGCTAAGATAATAATTCTTGCTCAGACATAATTATGGTACTGCAGAGTCTCAGAAGGTGACTCAAAGTTGTCTTGTGGGAATTAGAGGCTACTTCTGCATAATATACCAGTGGAGTGCCACATGGGGATGGTTTACCACCCACAGAGAATATTTTGTACCATTGGAGCATTGTATTTCTCAGCAGACCACACTTTGAGGCTACTTTTAGAAAGACTGTTGGACTGCATTATACTTCTGTACTGTCTCCTCTTTGTATATTTATACTGGAAACTCTGCAGCTTCTGCTGCACTTTTTTATGCCAACAGCCAACCTGTGCTAGGCGTTTAACAAACAATTTTGAAGAGCTTGTTCCCTGCCCAAAGAGAATGTTTACAGCAGGGTTTGCCTGATCTTCCAGCAGCATACCAGGGTAATCAGGCTGGTATCTCAGAGTCTCTTGCGGAGCCTTTCACTCGTCCCTTTTCTTTGGTCAGAGGAAGCTCAACAGAGATGAATCCATGGAACAGAAGGAACAATTAAAACTTGATATATTGTTGAGTCAAGAAGATTTGCTGTGATGCTGGCTGAGGTAGGGAAAAGAGGTAAGAGGGGGAAAGAAAGTTCAGGGGTTACATACTACCTCCTCCTAATGTCTCCTAAGAAGAATACAGCACAGTCTTCCTATTCATTCAATTGTATTCTTGAAAACTTTTCCTGAAATTAAATCAAAAAAGTCCTGAGGTGGGGAAAAGCCCTTTTCCATCAAGGTGTTGGTTTCAAGAAAATTGGAATGGTATATCACACAGAAATTCCTGGTGTCACCAGGTATGGATAGGGAGATTTCTCTCTCCACCATTTCTACACAAATGGGTGAATCAACAATTTAAAATCTGTGCCTAAAATGTCAGGCTACTTCATCATTGTAAGTGGAACTGAATGTTAGAGGGTGATATTCAGTAGCAAAGAAAGAGCACTGATATCCCTATTTTGAACTCCCTCCTCTTACTCTGCTGATTGCATGGACTTCTTGAATTTCTTGTGGATGCTGAAGCTACCCTTACTGGGTACCCCAAAACTCTTGGGTATTGCCTTCAAAAGCATCTCTACTGCCTGATTGAAAGTACATGTTGTGAGTTATACAGCATGAATATTAATTTCTTCCACTGAGCTCTATCACCATCTTTCAGGATCTTTTAAAGGGCACAAAAAATAGAAAGAGAATTTAAAATGCACAACAAATTGAAAGCAAGGATCAACACTTTTTATGGTAGCATGTAATTTGTGTTTAATCAGTAGTTCATGGATAGTTAGAAGCATGTAAAGTCTGAAGTTTGGCTAAAAGATTAAGGTCCTTAAACTGTCTACTCAGTGGCTTTCTAAATGAGATTCCTGCTGAGAAAAGCCTCGGCACTAAGAATCTAACTTGAGTGAGTCACTTTACTGGGAAAAGCTAACTGCTTCTGAAGCTCCTATATTGCATCTTTTACATTCAGCTGGAGGAAAACATTTTCAGCTTTCCAGAGGAAAAGAGGGACAGAAATTCATCCTACTCACTCTGGTCTTGTTCCTGATGTTAATTAAATACATCAAAGAAGATGTATGGTGTTTGAAGTTTGTACACAGATACTTTAATCAAAATGGTATTTTTGTATTCAAATTCTAATTCACGTTCAGATTAACCTAAGTGGCAGTGAAGCAGGCCACCCCTTCACATCTCAGCTCCATACAAAGCTCCTTTCAGCCAGGCTTACCAACATAGGAATAAAACAGAGTGATATGAAAGAAAAAAAGCAGGACCAAGAACACACATAGCCTGATTTTTTAAAAGCACAATTCCATCACATTCCAGAAAAGCCCTGTAACTTAGATGTACAGGCAGACAGGGTGGCATGAACACATATATAGGAAATTTAAGCAGTAGCAATATTTAGGTTTTCCCTCTAGTTCCCCAAACATCAAAATCTTTCCACTCTTGTTAATCCTGCACAATTAGGACTTTCCCCTGACAGGTAGTTAAAAAATATCTTTTGTTGCTGCATATTTTCAGCTTGGATTCAGTAGGATGATGAGGCACTTTCTTTCCAATGAAAATCACACAATTTATCTTCAGGAGCAGTTTTTCTACCACTAATTCATAATGCTGTAAAAAGCCCAGGAACCCCAGTTTTTCTGATTAAGGGAGTAGCGTGAACCAGATACTCACTGAATATACCAAAAAAGGCCAGCTCACTAAGTAATTCTGTACTTGTTGTGCTGTGAGCTCTTGAGGTCCATTTGGAGCAAATGTCACCAACAAGAATATCCCTGTTATTGTCAGTGTTCCTCCTTTAAAAAAAGGGACATGTTATTTTGGCAATACAGTATTTGGTATTCGTGGTCATACTTGATCTTCAGCTGGTTTGGAAATAGTTTCTAGAAGAAAATTTAAGTCAATTTAAGCAGATCTGTACTTAGGCAATTGGATTGCTTTGGATTTGTGGCCTTATCTATTCTAATTTTTATTAAAGACTCAAAGGATTTTGGAAATATGAGAAAACTGTCAGTAAAGCCATGTGAATTAGGGTTCCAACTCAACAATGCATTTTCAAATACAGTCAATTCTAAACCCAAATTTATGACAAAGGAGAATCAATCCTTTGTATTTCTCACAGGCAAAAAGTGCATCACACAAACAGCCTAAACTGAAAGGACAAGCTTCCTACTAGTGCAGTCAGCTGGATCATTAACCAGTGTAAATAAACATAACTCTCCCAAAGTCAGTGTGGCCACAGAGATTTGCACCAGCTATCAACCTGCCCTGGGAGCATCAGATGCAACACATATGTACCAATCCAGTGCTCATGTGAAGCTGTCATAAGGTCAACATTCTGGCCGCTCCCTGTTGTATTTGCAGATCTATGAACTGTTCTACAAAAGGATGATTTGCAATAGACTGTTCAGCCACTAGGTTGTCAGGGCCCCTTTTCAAGGTTGAACTCGCATTATTATGTTTTTAATAAAAATCTGCAAGTTCTGCCTTGTGGACATCTGGCTGACAAACACAGATGTTCATTGAAGTATCAAGATAGAAGTGAGGTGATCCTAAGATCATAAACTGTATTGGATTAAGGAAGATATTAGCTAATCAATTTTTCTTCAAGTAATCCTTAAAATTCTTGGTAAACCTATAAATCGGTGCAGAATGCAAGGCTCGGGAATACAAAACAAAGCACATCCGGAGGGCTTTGCTGGCACTGCTATCTCACACAGTTCCCTTGGAAAAGCAGAACTGTGTTATATTTATGTGCTTGCAAAACCATCACCATATTTCCCATCATACAGCTCATTCTTATGGAATGTAGCAACATTGTTAAATCCATCTTGCAAAGTCAAACTCACAGAAATAAAATAAATCAGCTGAACACTAGTTAAAGCAACACACAGTGTATAAGGCCATAAGGGAAACATGATCAGTGAAGGGAGGGGGAGTTTGAATTTAGCAGCTGAGCTGGCAAACTTGGATTCCAAACCTAAATAAATCGTATATAGTATTCCTGGAACGATACTGAGCAGATCTCTCCAACACATTCATGAGAACAGCTGTCCTCACTACAGTTTGGACAACCAAGCCTAGATGCTAGGAACCCACAGAAATATCAGGTGGCCTGCATCAGGTGCACTGTCCCAGTTGAGATGGTTTGGTGTAAAGCCCAAACCCTGAAATGCACTTTTCTCTCACTATTACTGTGTTCAAGGCAGGCAGTTTTGATATGCAAAAAAATCTTGGACACAGACAGAAAGTTGACAGGCTGTTACAGTGAAGACCACATTTCCCAACTGAACGCTTGACAATATGATTATTTGTTTTTGAAGTGATAAAACCAAAACCAGAAGGGAAGTTATCACTTCAAATTGAGCTTGAATTTTTGTGCAATATGTATGCAGTAAGAAAAAAAATCTTGTATTTGAATGAGTAACTCAACAACTTCCCTGTTTTTATTAATTCTGTGTTGTACTCATAAAGATAATACTAAAGACAACCTCAGAGGCAAAAATAGAAAATGAAAATAAATTTGAGCAATAAGGACACATAAGGAATGAATTATGGTTGTAAGAGCAGAGAATTTCGGAATACAGTCTTTTCCTCATGCATTAAAGATTCTCTCTCTTTTTATCACTTTTTCCCAATTTTGAAAGTATCTGCCTTGAAACACTTGCTTGGGAAAGTGGGAGTGTGAAGGTGGGGGGCTGCGTGAGAGTTACAGCTTGCTAAGCATATGGCAGCACACATGCCTAGATTAGCAAATGCTTACTTACCCAATATATCAGCAGTCCTCATGGTCTTCTTTAGGAAAAAGACAGAAATAAATGCACTACCTAGAATAGAAATATAAAGACCTTTATATATATGTATTTGTTGGAATATCAAGTGCAATAGCACAAACCTGCCCTGGGACAAGTTTAAACATATCTCATGGGTGTTGTTGTTGCACCATACCATGATATAAACAGCCAGCAGTCCATTCCTGCAGCCAACCAATGCTCAGCTTCTGTGAGATTTCAGATGTATCCAGCAGGCTCTTACGTGGTTGAAAAGATGCAGTACCCTTCCTATTTCCCACGCAGGGACACTGATTAAATTGCTCTGATTCAGTCATATGTGGAAATGTCAGGAAAACTGGGCACTGATCAGCCTTACTGTTTCACTCCCCATTTTGCTACCAAGTCACTGTAGGGACTTGCTCAAGGCAAATTGCGTCATAGAGCAACAAAATCCTGCTTCTTTAGTCTTCAATGTATTAGAGGCTTAGAGGTAAAGTAACAGCAGTACAGGCTTATAAGTAATGTACCAGCAGTGCAACTGAGAAGATGAAAGTCACTGCAAAAAAAAATTTAGTATGAACTAAGTGGTCATGACGTCTGGAAACAAACATGGAGAAAACCCCACACAGGTACCCTAGGGGAGCACTGTCTTTCAGAGTGACTCGCTCTGAGGAAGAAGAAAAATGGAAATGAATCCTAGAAATTATCTCCTCTTTTCTGGGAAACACTTTCTCTTGTTCAGCTCTTGCATCTGATCTCTGCCAGCTCCTAGTCCTACCTCTTCAGGACGGGCAGCAGTGGGAAGATGAGTAGCAGTAGTGGTTGGGGCAGGTTTTGTGGTAAGCAGCTCAGTGTGGACACGTGCTAGAGAGGAAAACAGGGCTTTGAACTTAGGATGGATGAGACTGGGAGACGTGGCTCTATCCCAGCACCAAACATCTACCTCTAAAAAGAAGAAAAAGAGGCTAGATAGGTCCTATGTAAAAGAGATGAGTAAAGTCCTCTGTGAGAGATGCATCAGTAATGTTAGATTCATTCAGAAACCTCAAAGAAAGACTGCTCAGGAGGGACAGAGAAGGGACGCATGGAAACAGAGTCATGGGATGCTGCTACAAGAGCTCTGTACTTGTCTACGGCATGGTTTATTCTTGACATAACAGTTCAACATTTTTACAACTATCTTTGCTTCATTATCTCTATTGTTCTCATGGAAAATTTAATTTGTGGTTAGCTAGTAGATGTACTCTAGAAAAATCTAGAGAGGTTCATGCCAAGAGGTAAACAGAGAACTGGAATTCACCATCATGCCTCTGTTTTCCAGTCAGTAGGAAATATAGCAGAAGATATAGCAGAAGCCATAAAATTAAACTGTATGAAGAGTGATGGGGATCAGTGCAAACGAGTAAGTGCAATAAAAGGATCTTCAACTGAAAATGCCTCATTGAAATTAAGTTGCTTGATATGGTTTTCTTTATTCAATTTTTCAGTGATGACTTTCCTGGAGTGAAGACACTGATGGTATCCAGGCAACACTGGTAATAGCAGGGCTACCTATGTTTAGAAAAAAAAGAAGGGACAAAAACCAGGAAAGAAGTAGCAGCATCCAAGATAGTGCAGGAATTAATTACTGCTCTGTCTCCCTGCTCTCAAAGCTTTCACAAATCCCACCTCAGCCCACTCACCTAGACAGTCTCTGTCACAGCAAAGACCTGTTGCTTAAAGGACTGATACCTCAGTGATTTTTTTTGCTGTTGTTTTTCATTTGTTTGTTCGTTTTGAGCACTCCATGTCTGGGCTCTCTGCATTCAGCAGAGGTCTAGTAAATGCAATTCCACTGTTGGCATCCCATTTGGGGGAAGATGAGTTATGCCCAAGCATCAGCGTGGGGGGATCACAACCTCTAAGGCTGGCAGTGGGCACAAGGAAGGTGCTGGAATACAGCCAGATAATAAAACTTGTCACTCAGCCTGTCATCGGCTTTAATAATGCATTCAAATGCAGCAAGCTCTGTCTCCAGAGATAGCTGGTAATGCACCAGAGATCATGAGCTTAACAGAATCTATGTATAATTAATGCTCTTTATGATGTAGAGTAGTATGTAGAGGAATCTAAAAATAGGAGAAGTTTTAAGAACGCGTATTAGACCATCTAGGAGTAGAGAAAAAACTGGAGTAGGAGGGGAGGTTTGAAATGAAGGTGAGGAGAATGAGACCCGGGAGATACTCTGAACACAAAAGAAAACTGTCTCTGTGGGTAAGCTGCCAATGCTCCATTTTCATTCAAGTGAAGAAGAAAATGGGGTAAACCTAAGAGAATAAGCAGAGAACAGTTACACAGACCTGATGAGATGCTAGAAGACACATGACTGATCTGAGCCTCTCAAACTCTGGCTGTTACCTCCAGGACTAAATTTTAAGCAAGTTACAGTAGCACAGCCAAGAGAACATGACATTTTAATTTTACTTTTATTTTGTTAGTTTTCTGGGGTTTAAGCACCCAAGTTTGACGTTGGGATAGTCTTCCATATTATTCAATTTTCGAGGTAGGTTTGAATCAGATTAAAGCAAAGAAACCAAGAGCTGACTGTCTTGTTGCAGATGGGTTTGGGAGGAGGGGTATGAAAGGAGCCCTGGGAATGCAGGCTGGTGTTTGCTAGTTTTGCCTTCTGCTGGCTTTGCAGCTTTTTCTGGCTGGCAAGACAAATGACAGACACCAAAGTGTTCCCCAGGAGCCCAGAGGGAAATCCACAGCCCGCCCAGCTGCTCTGCTCCTCTTCCTTAGCTCCTTTGTGCTCCCACTCACAACCTCAGGTGCACTCCGTTGCTTAAGACATTAACTCCTCCAGAAAAGGCAGTTTAAGACAATATGCTAAAAGGCCAACACACACTCTCTGCCATCTCCTCTCTGTTGGATGGCCTCCCAGCTGATCCTGCTTTGAACAGGAGGTTGGGTTAGGCACTTCCTGAGGTTCCTTCTAACCTGAGTTATCCCACACCTCGTGAACTCTTTGCAGGAGAGTAAGTGGGCATCCAGAGGCTATAACTAGGCCTACCAGATATATGAATATAAGCCCTTACTGTATCCTAAATTCAGTTCTTAAATACAGACCTGCTGAAACTCCCCAGACTCTCCACTCCTTTCCCATCCTCCCTCAGATCACAGGAGTGGTGTCTCGCATCTGCCCACCTCTCCTCCTCTCTACCTGTGATCCCATACCCCCATACTTTCCTCCTAGCCCACTTCTCCTTCACCTTGATCTCATCCCATCACCACAGCATAAGTTTAACTCCCTACCACTCAGCCCCAATTTTCCCTTTCCCATGCCAGGGTCCTCTTGTTCTCCCTCCACAGAAACTGTGCTTCCTCCTCCTCCACCGTTATACTGATGTGGGCAATAAACTATTGAACATTATGTTTAACAGAGTGAGTGAGTAGACTGAGGAACTTGGGCAATTGCTGTGCTGAAAAGTATTAGTATGTCTTTGCAACGGGTTCTTTGTTTGCTTTATTTTTTAAAAAGAACCTACAGACAGTTATAGGGATTGAGATCTGTGTCAGAGTGAGGGATCGTTTTCTTGTTGTTGGTTTTTTGGGTTTTTTTTGTTGGTCAGCAACAGAATACAACAATACAGAAATGCAGACAAAAAATTGTGTCAAAGAGTAAGCTGGCAATAGCTCAGCAACAAAACAAGCAATTTATCATTGTTCTGACGCCTTGCTGGTTTTGAACCACTGGGTTTCAGAATACAGCACATGCACAACCCTAGGCCTGGATTATCAGAAATCAAGTCATCAAAGCAAAGACTGCATCCCTGGCCATCTGAAAAGACTTGTGTACTTTTGGGTGAATCAGAATAATTTTTAGCTTTTTCACTAATTATTAAGGTAAAACTTTCAAAAGTAGGCAGAGATCCAACTCCCATGGCCAGTGACAATGGTAGCCTGCTAGACCAAGAGAAGGACAGAAAATCTGGGAGATGATCTGCTAAGGATTAAACATTACAGAACCAATACATTATAATGTAATCCTTGAGTTTGTTCCATGCCTTGACTCCATGCTTATAAGAATATCCATAATTTGAGAAGTAAATATGTCCTGTAAAATGCTTGTATCTATATGACAGAGCCTTTCTGAATGCTCATGAAACTCAAATGGAAAATATTATTTGACACTACATCAAAATCATGATAAATAAAAACTGTGGGGTGGGAAATGGGGGAAGGGTTTTGTTCAGGAGCTTAATTTTCATCTAAAAATCTTCATCTTTTCATACATCAGCATAAACCAGGCTGGTTTACATTCGTTATTGAATGAATATATTCATTATATATTGAATGATCATATATTCACATTATTGAATGAATATTTATTCATTGCAGCATGTGAATTGCAATGTAAATTGAAAAAATGATAAAAAATTTTGAGTTTCTTCATGATATGTAATTAAGTGCCTTGAGGAAAGGCTGTAATGGTGCTACACATAGCTCAGTCTGCTGCTCATGCTCTTTGGAGAGTGATCATTTACAATTATCTCCATATGTAGGTTTTCTCCAGCACAAATAGAAATAAAGAGCAGTGTGATGTGTGGGTTCTGCCACTAGCAGACAATGAATGGTGAGAATCCAGCTCACAAAATAACTCCTCTGCTTCCTAGACATGAAAGCTGCAGTCAGGACTGGGTTTTGTTTGTTTCTTTAAGGAAGGGATAATACGCAGCAGAAGAAGCAAAAGATAGAAAATACATACTGATTCATAGTATGTATTCTCTGTGTTTTGTCCAATCCAGCCATAAAAAACTCAAGTGAGTGTGCATGATTTATTTTTCCTATGCAGAACTATTTCACTATATTTCACTATTAAGCTGTTTTCCTCATACTCAAGATTTATGATCTTTTTACCTCTTTCTTTTTACTGTCAAGTCTTACACTAAATAATTTTGGTCACAACTGTTCATAACTTCAAATATTAGTATATTCTTTCTTTTCCTCTTTTCGATTCCTAGATGAGCTTTATGTGCTATTTAAAAAGATTAGTTCTCCTCATGAACGCGTAGACTGCTTGCACTACTTCTGTCTTCTCCCATAGTTTTCAAAAAAAGAAAACCCCACAAAATTTACTATTTGCTCCAAATGTTCATTTTCTTAAGCTTAACAGACTCGGTCAGGTAAAGGCATTTAAACTCACCCATCCAGAAGAATTTCATTTGTGCCCATTTCACCACTGGTCTGGATGAAATACCAAGGGAGGAGAACTAGACATGACTCAAAGACTAATGCACCTCTCTCAGTTTGTGCAACAGTATTTCACTTTAAGACCAAGCATTTACTCTGTTTTATGCAACTTAAGGGTGTGCTTCCATCTAATCAAGCAGTTTAAGTTCACCCCGTTGATTTTGCCCTAAATCGGTTGAGCAGTGCTCAAGTTACGAGGATGCAGTTGCTGCCAGTCACGTTTCAAGATGTGACCTCAAAGTCTGCTTTATATGAACAGACCCTCAGCCTATCTTCCAAGCTGAAGTGATTCAGGACCATCCCAGTACTGAAAAACTTGAAGATGCTTCAATCCATCCCCAAACTCAAGCTATTGTAGTCTGCCACAGAGTCAGGAACATCTGGAGAGATGATGAGCTGCGTAGTGCATTTAACTGCTGCAGCTCAAATGACACCTGGGAACAAACTTATCACATCTAATTGACTACTAAAAACCCATGCTTAATTTATATTATGGATATTAATGCTGCACTAAATACAAAGAAAGACATTACAGATAGCTGTTGATAGATGTCCTGCACACTGAACCTATAACATTTCTAACATGATCAAAGATTAGTACTGGAAGAGTAGTGAACAGAACACAAAACATTTTTCCCCATCTGAGAAACTGCTCAAAAGAGAGACCATTAAGGTGAGCTTAATTCTGGAACCTGGATTATAGGACATACACACTGCAGAGAGAAGAAAAAACCCTGAAAATCCTTTTGTTGCATCCTCTAGACAAGTACAAATCAAGTATTTTAAAGAATAGTTTGGTGAATCTTTCCTAGATATCATTAGTAACAGAGTCCTCGAAATTCCAAGTTCTTGGGCTACAAAGATGTTACATTACAGTGAGTGGGAGAAATCCATTTCTACAAGAGTGTCTGAGAATCTTCCTAAAGTACATCAGGAATATAACTCTTCAAAGCCTAAAAGCACCCCACTGCTGTTTACAAGGAGCACATAAAAATGCAAAGGGATCTTAACAATGTCAGGCTAAGTGAGTCAAGTGTAAAACAACTCCCCACAGAATGATGAAAACTGCAGAAGAAATTATCAACTCCAATGCCACTGGCCTCTCCTCACCTTTTCCATCCCCAAGTCATTTCTGCAGGCAAAAGCAAGATGATGAGCTAAAAGCCACTGCAACCTAAAATTACCCAAGCTACGTGTAAAACATGAGTTTTACTTTTTAAGTATAGAAAGTTTCTTAATGATCACATCAAACATGTATTACTCCTCCACTCTTAAATTAAAAATTTACTAATTTCTCCTCTTGAAGAAAACAACTGCTGTCTTCTCAAACTATTTAAAACCCTGAACAGATGTAGAGCTTGCATCATTGCAACCACACACAGAAATACTTCCACTGTGTAAGAAGAAAAATATAGTTTTTCTAGCTTAATTCTAAAAAAAAAAAAAATTTAATCTCTTGGTGCCATGCCAATTCATGATCATTGGTGCTGTATTCTTTTTAAAACAAGACACTGGAAGCATCCAGCTCAATAGAAAGAGGCACAAACTTTTCGCTGTTTAATTGATACCGGGTTAAGTGCAAAATGCAGTTGAATGTGGTTAAATGTGGTAGCAGAGCATAATAGATGTTGGCTCCATCTATTTTAAGATGCTTCCCGTCTCAGAAGTCTGGAGATATATGATGGGTACAGCCCAAATCCATTCTGGGCAGAGACTCCAGTCTGCCATGTCCTCCTCGAAACCCTGGTTTCCAAGCAAAGGAAACTTTCCCTGCAAACCCGGAGTCACAGAGATCTGCAGAGAAGCCCCTAGGTGACTGGACACACTGCAAAGCACATTTCTCCTCAGTACACTATATGTACTGCATTTCCAATGTCAGTGAGAGTCAGCCCTTACCATATGGGACCTGTTGACACTGAATTTGGGAACAAAACGCTTCTCAGGAGGTTGGACTTAGGGTTCAGTTACACATTTGGCGTTTGTTATGAAGTACTTAATTGGCTCATTAAAAAAAATTAATTTATGAAAGACACACATTCAACAATACCTCAAAAAAACCTGTCAGCTAGACTCTGCAAACGCCACCCTGGACCACTTAAAAGAGGTCACAACTTAATGAGAAAAATATATCCTGATCTTTTAAATTGGAAGATGTGCTGCCTAATCTATCCTTTGCCCAGTTGTCAGCAGATGATGCACATGTGACTTGGTCAGTTTGTCATTGCCTTAAATGATGAACTCTTTTCAAATTAAAAGGATGCTCTCTTTCTGGCTTTAATTTCAGAAGACAGGAAAGTATCTTGTAGTAGGAAGAGTTACTGTGAAGTTACTGCTGTAATTGGCTGTCTACACGATTTTTACTTGCTCTTCCTTAAGGGAATGTTTGCTAGACTAAATAAAATTTCAGATATTTCTATTGTTTGGGCTATGAAATGGATACTATCAGCTGATTTATGGAAATGGAATATAAGATATTAATGTGCTTTCTGGGATCTTCCAGAATAATCATTCTGGGCCATTTAAAAAAAAATTTTTGGGCAATTAAAAAAAAAAAAAAAAAAAAAAAGGTGGATGAGAATTTTGGTAAGACATAGTTAGGAAAATGGTTTCTTGGTATTTGTTTTAAATAAGGGAAGTGGAGAATGAAGGAATCATCAGAGGCAATGTTTCTTTGCATTTTGCAAAAGCAAAGAAGGAATCTGCTCAGATAAAAATCAACCCTAAATGTGATCTCACCTTTTTCAGTTTAATAAATATTGGGATTTTTTTCCTGCTCACTGCTTTTTGCTTTTTCTTTCTAGTTTTCTGTATTTGCATTTTATTCAGTTTGGTCAACAAATGAGATTGGTCAATATTCTTTGATGTTCAGAGATGTCTGACAATGCCTACAATTGTTAAAGATATAACTACTGCCACCAAAATCACACTGGGATATATCATATTAATTTACATTTTCATCTCAGGTGGTATCTTATTCCTTTCTTTGAGAAATCTTTCCTACTATGATGAACTAACGTGGCTTTATATCTGAAATTCTGCAATAGTTTAACATTAAAGGTTACAGTAAATTGCCTGCAGTTTCCTTCCCCCTCTGTCTCTGCTAAATTGCACCCACATATGGTTAGCTGCTTCCTTCCACTGCAGCCAGGCAGTCTACTGCGAAGATAATTCATCTTTTCTACCTTCCCATGGAGAATCACTCACTGCAATGTCACTTCCAAGCATGCAACTGGTAGCTGCTGACCATGAAATGTTATCACTTGCCAATAGCAAGTAAATGAGCTCCAGCACACTCAGAACTGTTGAGATATCTCAGTCCTGGATGTTTCAGCTGTGGATGTGAAGTGACTAGGTTAAGTGATGCAGCTGCACCCTGTACTCCTGTTTTCACAGCCTGTGTGCAATATTGCCCTGTCTATCCTGCTTTACACTAGCACAACATGAAGGCATATTTTTAAATGTGTTACTTTGTCAAAGAAACAGACATCTCATAGTGTCTGAGCACCTTAATAACAAAAAACCCCACATGAAGTAAAGAGTGAGATCATATCACTTTGGCTAAAGCCCGATTAATCTGTACATAAAGGAACAAATGAACATGTCTAATAATGCCCATAAATGTACTAAACATTTCTGGAAATTTCTAGGCCCTTTTTGTCACACACTGCGGAGAGTCAAGCAAGTTTACCCACATCAACATGAATCATGGTGATGGGCAGGGAAGAGGCAGCAGAAACCACTTGCTGTGATGTTAACACCGCAAATAAGTTGTAGGTACTGAGGACCAGAGCTCAGCTCTGTGCATGCAGCAGGATGCCAGTCCCCTCTTTGGGGCTTGCAGGGCTGGCAATAGTTACAGCACTGGGCAGGAACCAGCAGAGCACAGAGTGACGCAAAAGACAAAACCATGGAAAAGAAATATATTAGAAGAGTCTTTGATTTAAGTAGACAGTTTTTGTCAAACTGTCAGCTCATGTAATTGTATGAATAATTGCTTTTCAAACCACGACATTAACATTTTCCTCTTGTGTTCCTGCTGCAGTTTCTGTGGTATTACTCCTCTAGCCACAAGCAAGCATTTAATTAAAGCATATACCCAAGCAAGAAATGGCAAATCATCTCACCTATAACAGAAACACATCCCAGCGGAGCAACAAGAGCAATGGGGGCGAATCCATAGGCTGTGAAATTGCCCACCTCTCCAAGCCCCAGGAGGGTAATCCCACACCACCACAGCTTGCTCCTGTAGTAGGGCTTCTGCTCTGCTTGGCAAACCAGCCGGCAATGAGCGCATTTCTAGAAAATTAATTATTAGGAACAGGCGTGAATAGAAAGACTTCCATTGTGTTCCTATGTCTGACAAAAGGGGAATAATTAAGGGGGCTGTCAACTTCAAGTTCCAGGTGCGTCGAGGTTTTCTTTTTAAACATGACTTTGAGCTTGTTGCTACAGAGTTCTGTGTTAACTCAGTGCTGCTTCAGATGTGCTTTCTTAGCCATGGTGGAAAGGGCTGAAAAATTAGGCCTCTGAATAAACCTGAAAAATGCTAAGAGAATACTAGCTAGTGCTTCCTAGCTGTCACTGCACACATCTGTTCTTGTCTCAAAGCAAAGCTCAGCAGTGGTGCTCTGAATCTGGAAACACTCAAAGGCAGGAGACAGGGCAGAATCAGAACTGTGGCAACAAACTGGGACAGGGGGAACAGACAACAGGGCGTTCCTGTCCATGAAACCTATCCTCGCCAGAAATATCATTTCAAAATGGAAAAGGCAGCACTTAATCACATCTTCTGTAGGGAGGACTCTAACTTAATTAAACGGAATTTATGATTTGGCTACAATCTCCTGTTCGACCTTAGGAGGAGATCACAAGTAAAGCATTATTTTCTAAAGAAAAAACAGTTGGCACAGGTATAACATATACTCAAGTAATACTTCATCAACACTTCCTGGTACATGAAGAAGGTATCATTGACACAAGTTGTAATAGTTTTCTCTCTGGCTGTACAGCAAGAACCTGTACATAGCACGATAATCTGTCTTTGATCACACTGATCCTCTGAAACAGAGTCCAGGCAGTCTCCATCAAGAAAGTGTCATAACTGGGAATGATGCAATGTTTACCACATTAATTCTGCAGATTATAATTTCCTTTCTCAAATTGCTCTCCAGCCTCTCTGCACATGGGTCAAAAAAGGTGGAAAGCAAATGATACAGTTATTACAGTACAAATGGTGGTAAAAGAAATTTTTTTCTCCATCACTTGATATCTGACTTTAGAAGTCTCCCTGCAGAGCCTGGGGCGGTTTTAAAGAATTTTCCTCATACTCCCATCCTTCTCTATAGGCTACTTGACAGAGTATGGGCCAAACAGCAATGTCTGTAATACTTCATAGTCTTAGACAGTGCTCTTGTTGAGAAGGTGAAGCACATTATTGGAGCTTTGTGCTGTAGAATGTGTTCAAGGGATGAAATTCTAGGAAGAAGTTTAGCCTTCCAAGGAGAAAAAGAGCAAAAGGAAACCAAACTTGAGCCATGGACTTGCATGTTCTTCACAGTAACATCCAGGATTTTCCATTTTTATAAACAAAGAAACGAAAAAAGCCCAATAAAGATACAAATGAAATTAATATTAAATAATATTCAAATTATTATTCAAGAATCTAAGTTTCTGCTGAAAATGAAGTAGGACAAGTTCTTAACTGAATCCTGAGATGTGTTTTCACCTCAGATTCTTGTAGGATTAACTTTAGAGGGCATAGTGAGATTTAAAAGATGTGCAGCGAACACAGGAAGGTGAGCTCAGCAGCTCCCCTACAGCCTTCTTTCTCCAGATGTCCATCTTCTTTGCACAGTAATGTGTGCAAATGGTATTTAGGTGGAGGCTGTTTATAATTCATCTGATAAACATTGCAAATGATGAGCTGTTCTTTAGTTGACAATCTGCTAGAGGGAGGAGAACCAGGATAATGGACTGCGTGGTCAGAGAGGGACAGAAAAGAAAAAAATTTGGCCTGTCCAATTAACATGACTGTGAAAATAAATGTTGAGATCTAGGGAAAGTCGTTATTCATATTTAGAAGATACTGTTACTAAATGGAGAAAAACCTGATTTAAATGATAAAAAAAAATTCAGTTTAAACATTCTGGCAAATGGCAATGAGAGCTGTTGGGTTTCCATAATCAGCACTTAAAAAGGTGATAGTTCAAATCCAGTAAGGGCTGTTATGATTATGGCTGTCAATAGAAGTCTGCCTGTATGCCCCAGAACACCCCCTTGAAAAGCATCTACTTTGACACCCAGTACCCTCAGCAGACAAAAGATATGAAGTCTGAACAACCTCATTATTATGGCTAGACTGAATTTCCACTTCACTTTCACTTTTCTTCACTTCACCTTTACCTTTCCACTTCAACTTCAGAGGTTTCCCTAGAGCCTGTCCTAGCACTGTCACCACCAGCAGGTTGGAACTCATGTTGGAGAAGCAGCAGTCATCTCAACTTGCCTACCACCTCTGGCTAAACATGTTTCTTTCCATGGGATTCTCCAGCTAATGATATTTAAAATAGGAGGGAACCACTGAAGAACCTTCTAGCATTAAGTGGGTTACTATGAATAGAAGATTCCGTATTCCACAACTTTCTGTTTCATCCTTTACAGAAAAAGCAAGGAATAGCTTTATATGAGACCTGTACAACTTCTAAAATACTAGCTAGCAAAAATACTTCTTCTGGACAATTTACACAACAATGTCTTATGTGCTTTAAAAACTTTCGTTAGAAGACCTAAAAAATACAGTGAAGTCTACAAGATACAGATTATAATGAAAAATTTAACTTTCTACTGAGTATGTATTCTAATTATTAAAACAGAAAGGGTTTTATAAATTACATCCTACAACCCTTTACCACAGTTGTAAGGGCAGCATCTCCCATTACTTTTATGATTTCAATAGTGTTTACTCAGATTATTTTATCTTAATTGCAGAAGAAAGGCTAAATTGGTCAAAGTTGGTTTGGGGTCCAATATTGTAAAAAGCTTTATGTCTTTATGCATTTATGGAACAGGTCCTCAGGGAGAAGACTCAGAAAGATGCCTCCTTGATCTGCTGCTTGTCAACAGAGCGGATCTCATGAGCGATGCGGTGACTGGCGCCGTCTTGGCCACAGAGACCACGAAATGCTCAAGTTTAAAATCTTCGTTGACAGGAGCAAAAGTGCAGCAAAACCTCAGCTCTGGACATGAGGAGAGCAGACGTCAGGCTGTTCAGGCAACTAGTGATAAAAGTCCCCTGGGAATGTTTTTGTAGTGCTGGGGTCTGTCAGTGCTGGTCACTTTTTAAACACCTCCTAAGGGCACAGGAGCAGCAATTCCCCGATGTCAGAAGTCCAGCAGATGAGGCAGAAGGCTGGCTTGGCTAATCAGGAATCTTCTCTTGGAAATAAGGCACAAAAGGAAGGTGTGTGCCCAGTGGAAGCAAGGTCAGGTGACCTGGGAAGAATACAAAGATGCAGCTTGCCACTGTAGGGAGAAAATTTGTGTGGCCAAAGCTCAGCTGGAATTGAAGATGGCCAGAAATGTGGAGGACAATAAAAAGAGATTTTTCCAACATATAATAGCAAAAGGCAGCATAGAAATAACATCAGCCTGTTACAGGATGAGGATGGGCACTTCACAAACAGGGACCTGGACAAGGTAGAGGTGTTTAAGGCATTCTTTGCCTCTGTCTTCAACATGGATGACAGACCAAGAGGGTCTCAGTGCCCTGAGCTGGAGGACCATGGCTGTGACAATGATCAAATCCCAGCTGACCCTGAACTTGTGCGGGATCTACAGCTCCAGCTGGATCCCTACAAATCTATAGGGCCTGATGGGATTCATCCAAGAATCCTCAAAGAACTAGCTGATGTAATTGCAAATCCTCTCTCGATTGCTTTTGAGCAGTCTTGGGAATCTGGAGAGGTCCCAGCTGACTGGAAGCTGGTGAACATTGTCCTGATTTTCAAGAAGGGCAAGAAGGAGAACCTTGGAAAATATACACCTGTCAGTCTCACTTCAGTGCCAGTAAAATAATGGGAAAGATTATTCTGGGAGGTATTGAAAAATACCTGGAGGACAACATAGTCATTGGTCACAGCCAGCACAGCTTCATGGGGAGAAAGTTCTGCTTGTCAAAGCTGATTTCCTTCTATAATAGGGTAACCCACCTAGTTGATCTAGGAAAGCTAGTTAATGTAATCTTTTTGGACTTCTTCAAAGCTTTTGATACTGTCTCTCATAGTATCCTTCCTTCTTTCCTCCCAGGTTCAGTGGGACCACAAGTGAGTCACAGCTGGTATTTCCTTCTGGCACAATAAGAGGAGGAGGAGTTATGAACATTTCTTCTATTCCTGTATGACAATCACAGCACAGAACAGGCTGAGCACTCCCAACAACTCCCAACTCCCAGCAACTACAGCAGGGCACTGCTAGATTACAGTTCATGAAAGAGAGAAGGTTTATTAAATGCAACAAAATTTGCATTTTGAACTTCACCAAAACCAAACTGCAACATAAGTACTTGCTAAATATAAACTACTCTGAATAAAGAGAAACCATACCATACCTGTATATTCAAAGAGACACTAATGAGAAAGTTTGAAGCAGCAGCAAGTAAAACTCCCAAGAGCTGAGTCTGCAAATCACAAAACAAAGAAATACAAAAATACTTATTAGTTTAAGAAGAACAATATAATGGTGGTTTTCTCATAGCACATTATAACCCAATCAAAACCAAATTATTTGGTTGAACTCAGTCACTGAGTTCATGCTGCAGTGAGTAAAGTGATAAGAAATACCTCTGCACAGTTGACTAGGGTTCAAGTAGCAAACAAGTGGGAATGGAAAGGGCACGTCAGTGGTTTTGCTGTCCTTCAGTAGAACACCTTCTTAAATCTCATGAAAGAAAAAACTAGGCAGGTTTCCATTGAAAACCACATACAGGGTTTTTTCCCCCCAGAAAGGACCTGGTTTTTACATTATCCAGAAGGAAAATCATTAGCAGTCAAACCGTCCCTATTGGAACACCATTATCTTATGTGTTAACATATCCACTATTTGACAGGGCAGCCAGGAACACAGGTCTCCTGACAGTTTCTTTAATGTAATGTGTTATTTCATTAAATAATTTCCTAATCAGACTGTCTAATTTTCAGTCAGATTTGCAAACTTTCTATGAAGCCAAGAAATTAAAAACATTCAAGCAGGATTCAGTATTTTGGAAAGCAGTCATTTAAAGATGCCATTTCAGCAAGGTCAAACAACAGGTACTTGATAGAGCTCCCTGTCCACTTTCAAAATGTTCTAACACATTGCAAGCCATCCTAAGTGTGTTAAAAACCCATTCAAGGTCACTTCTGTAGTGCTGTGAGGAGCCCCATTAGCTTGTAGAGAAGACAAACATACCATCAGTTTTTATAGACAAGGTCATGGTAATACAACCCAGCATAACAATTGTTTGCAGGCTGTAAAGCACCATCCAACTCCATGCTCACAGCCTCAGGTTTCATGATACTTATCCAAGAAGGTCCCTGGGCAGCTCAGAACAGGCAGTGACTACCAGCCACAGAGACTGTTACCCATCAACATTTATAAGGAGCAATATGTTGTCCTGCAAGCACGTGGAGGTGAGATTGTTGTTGTGGCTAGATATTCCCAGACTAAAAAAGGCATTCCCAAAAGTGTGAAGAAACAACAGCCTTATTACAAATCGATTATAATATTCTTATTTAAGTCAAACAGCAGAATCCAACCATTTCCAGCCCATATGTTTCTGTAGTGGTTTAGAGTCAGCAGGAGAAGCAGACAACAGAACTGCTCCAAGTGAAGTGCTTGGCTGCCTGCCAGGTGTCACCAAGGCATGAGTGGTGGGTCCAAGGGGATTCAGAGACAAGAATGCAGGAAGTGAGAGGGCTCCCTCTGCTAGCTATTACAGCATCACTGCCACAGCCTGGGTACAAGAAGTGCTCAGTGAGAAGCATTACTCAAGCTTTTGATCCACAGCCTCTGGTGCATGGCCACTGGAGGTCCTTCCCCTCTTGCATCCTCTCCCCAGGATCCTCCAGTGGGTGCTCCAGCAGCGTGTCCTGGGCTCTCACACACACTGTGTTTTTCATGCTCTGGGAACACACCTCACTGGAGCCAGTGGGAAGTGTGTGATGAGACATCTCAGCACACTGCAGCACAGACCTCCCTGCTGAGATCAGCACTGTTACAGGGACACAGCAGCCTCCTTCCACTCTGGAAGGAGATATCACATGGACACCACCCTGACCTTGCAGAAGCAGAGGGGATGGGTTTTTCTTCCTTACATCTTAATGCTGTAGCATCAAGTCCTGAGCACTGATCTTGCCCAAAGTTCAGTTCACCCTGCACACTTCATCCTGCACACACAGCAGCTTCAAAAAACAGCAACTAAATCTAAACTTTTTTCTTGCTCCCGAAGACTTGTACTTTTTAAATGACAACATGCTCCCTTGTGAGGAGGTGGAGAAGTGGCCTTGTCAGCCTCGTCATGAAGTGTTTAAGAAAAAGGAGACAGCAGGGAATAGAAAACAGAAACTGCCACTTCATTTACCCCATCGTTTTATTGCACTTACATTAGTAATTGTAACAAATCCCCATTACTCCCAGCAGAGAACTCCGTCTCTCTATGGCTCTTTTTGTTCCAGAGGCTGATCCTATCATTATGGCTGCATCTCTGGATGCAACCCCTTGCAGCTCCTTCCTCCCAGTTTTCAACTGGGGGTCACAAACACTGCGCAGGACTCAGTACGCAACCAGCACCCCAGGGAGGAAACACGACTGATCTTAAGCCAGACCACAAGAGGGTCTCCATCCAGCTCTGGAGGTAAAACTTGAATGCAGCTGGTGAGCAGAGGATGAGGTCATGTGTTCCATTGGTCATCTAAAATAATGTGCTAAATCAGATCCATGTGTGGGTACTGATGATGACCTGAGTGTGTGCCTCCAGAGGCTGTGAACCAAATCTCCAGCAGTGGGTTTTCCAATGCCCTGCCTCATGGGTGTCCTCCCTAGAACAGCAACTGCTTTTGCACCACAGTGGTTGCTTCACCAGGTACCTGTGAGCTTGGCTCAGGTATCACTGTGGGACACATAAGATTTCTATCATGATGACCAGCCTGTGTCTGAACAGAAACCATCTTACAAAGGTCAGTTCTCTTCTTGGAGAATCACAGAATGGTTTGGGTTGGAAGGGACCTTAAATATCATTTAATTCCAACCTCTCTGCCATGGGCAAGGACACCTTCCCATGTTGGTCAAAGCTCCATCCAGCCTGGCCATGAACGTTTCCAGGGGTGGGGCCTCCAAAATTTCTCTGTGCAATCTGTTCCAGTTCCTCACCACCCTCATTGTGAAAAGCTTCTTCCTTGTCTTTAGTCTAAATCTACCATCTTTTATCTTAAAATCATTACCCTGTGACACTCCTCTGTGCCTAACTTAAGCAACCTTCTGGTCTGCACACAAGAAAAAACAATGCATGTGTATGATCAAGGCAAATGTGCAGCAGCAGTCTGGGCTCAAATGTTACCCTCATAGCTCAGGTAATTTTATTGCCATGACCACATGTTTCACTGGAGCGTTGCTGTTGGCATATGTACTGCACTGCCTGCTCCAGGCTGACAGGTGTTAATGAGCTCTGCTTAGCATGGTGATAGCACCAGGCTTCCAAAGCCAGGGCTGGACAGACCCTTAAAGATTAAGAGCAGAGTACGATGCCCTAAGGAGGTCAAATATCACATGGATCCTTTCGGGGAGACGAGATGAAGGTACAGTAACACCATGCAGCTACAGCATGGCAAAATACTCTCATGCAGGTTTCATTCTCACACCTGCTTATATTAAATAAATATTGGGAAGAAATGCAGTAAAGAGGAAAAGTACATTGCAAACATCTCAAATCAGAGTGAATCTTAAATCAGCAGGTAATTTCTAATGAATTGGGGTTATCACATACAGCAGCACTCTAACAGAAGAGAGAAAATAGGATAGCATATCTCAGGCTAGTAAAACCACACGTAAATGAAAGATGACCTGCAACTGGAGACAGATCAGAAAATGGTTGCTGTGTTGCCCTGAAGGCCACCAGAGCCCTTCTGTTCCCATCTTATCATGTGACAGGCTTCATTATTTGTGCAGTGTCTGCCATTTAATAGCCTTCAGAGGCTAAAGGACTAGTGGAACAGCCAGTTTAATAAGTAATAAACATGATATTCTCTGAGTTTCCAGTTGTGATATCCAGTTGTGATATCATCCACAGCACTGCAGAGCTTCCCACACATAAGTCTCAAGACAAACCTCAGTTGGGGAATTCAGTTGCAGACACAACTTCAGAGCCATGGTACTACTTCAGTCAACTAAGGACTTCTACAGGAAAGAGCTTTAAATATTCAAAACTGTTGGCATAAAATGCAAGTTTCTTCATCACCAAAACATCTGTCTGAGGATACAGGCCACTTTGTCAGACCCCAGATTTCAAACTGTTGACACATTCTTCCAGTGCTTCCAAATGCATGAGGCTTGTCACAGAAACATCTTGCCCTTAAGTTTTCCAGAAAATAAAAAACAATACAGAAATTTAGTTTACTTCACCTTAATATGTTTTGGAACAAGCCATGGAAGTCACCTACCCACTTTGAAGTCCTTTCTAGATAACCCCTGAGTACACAGGCCACATGGACTGAGGCTGTGGATCTGCCAACGTTTTCCTTGGTGGCAAAACAGGCTTGAGAAATGCCTTCCTCTGGCCTGCCACTCCCTCACTGCCTTACTTAAGCACCTGAAATAATCCACCCAAAATACACCCCGTTACCTTTATTTTCTTTTTAAGCTACCTGCCCATGTTTAACACTAAAGGTGGGTCAAAATTCACAATCCACAGAAAGGGTTTTAAACTGGTGACCCTGTGCAGTTTGCCAAGGGTGACACTGAGCTGTACACGGGCTGCTGGGGGAACAAGTTCAAGAAACGGCAAATTCCCCTCAATCAAGGCACCCTCAGCACTCACCTGGCATCCCCATCCCAGCCACATGAGGGTCCTGCACAAGCTGAGGCGTGGGGGAGGGAGGTTTGAACCATCAGTCAGGAAAAATCCATTTGCCACGTGGAGTGGCAGCACATTGCTATTCAAAATAAGTGAGCAGCAGTGTGGGGCATGGCTGGGTACAGTCCTGCTTCCAGCACTCAGGCAGGACCTGATGCTTATTTATCAGAGTACCTTTTCACATCATTCTGACAGTATTTTAAAATTGTATTTTACATGCAAAGTCTCTATTTATTGTCAAAGTAAAATGAGGGATTTATGGCAAATGAAAGCCAGGCTGAAATCTGTATCTTTGGCAATAATTCTAGTAAGTTTATCACTTGCAGACTAAAATCTGCATTGGAGACCCAGTTATATGGTGAAATGCAATTTATCCATATTACATGTGTGTTTTCATAAAGCACATTAAACTGCAGTTTCCATGTCTGTGAAATGAAAACTTAGAAAAAGGAACTTAACTTGCATCGACTAAAAGGTATATGCCATTATTTATGGAAACTTGCTGTGCCTATAAATTGAACTGATGAGCAGAAAAAAACCACTTTAAATGTCTGTTGTCGGTTCACTCATCAAGGCTATTTAAACTGTTGCTCCTATTTTTTCTTGATTTCTCTATGTATTTGTGATCTAAAGGTGTCCCCAACAAATTTAATGGCATGTACTGTTTCAAAAGCTATGCACCATTTCCAATAATTGGGATTTTGTCAGACCTCAATGGATCTTAAAAAAAAAAAAAGAAAAAAAAGATAGGGGTGGAACGTGTTCTAAACTTCCAAATATGAGTTAACTCTGAAGCAAGAGGAATTCAGAGTCCTTAACAAAAACCATATTTTTCAAAGAGCTACCATGTGGAATTGGGAGAGGCTTATCATTTAGCTATTATTATTCACAGAGCTCTGGCTGTACTCAGTGCTTTTCAGATGTATAAATAAAACAAGGTCCTTGTTTCAATGGTTTTCATAGTGCAATTCATATACTCAGATATGGGTTAAGGTCCATATGAAGTACTGAGGGACAGCTGAAATAAGAGTAAAAGGGCAATTACCAGTGTGGGAACATGAAATGAAAATACATTTGATTTGTTCATTGTGACATAAAAGAAAAAGGACATTGTTCAATATATGAGAAGGAGAGAATTAAAACATTTGGCATCATCTTTGTTAGGAATAGAGAGAGGAGACTTGGTAACTACATTACTTCACAAATTTAAAATATATCTTTTTCCAGAAAAGTGTCAAATTGCAAAGGCTGGAATGAGAGCTTGGTAAGTTATGAAAAGGTGGGGGAACTTGAGAGGATACAGCAACTACAGAAGTGAGACTCCTTTATTTATCTCCGTGTTTTAATCACTTCCATTAGATCCTATTTATATTTATCACACTGATGATTTTAATTAATAAACATAGCAGTTAACAAACCAAGCTGGAGAATATGAACTGTAAAATAAAGTAACTAAAGTAACTTTTGATATGCTCACTAAGGTTATATACAAACTTATCCACCCACAGTATTGTTAACAAGCCTAGAATGACAGAGTTATTTAAGTTGAAAAAGACCTCTAAGATCATTCAGTCCAACCATTAATCCAGTACTGCCAAGTCCACCACTAAACCCTAAGCACCACATCTACATGTCTTTTAAGCACCTTCAGGGTGTTTCAACCTCCTTCCTGAGCAGATTGTTCCAATGTTTGAGAACCTTTTCTGTGAAGAACTTTTTCCTGCTGTACTATTTAAGCCTTCCCTAACACAATCTAAGGCCATTTCTTCTTGTTCTATCACTCGTTGCTAGGGAGACAAGACTCACCCACCTCATTACAACCTACCTTCAGGTAGCTTTAAGAGACCACTATGAGTAGCAATTTTTTTTCCTTTTTGAAGAGTTAAAAGCAAACCTCTCAACTCCTAAATTTCAATTTCTTATTCTCAGGAATGAAATCTTAAACTAGAAATAAATGGCAGAACGGATAAAACGGATTTTTACACGGTTTCTGTGAATAGCCTGTGATACTTTGGGACACTTTAGTTCCTGGGATATTTTGCTGCATACTCAAAGACCATTTCATGTTTTTAATAATGCCTGCTAGATTGCAAATAAAAACCTCTCCAGTGACTGTATGAAAACATCAATCATGGCTGAAAACATCTTAATAAAAAGATTTTCTCAAGTACCATCAGTATCATCTCCATGGCAACTACAGAAATTACATACCAGGAAAAGCAAGCATAGGATTATAAACTTTTGCCAGTTTCTAGGTCCCACAGCAGAAATAGGGAGGCAAGCTAGCACTGCCTGACCAGCTTCTCCCACAGAATGGCCAGTTGGCTTGGAGATACACTTCCATTGCTTCCCAGGAGCTGGCGTTCTGGATATTCCTGTCTGACCCAGTCTAATTCCTGGTGTACAAGGTAAGGTCCAAGCCAGACCACTCCAAGCCTAGGTATATTAATCCCCAGAAGCTACAGTCTGGCTCGCATTGAGAGGCTGTGCTGTTCCTATCCTTGCTTAATGTGGCTCCCAAGACCCCTAAACTGAGAGCCAAGGAGGTGACACAAGGCTTATGGGAAGCTGGAGGCAAGCTCAAAAGGGAGCTATCTGAACAACTGAGTAAATAGTGCTGTTCAGTGTTACATCAGGCAGGGCAAGGCACAAGGAGTACTCTTGGAGAGATGTCTCACTCTGCATGTACACACAACCTCTGCGTGTACACACAAACGTGCCTCCAAGCCAAGCACGGATAGCTCATTCCCTCTTGTTACTGTAGTACAAGTCTTGCTGAAGTACAAATGAGCTATTTCTGATTCCACTTCAATCAGAAACAGAAAACCCTGACAGAAATGTAACCAAGTTAATACATTATTTACCAAATCCTCAAAAGAATTTTTATGTAAAAATCTCCCTATACCAGTTGAGAGGAATGGCCTGTCTCTTCCAGCATGCACCTCTCCAGCATCACTTTCAAACAAAAGCAGGCTCGTCTCCCATTCTGACTCAAATAATCTTCTGTTAGCTGTAACTAACCCTTCCTTTGATGTTCACAGAAAATGCTTCTCCACGTCACAACCTGAGTGAACATGCTCAGTTGTTGAAACACGGAGTTACACGTCAGACAGGGGTAAACACAGGCAGGAAACGACAACACTTCCAAACCAGTGGTGTTTCAGAGATATTCTTACAGGAG
This sequence comes from Pachycephala philippinensis, assembly GCA_013397055.1. NCBI lineage: Eukaryota > Metazoa > Chordata > Aves > Passeriformes > Pachycephala > Pachycephala philippinensis. The sequence goes on along the minus strand of VWZT01007450.1, from coordinate 1,082,637 downwards.
TAACAACAGGGGAGGGGAAAAAACAAAATACCTGACTGCATTTAGAATGAAGTTGGATCCATCTGTTAAAATAATTACTTGATTTTATGGCAGGGGAATGAGCAGCCCAGAAGCCCTTCCAGTCTGCTGTTCCTGCAGAGGAGGGGTGCTCTGCAATCGTTCCTTGCTTTCCTTCCTGCACCTCTCCCACTTGGCTCTCCTAGTTTCATTTCCAGAGAGAGTGTTAATCATTTACAGATAGTTCCTAGTGCAAAAAAATGAGTGGACTCCAGAAGGCAGAACCTTCTGCTTAGCAGCATTATTCATTTAAATATAAACAACTGCTAGATTATCAGTGATGATCTAAAAACAAGAGGTCCTGCACTCTGAAATATTCGCACGTATGTAGATGGGTGCATACACACACAAACACACAGTTGGATGCTTTTAATTTGCAGATGCTTATGTTCAAAACTGTAAGATGCAAATCTTGGAATTAAAAAAAAAAACTCTAAAGAAATGGTCTCACATGCAAGTTTCTAGCAAGGGCCTGAGATACAGGTAGCAGGCTCATGTTTGCTCAGCTGTCTCCCTATGCCACATTACAGTTGTACATTTTGACATTTTACTATAAACTGTAGTTTACTGGTTTAAAGTATAAAAGTATTATTATCATTTTTCAATTCATGGTGAATGCCGACATAAAGAGTAGGTGTTTAGTTCACAAAAATTCAGAGCATCTACTTCATAGCTGCCTTCTGCAAGAGAAAACAAAGATTAGTGTAGCTGAATGATCCCTTCTATGTACCTTTAACACCTTTTTATGCATTCTGTTGTACTAACAGAGATACCAAGGATGTTTTTCCCCCTAGTTTTAAGTATCGTTGGTCTTTCAGCAACTGTATCCTATGTGGATTCTCCAATATAGAATTTGCTGTCCTTTTTTTCTGCTATTTTAGCATTAGTATAGGATATAATGGTTATAGAGCTTCTTCTTGACAAGGATTACTATGGAAATGGGGTCAGGAAGTTAAATTCCTTTTCTGGAATTAAAGAAATGAAGGAGAACTGCGTACCCTTTTCATGAGCTAGATGCTGTTATCTCTCACATGCATGCTTTTTAAACCATGCACTGCTCTTCAGTTTGTCCTGGCAGTCTCTGATGTGTAGTTATCACAGCAGCCAGCAGCTCAGCCTCACACAGCTGGAGCCACTCTTCCAGCAAGATGGGGGAGAAAATTGGAAGGGTAAAAGCGCAAAAAATTGTGGGTTGAGATAGAGACAGTTTAATAGATAAAGCAAATGCTGCATGAGAAGCAAAGCAATATCAGGAATTCATTCACTGCTTCCCATTAGTGTATGTGTTCAGCCATTTCTAGGATAGCAGAGCTCCATCATGGGTAACGGTTACCTAGGAGGACCAATGCCAAATGTCCCCTTTTTCCCTTCTTCCTCCTGCTTTATATGCTGAGCATGACACAATATGGTATGGAATATTCCTTTGGTCAGTTGGGTCAACTGTCCCAGTGGTGTCCCATTCTGGCTTCTTGTGCATCCCCAGCCTACACATGGATGGGGTAGTATGAGAAAAAAACCACACCTCAATGCTATGTGAGCACTGTTCAGCAATAATTAAACATGCTGATTGCTAGCAACACCTTTTTCATCACAAATCCAAAACTGAGACCACTGTCCTAGGTTACAATGTCAGATGTAACCAACAGTATGTATTCTGTTATCATCTTCCCAAGCTGTTAAAGCAGGTGGGGCAATGTTCGTTATCTCCTACCATGACTCATCCCTGATAACTCCCTCCGGGCGCTATCTCTGTTCAATGGGCAATCAAGGACTCACTGCATGACTCGCAGATAACTCCCTCCGGAATATCTCCTGTTAATGAGCCCATGAATGCCTTGCCTCACGACTCACCATCCCATCGTGAGATGCTCCGCCCAGGAGGAGGAGCTGAGCATTCCCATCTGTATATACTCGGAGGTTTGGAACACCAGGGACAGCCCTTACCTATGGGACTCCCAGAAGATAAGAGCTACACCACTGGACCTTCAGGGTCCACCACCCTGACCGACAGGGTGTCAGGTTGTATCCTGACTCTGTCAGTGTTTTGG
>VWZT01007450.1:1014162-1080493 GCA_013397055.1 Pachycephala philippinensis | reverse complement strand
TTTATTTTAATTTTCCTATTAAATTATAGGAAGTCTAAATTATAGACTTGCAATCTCCCACTGGTTTGTTTTCAAACTAGTACAACCACACAAATTACTATGAAGAACATTAACTCTGGGGAAAACCAGTACAATAGTCAAGAGACGGAGCTAGCGTCTTGATCAGGTGAAAGCTGCTATTATTTGACTGAAGCTTCTGCAGACACTACAAGCTTTGCTCTTGGTCATCTTGACATGATGACTGAGTCATTGCTGCATGACAACAGAGACACTGAATGATAATGTTCATGGTGCTTTAGTCAGTGCTGGGAGCAAAAGAATGTTACTGAAAGAGAGAGAAGCAAAGGAAAGAAAACAATGTGAGAAGAAGTCAGTAAATACAAGAACCTTGTGACAATTACAAAGCAGAAAAAAAATCCCCAAACCCACAATAATACCCCCAATAAAAATGGAAAAGAAACATTAAGAAATAGTAGGTCAGAGTCATAAAGAAAAGTAAATGGAGTCATGCTCTATTTATTCCCAAGCTGGTGCCCAAAAAATTAAACTAGGTTTAACTAGGGAGTTAACTGTGTGGGTTCAAGTCTGTTATGTACATAAACCCCATATTTTGGTTGTTTTTCACAGGAACACCTTTACAGTGGAGATGTCCTTGGCTGTTGAAGAAAAAGGCTTCAAGTGCCATCTGTATCAGCTGGCAAAATTACTTTGTTTTGAGCAGGATGACAGTCAAGTCATCAAACATGTTAGCTAGGACTCTGCTGGAGATTTCAGCTCCCGTGAGGCTAATTTGGTTCCAGGGAATTAAGTGTCAGCAAGAGGTAGACTTGTCCACAAAGGCATATGCACTTCTTTGTTACTACTTCACCTCAGCCACCATGAAGAAGTCCTGTCCAAGGAGCCAGTATTTGCTTTGCCCTGACCCATTGTTTTCATGTGTGGAGGGACTTCCTCCAAACCTTACACTTCACCATAGGTCTCTACATTACAGAGTTGCTTCAGCAACACACAGCAGGATACGAAGGGGAATATAGCCAGAGAGTCGCTGTGTGCCTCATCCAAGAGTTAAACCCTAACAATTCTGTGATTGTCTCTATCATAATCCCATAATCTCTCTTCATTTCCCGATTATAGGAAAAACAGTTCATATCACCAAACAAGGCCAAAGCTTCTAGCCTAGATGATGTAAACCTACCATGAACATCATGAGGAGAATGGAGTTATACCGGTATAACCCCAGTTTAAGCAGCACACTTCTGTTTAGTTTGATATTAACTATTTACTTTTGAGCACACTGCAAATATCCCTTTCATAAGAGCTCTGCTGCAGGCCTGGTGCTGATTCACACACCAACGGGCTGCTCTTTGAAGCTGCTGGCCACAGGTTTCAAAGTCCATATTAGTCAAAGAATGGAAAGCATATCTCCCAACTGCTCACATTAGTGAATGCCATTCTTCTGGGACAATCAGTGGTGACATTATAAACATGAGCATAACAGTTTATACATGTCACCAAAATTCCAGATGAAATAATCAGTTACCAGGTTTGTCAAAGCTCCTCACCTCCCTTATGACTGAAGTGCACAGTCTGCAGTTTGTTCATCTTTCTAAAGCCTTGTTTTTTGAGTTTTGTCAAATTTCTACTTGAGTAATTCGTTTTCTTTTGATTCATTCAAACAGGGCTCAATCAGATATGGCAGACTGTTGGAGACAAGCAAGGATAAAATTCAGACATCTTTTTTAGAAACGCCCAAAGCAGACTTCAAGACCATAGGAAAAGAAAGATCATACATAAGCTCTGAAGAGCAATGAAGTCTTTGGATCACGAAATCATAAGGGGCCAGTGTTACATGAGATCTTATGGATGCTAAAAAGCCTTAGCAGAGAAGTTTTCAGCTCTCAGCAGCAGTTTGTGAGAGCTCTGTTCTTTCTCATGCGAAACTATGCAAAACATGATAAGGTTTTCTGTAAACAGACTTTGCTAATCTTGCACCTGCGTTTATAATTAGAATTGTTGTGATACTGACTAGAGAAATGAATGATGTGTGAATTGACCAATCAGCCTGATANTCCTTTATTAAATAAATAATTTCAATTAATTCCTTTCTGCTGACCACTCGTGTGTCTGAGTCCGTCCTTGCCTCTTGGCACCGCCGACAGCGACAAGATCTTACATGAAAGACAACTTTTATTTTAAGAATTATATCAATGAGTATTTTCCTGTCAGTTTACCCAGACAAAATGCTTCATTGAGTAGTCAAATGAGTGCTAGGGCAAATGAACCAGCAGAAGCACAGATTCAAGGTGGGAGCAACACCACTGCTTTGTGTGACAGCAATGTCCTAGATCCACACAGCAACCTTGTGAAATCTCAGGAGCAGACAGGTGTTGGTATGAGCAGCCAGACTTTCACCCTACATCACTTTGCAATCACAGATATGCTGTGAGACTCAAAAATCAACACGGTGGCCACAGCCAATTTAATTTAAAGTCCATTAGTTTCAGACTAGTCTAGAAGATGGGAATAGGAAGGGCAGAGCATTACACTGAGCCAGGCACCTCCAAAGCAGCATAGGGATTTAGATTCATCCCATGCTTGGTCTTTCCCACTCAATGCTGACTAGGGGAAGAGGAGGACTCACCCTCCTCTGCTGGCTCCATACTTTAAGCCCTCAAGTCAGTGGCTAAGCTGCATATCAGACACAGCCTGCACCATGCACCCCATCTTTCTGTAACACACCATTTTGAAGCAGTCCAAAGCAAAACTAAATTCTGCACTAGGTAGGATATATGTAATTAGTGACTCAAGTGTCTTTGCATTTGTCTTCTGCACCCCTCTTTCTGACAAATGACAAGTATTGTAATGTTCCTTACTGCCTAGAAATTTCCTAATTAACATTCTCAAACCTCTTAAAACAGATTAGTGTAATTACAAAGCTCCTGTTTAACTTGCTGTCACCTCAATCATCAGTAAAAAAAAAAATTAAAATGCAAATGTTCTTTAACATCCTCAGAAAAGAATTAAAACTCATTTTACCATAGCATCTGCTGAGAAGGGAAGCATTGAAAACAGTCTGAGATTTGTGAAAAACAGCCCAGTGAGAGTCAGACAACAGACACTTGGACAAGCTGTAGGTGGTGCTTAGCACAGCCCCAGCTCTGCAGGAGGATTTCCAATGTCCTGTATGAGGTGTCCAGGAAGAGCTACCAAGACTTCTTCAAAATGAATTGTGAGGTATCAGCCTAAATAAAAGGGTTTTGCTCACCAGCTTCTGTTGTCTCTGAGGCAAGGAAACACTCCTGCAAGCAGCTCTGCCAGCAATGCTGAAGAGAAGGAAATGTCCAGAATAGATGGAGTGCAAGCTCTCCCATCATCAGCATTTGCTTTGAGCCTGTGTGCCCCAAGTTCAGGATGTGGAGCTGGGCTGGTTTGCTGTTATCTGCTGCCCAGCACCATGCTGGGCTCAGCAGGGAAACTGCCACAGGCACAGGACTCCTTCCAGGCTTTGTAGGAGGAACCCAAGCAAGGCAGGAGAGGCCTGCCAATAACACACACTAGAAAATTCTGTTCTGGGACCCAGAGAAGTGCCTGGTGGAAACCAGATAAGCAGATCACTCCTCAGTCAGGCTTATAAAACTACATACTGCCTCCAGTCTTTGGGCTACTTTCCCACTGTTCCAGACCTGCTGCCCCATGTCCAGCTTCCTCCATATTCAGAGGTATAAACAGCTTCATGGTTTACTCCCACTCTTCTTGTAGTGGTTGATGGAAAAAACCCTGTATTTCCCTATGGAATTTGAGAGCTGGGATGATACAGACATGCTTATAGTACTGTGCAAAGGGACAGGCAAGGGGTAATGCTCTCCTGTACTTATTTCCCTTACCTTTGAGTAATGAGTAAGTTCCCAAGCAGCAGCTGATCTCTCTTTAAGCAGGAGGCTGTAGTCTATAAGCTGTCTGTTCATCTCACACTAGAGATGTGATCTTTACATCTGCAGGGACAGCTGATGTTCAGCAACATGAGGTTGAAGAAAGATATGGGCAATACTTTCTAACCAGTGTTCAATTTTGCCTTCTTGTGTCAGCTTCTTGGTCACACTAAAGCTAATCAGAACACAGCCCTCAGCAGATCAGACCTACAGCTCTGGCAGAGCCTGAGAGCTTGTGTGCAAGCTGGCCCAGCTGACAGTCCTGCTTTTATGAGCCAAAGCCACAAATACTTTTCTAGCAGGAACGAGTTAAATGGGCACAAACCTTGGCAAGTTGCTAGATTCTTGACAGCAGAACAACAGGAAAATGTGCAATGCTTCTTCTTGCTTCTAGCTGCAATGGGAATATAGGAGAGTCCATCTCAACATGAGGAAGAACTTCTTTACTGTGAGGCTGACAGAGCACTGGAACAGGCTGCCCAAAGAGGTTGTAGAGTCTCCTTCTCTGGAATGATTCAAAAGCCTTTTGGACACAATCCTGAGTAATGTGCTCTAGGGGACCCTGCTTGAGTGGGGAGATTGAACTAGATGATCTCCAGTGATTCCTTCCAGCCTTATCCCTTCTGTGATCATGTGCTTCATTATAACATTTAAGTTTTTAATTCCCCTATGACAGATTCAAAAAGGTTGTATTTTAAAGGCTGAGCAAAGTCCTCTTCTTAAGTATTGATTTATTAGGGCTAAAAATAATATACATTTCCCTAATACCTAAGAAAGGGTATGCATTTTCTCCCACACACATTTCCCAGTAAGATAAAGGAAACTGAAAGTGCATGAACTCTGAAATCTGACAGGTAAAGGTAAACAGGATGAAATAGAGTCAGTGTTTTGATACCCTTGTTTGTTTTCAGTGAACAGTTTTAGAATAAAAAGCTGAGGGGATGGTGTTGAGGAACAGGAAAAACTTCACTGCAGTCTTCACAGACGAGTACAGCAGCAGAAAGCTGGGTGAGGACATTAGTCTCTACTTTCCCCACGCTCAGGGACTGGTTTACTGATTCACCTGAAAAAGCTAACATCTGCAGTGCATCAGGGAGCAGACTGGAGACTGAGGTATCCTACAGAGACTGAGAAAATAGCATTTTAACCCCTACAAAACACTTGAAGTGGGAAAAAAAACTCCAGGAGGGTTTGCCTTCACCTTTACCAGCCTTTCTCTTCTTCTTGCAGTGGAAAGATGTCCTGATGGAAACCCACCTGTGCTGTGGCCATGCTGCCCTTTGACTCCCACCCACACTTCCTATGGACACCTTGACTTGCTCTAGAGCTTTTCCTATTTGAAAGCCATGGTTGGAAATGGCATTGCTTAAGTGTTTAAAATACCCTGGTGAATGTTTGTAGGGATGTACTATGACAACATTTTTCTCTGGTGATGGTGCCAGCTAAAGGGACCCTCACTGTTTCTGGGGTGCTTCCTCAGCAAAGGCAAATGGAGAGAAAACCTTTCTCTCCATGGAGACAGCTCCCTGCCCTCCTGCCTTGGGTCCCTCACAGCACAGGTGAAGCAGCCCCCATGGCATCAGAAGTACCAGCAGGCACTGGGCTGCCACGGGAAAAAAAACAGGACCAAATGATGCTCTCACCTTGCTGAGGCTAGACATCCAGACCCTAGTAAAGAGGGGTGAGCTGGAGCACTGAAGATGTTCTTCTTGAACAGAATGAGCTAAAAACCTCAATTGTGGCATTCCACACAAAATCTAGATTTCATCTATATGATAGAAGGAAGAATAGAAAGACCTCTACAAGAATGTGCTTAATTTTCTCATCACACCTGATACCAGCCACCGCTGCCCACTGATGAGACCACACAAGGGATCAGGCACACACTCACACTTGACAGGCTGTGATATACTGTGAGGGGACAAGAGGCCACAGATCCATCTGAAGGAACTGTCAGCATTGTCAGCCCCTAAATAAACAGCAGAAATTATTTATTGCTACAACCCACAAAATAAGACAACCTTTTGAGGTGACTGTCTGGGCAGCCAATAATAACTCTGAGTCTATGAAGTGACAGGCAAAGAGGGAAAAAGAAGCAGATGTGAAATAAATTTCTATCTCTGGCTCAGCTTCTGCACTTGAATGACTACACACAGTGTCCACACACAACAGACATGTGAAATGCTGAGTTACAGAATTGTTATGGGGCTCTGAGCAACATGGTCTAGTGCAAGTTGTTCCTGCCCATGGCAGGGGGTTTGGAACTCACTGGCCTGTAAGGTCCCTTCCAACCCAAACTATTCTGTGATTCTGTTACATCTGAGTTCTCAGTGACTGTTCTCACCCAGCTGTTTTCTCCTTCTCTGATACAAAGGCAAGCCAGGATCAATACTGTAGATAATAATCTCAACTAATCCTGCAAATTGTTTTTGTCCATAAACAACAATATTGTAAATAAGTAAAAAGCTATGAGAAGTCCTGAGGGAAATAAAAATGTATTACACTGAGGCAATTACATACACTTTCTATTAAGCAGACAAAGCCCACATGTTGTGGCTTCTTACACTCATTACTCCAGCAGACACAAAAAATATTACAATATTAGTTTGCAGGAAATACTTCAGGTAACTAAGTACATATTTCATCAGATTTTACTGCACCATTAAACATGCTCATGTCCCAGAACATACCATGCCTATACAGGGAAGGCTGTGGGAGCACGGGCTCGGGTGTTGCTGATTTCAGAGATGCAGTTCCTCAAGCAGTATCAACCAAGCTATATCCATGCTGATGCCAAGGAGAAATCCTACTTCCACCTTTTTTTCCCCATGACCATGTGTGCCCCCTTCTACCCTTATGCCAACAGCTAGCATCCAATCAGCCTGATCAGGGCCTCTCAGAAGAATAATCCCAATTAAAACAAAAGACAAAGAAATTTAACGCCAGCACAAAGAGGCATTATACTACACAGCCACATGGACATAGCCACTTTAACTTTTTCCAGGGAGCTGAGTGTTTACAAACATCATTTAAGGGTTACTCTAGTGCCATGGATTTCCCTAAGGAATGTGTCAGATCTGCTGCTCCTGTGTAGGTGTGTCTGATGCCCATGTGGCACTAGGCAAATGCAATTGGCGGCCATGCCAAGCTCCTCATGTCTAGGAGCTCTTGAAAGGGCATCTCACTCTTTCACCTCCTGATGGGGTTGAAGGGGCTGAAAAATACTCCTCCAAAAGTAACTCACCTCAGCTGTCCTGGGATGTTTCCAGGCAGATCAGAGCCAGTGCAGTTATGGTTTCTTGTAGAGGGAGAAAACAAAGAGCTCCTTTTCAAACCAAGAGGATGAAATGACCTCAAGAAAAGGGGAAGAGCCCCCTGTGTGAAGACCTGAAACTGGGCTGAGCCACTGAATCACAGCCGGGATAGCTGTGAATGGGAGGAGGCAACGGTTTCTGAGGCTTCCAAAAATGTAAAGTGTGAAAATGGTGGTGGACAGAAGAATTTAACTGTTGGAAAAATTAAGGTCGGCATCAACACATGACCCATAGTTACCCATTACTGCTCCAAAGCTACAGCTAAAGTAAATAAAAGAACAGAGTATCAGTCTCACCCACAGACACCCAAGCAGCTCTAAAAGATTATTAAGGTCTACCCAGACAACTACCATGTTTGAAAAACAGCAATAGTCATGCAACAACCCCAAGGAGTACAGGAGCAGGGCTGGGAGATTTGCCAAGCAAACAAAAAACCCCCACCGTGACATGCAGGTGGGTATCCCCATGCCAAGGGAATTCCCTGTTTCTGCCATCCTCCGGCAGCCGTGCAAGCTCACAGCCTTGGGACCCTAATTTACAAACCCACAGTAAAACCATTGGCTCCATGTTCTTGTGTCCCAGTAAGAGACCCCAGCTCTGGTCCTGGGAAGCACTGCCACCAGCCATCAGCCAGGAGTCCTGCTGCACCAGGGAGCTGTGCACAGGAATTCTCAGGTTTCCTTTGCTCTGAGAACATGGGGCTGAAAAATGCATCCTGCCAAATGGATATCTACCCAGTAGCAAATGCAGAATCCAGAGGAGGAAGGTTTTGGGACCTTCCTCAGGCTATCGCCTGCTATTGGGCTGCTCCTAGAGAAAGGAGAGCAGGTAGTTGTGAGCCATTTTATGCACAATTTATGCCAATACTTCACATCGTGAAAAAGCAGTTTGCCTCTGATGCAGAGAAAATCAAGAATGTTGGGTATCTTTCCATGCCTTCTAGTTTGTGAAACAAACAAAAAAAAAAGCAGGGAAAAGGTAAAGGGTTTAATCAACCTCCAATTCATTTTTATTGTTAGCAGATGCTTCAAATTGCTAGTTCTCATGGGCTGCTTCAGCCTCTCTTTTGCAGTTGCCTAAATCCATTGTCAGCACTGACAGCGACAGAAACACAGATGACAAAAACCAGTGATGCTCTAGCACAGAACAGCACAGCTCTGCCCAGTTCCTGCTCAGAAAGGACTGCTCAGAGGGGGAAGCCAGGCAATGCAGGCTGAACAATGGGGTGAAGAGGGAGCAGAGCCAGCAGCAAACAGGTGCTGGAATGGGGCTGTGCAGAGGACACAGGGAAGAGGCTGAAATTAGTACCCCCCTCTCCTGAAGCCCTCTTGTTCCTGGGCCCCAGCATGGTGCTGCACGGGGGGCACTTACCTTGTGTGTGCTGTACCAGGGGCCAGAGAGGGGCCCACTCCCGGCTCCCAGTCCCCCAAAGGATGCATTAACAGATGCCTGGGATGATGTCCATGTCCCTGCCCTCAGGCCCCAGCCACTGGCCATGCCATGCACTGTGCCACCGGTGAGGAGGGGTGGCTGTGAGGAGAGGCGAGCAGGATGCGGACGTGGCACTCTCTTCCTGGTGTGGGGAAGGCTGCTCACATGGGTCACTGCACGCAGGTGTGTTCAGCCAGGGCTGCAGTGCTGCTGTGCACTGGGACACCCTCAGCTCGGGAGTAGTTGTAGCATAGGAGGGGAAGGGGAGCTTGACAGAAGGTTTTGCTGCTCCTTCCTGGGGCATTCAGGTGCCTTTTTTTCTGTCTCTGACTTCCCCAATGCCCCACCCTGCTCCGAAGAGGCAGCCTGGGAATTTAACTCCTTCAAATCAGTGCCTAAATCTAACGGTTAAGTATTAATTCCTCACTGCTAGATTGCAAAACTTAGAAGTTGTTGTTCCCAAAGGCAGATAGTCACTTACATAAATTCTTATGTCCTGTATTTTTCTCTTGTAATTATTTCCTGAATAGTTTCTTTGCAGAGACTTCAAGCAATGGGTTTGTTCCCAGTCTGCGGCTTTATTCATTCATTCTTTTAGTTTTGATTTGATCCTTTAAGTTCTTCTGGGGAAAACAACAACTAAACAAGCTCATTGAAGGGAGAGTAGAGCTAGCAAGGTAGGAGCTTGGCAGAATTACATAGGAGACAGAAACAGGCTTCTAGAGAAGCATAGAAAGGAATATTTAGACACCACATCTTCAGGCTCCAGACAATACAGCTGCTTGCAATCCAGAGAGCTCACACTGTACCTTGGAGGAACTGACTTAGTTCATGCCACTGCTTAGCTAGGCTTGAAAACACCCAACGTCCTGACAGTTATTGCAGCAGAGAAGGGCCAGTGGGCAGTTATTCTGTTCCCTTCTACAACAGTTTTCTCCTACTCTTAAGAAGAACTGGCATCGATTGCTTAGTCCCAGTAGGGCCGAAGAGAGCAAACAAGTCAGCATGCAGGACAGCAGGCTGGGGACAGAGCTTCCAGCAGGCAAGGAGATTTTACCCCTAATAGAAACAAGCAGCAGCAAAGCTGACTGCTGAGAAAAAAAAGAGGATATAGCTCCTCAGTGTGATTAATTTGGTCAAAAATAGAAGAAACGCACAATTACAGGAAAGAAACTGTAGTTAAATTAATACTTTCCAACTTGAACACATAATGTCTTAGCCACAAGGTTATTATTTGAATCCAGACAGAAGGTGATATAGAAAAGGCAGAAGTGGCAAGGTAATGATTCAGTTAGATGATGGTATAACATCCCAAGATACAAAATCTTGCCTTATAACAATAAGTGTTCCTCTGTGTGGCCTAACTTGAAATACCAGTTTCTGTGATCACAGCTCCAGTGAGTCCTTTGTAAATATTGGAATTAGCTGCAGCCGTGTATATATAGGTACACTGGAAAAAAACAGCTCCAGTATTTCATGGCTGTGTAAATTGCTGCAGACTATTTTTACAGTGTTGTGTAATTATTCTCTGCAGTCTAAGCTTGCATTATAGAAAAAAATTCTAGGCAATCTGGGTTATGGTTGCAAAAAAACTAGCGCAGTGAAACTGGAGTGTAAACTGCTGCAATGATATTTGCCCCGTCTAGAGAGAGTTGAAACAATAGCCCAGAGGGAAGTGTGAAAGGACCCATTCTTCTAACTGGAGCACTAAACTGGAAGTCTGCTGACAATTTAAGTGTCAACATCAGCTACTTCAAGGCGGATCATTTGAGCAGAAACACCAGGATAATGTTCTTATTTGTCATCCTCAATTTGCACTTGTTCTATAGCAGATCCTGGAGTGAAGAGGAAAAGCAGTGATGTCCGAAGCTGACTGCTGAGCTGAGGAAAGTTCTCCCATTCCTCACCCTTCTTCACACAGTCACCTCTGCCCCAGCTCAAAATGGGGAGCAAAGAGCTTGATGATCCCCCAGGCTGGAGAAATTCTCTTTGGTAGCCAAAAGCCACAGTGGTGCCTCTCAGCCTGCCAACGACCTTTGCAGTATGGCTGTGTGTTGCCAAAAATGCCCAGATTGGTAGGAGATTGCAAAGGAGTGTAAGGGGAGTGGGAGGAGAGGAGCAGCCCGAAATATCTCTTGGGGACAGTTGCTGTTGTTTTGCTTCATTCTTGTTGGTTCACTGCCTAAAATACGAATGAGACTGAGGTTTTCTCTTGCATAAGAAAGCTATTGGAACAGGTTTTCTGTAATATTGTCTACATGGAGCCCTTGTTGAATTGCTTTTGAAGTTGATCTAGCAGTGACAGATCGTTGTTCTGCAGTTGGGTCCAGACATACCCACTCAGTCTAAACATGACAGGGGCCCTTATGGCATCCTTTATTTATTAAAGATCTCTGATTGTCTTGCATGTACAATTGTTATTCAGTTATTCAGATTATTTTAACTCTTCTTTACATTGTAAGCCAGCCCTATTAACATATTAAACAATCTTTTAAAAACTATTTCTGCTCAGTTAGTACCCTCCATTAGGAAAAAGAACTATGTGCAAAAGTCCCTATACTTGTGCATTTTTTTTTTTCAGGCTAAAACTGATGCTGAGGTGTTTGGCATAAGTCCTTGGGACTGGTTCCTGAAATATCCTGAGGAAATGTCCCATGACGAGAAAGCAGAAGATGGGAACTGCAGGATGTTTTAACTGAGAACATTACTCCCAGTTTTCAGTGGCGCACAACTGTGCTAAAATTTTGTGCCCAAAGTTCCATTTGAGGGTCCTTCATGTCAGGGGTGTCCTCTGCCAGCTGGGCCAGCAGAATAGACTACAGCCACTTCAAAAACATGAAATATAAGGTGTTTTCAGTGGGTACTACAATACATTAGCAAGGTCAAGTCACTGGGGATATGTGCAGAATGCACCATGTACAGATCTCTGCCTGTGTATTTTTGGTTGTTGTCTTTGTTGTACTGTGGGAAAACTGGGATAGCTCAAAAAATACCTCAAGAAAAGTATCTTCAGAAAGGTGACCTGATTTGCTATTGCTGATCTGTCTGTTTTTACACCTGGGCAAAGGCAACAGAAGTGCAGATTTGTGTCTCTGTTGTGGCTGACCCACGTCAGTATCAGGACAGGACTGCTCCTCCCTGTGAGTAGCCCCTCACTCCCTTGGAGTAGCACGCAGCAGAAGGTAGCACCTGTGGAGTAGATGCTGCTTGAGTTGGTTTGCTGAAAATCTCAAGGTTGTAAGTAATCTGCAAGGAGTAATCTCCAAGGTGGCAGTCTTTGGCTCCTCTCACTCTATTGCCTCATTTTTGGGTAGAAGGGACTTCAGAGCCTGGGAGATTACATTTGCCATCTCTAGTGCTTCCCATCAAGTTCTTGACACCTTGGGTTACTTCTGAGCAATAGAGATGCAAGAGACTGTTTTGGGTGTTAATTGTGTGGACTCCCTCACTTTGATGCTGCATTTCTATCTGATATTCTTGGGCCAAGCATGGGTTGCTGTTAACAATCGATAATGTTCCTCTGTTTGGTCACAAGGATTTGGAGACTGCAATGGATGCTTTGTCAGCCTCGGGTTCAGATGATCTGGGACAGTGCCTGATCTGTGTGTCTCCCTGAACTCTGGCTTGTGTGACATTGGGACCTCATAAACCAGCAGAGTTGGTTTAGGCAGTTTCCTACGCCTGGTTGCTTTAGCTTCCAGAAGTCATCCATGAAGAGCTTGACCTGGTGCCCCCTCATCTGGGATACTCAATGCACTTGGGTGTCTGAACAGGAAACAAGAGGGCTTCTCCTGTTTTCTTGCCCATGCCCCCTCTCTTTTCCGAGCTTACACTTTGCCACTGTAGATGAGCCACACTCTCAGCTGAGATGAGTCCACATCCTTGACTACTGGGCTCTGGTCAGTTACTGAGACTTCCTAAGCCAGAAAATTAAAGAGGTAATGGTTTCCTTCTCTGCCACATAGGAAACAGCCCTTCATCCAGGGTACTTAGGTGTTCCACTGTGAGGATGGAGCCCAGGTGATGGGAAGTTCAGAGCTGGGATGGATGGTTCCAGCTGGGTGGTACAGGAGAGAGTTGAAGACCTTGCTTTTACCTGGTGTTCAGAGGACCCAGCTGCTACTGCCAGATGAGTGCCAAAAGTGCTAAGCTTGAGCCGGATGATCAGACATGTTTCTGAGTTAAATGTCTACAAGCAGACTTTTGCTGGGTCACTCACGATGCGTAAGGCTCTACCTGTGAACTGGGGATCTGCCTGGAGCAGGTTGCAGGCAGGGAATACTGTGTAATGGATAGTGCAGGACAACTCGTGGAAGATGTGTACCAACAGTCAGTTGATTTTTACAAGCAGCTTTCATCTCCCTTCCCCCAGCAGCTTTACAAGACCATGGTGCAAGTATGTACTATTTCATATGCTAGCAATTACAGTCCTTTGGAAAGTTGCTTTCCATCTTGAAGTCTACAAATGTACAAAAAATAGAAGCCCTGGAATTAAGATGTACATTACAGACCCTGGAGAAGGCTTTTGTCTTTCCCTTCTGTATGGTGGATCAGTGAGAGATTTGTAGACTTTGGACATTTTCATTTTTGCCTTTTAGACCCTACCAATTTAGGCTTAATCCTGATCCTTTTAAAATCAATGTCAAAGTTCCCACTGACTTCAAAAGAGACAGCCTCAGCTTTCAAATGCTTTAAAGAAAAATTTTAAGCAAACAAACCCCAAATGGATAAGAACTGCATTTTCTCTCTCTATTAGGCATGCAACTTATTTTCTCCAAATGTAAACGTTACCTGGAGAGCTAAGCAGTGATGTGGTTTTTATTATTTCTTTAGGAGGCTACAGTACCCAAAGTATATTCCATACATACTTCTTCATTTAGGAGCCAAACATAGCTATGTAAAGTGAGCGGCTTGTTTACAGTAGGCCCTTATGTCTTGCTATCAAATTAGTGGCAAATCAGGACTGTAGTAAACAGAGGTCAAAGATCAAACCCACAATTTCACATAAAATTCCAGACCATGTACACAAAATTTAAAATGCAAAATCTTCAAATCACAAGACCATCAACTGCTCTTAAAACTAATCAAAAGCAGGATAAGAACTGAAGGAAATGAAATTTAAACATGATTTTAATCCAACTTTTAATGGAACAGCTACATCATGGGTATCTTTTAACCATGACAGCTGATTCCATGCTACTTATTACTTACCATAGAACAAGGTTTTGGTACATCTCTCTTGCTATTCATACATGCTGTTTTGTTTCTTTTTCTCCAATTTGAAATAAAGATAAAATAAGTTACAGAAGTTGTTACCACCTAAAATTTTACAGTGGTTCTGTTCCTGCTAAAACCCATAGTTTTGCAGCACCTTTTTTTTAGTGCATTGATTTTCTGTATTCAGAAGAGGGAATGACAAGATGCCGTGTGCTCCATTTTGTGACTGTGTTTGAACACAGTCAGGTCCCTTGGCTGATGGTCCCTTGGCTGATGGTCCCTTCCTTACCTGGGGTCAGTGCCCACGGACATCTCCCGCAAGAGTTCCAGGACCATGCCGGTCCCATACACGTGTTAGAGTAATCTCCAGCCTGAAGCAGTCTGGAAGGAATTCTCTTCTGCACCCAGCTAAGGGAAAGTAAGGATGCCGACTCCTTAGAACTGAAATATATTTGTTTAATGAAGATTTTGTTGCTGAATGCCACCAGATGTCAGCATACACTATATGATTAAAAGCAAGTGTCTAAGACCTCTGAGAAGTGAGCAGTAAAAAAAATGCCTTCTGTCTCATGGAAATGATGAACCAGCTTTTCTGGGGGAAGAGTTATGGCAGGGATTAGCTGGAAGAAATTGCCTGTGAGGTTTTGCTCAAATATCTGCTTACTTCTTCCATCCTTGGGACGTGCCCATCTGCTTTGCCTTCAACCCTTCTCCCCATCCAGAGGTCTGTGAGAGGCCTGGATTGGCCCTGTCCTCAACCTATACTGCCATGGAGCTTCCTAGCATGGATCCAAAGACCTGCATCTC
This sequence comes from Pachycephala philippinensis, assembly GCA_013397055.1. Lineage (NCBI taxonomy): Eukaryota > Metazoa > Chordata > Aves > Passeriformes > Pachycephala > Pachycephala philippinensis. The sequence continues at coordinate 1,065,795 of VWZT01007450.1, read as the reverse complement.
CCTCGAATCCAGGACAAGAGGGGAGAGGGGAACTTGCTGAGGATCCAGAACCCTGCTTTTCCCTATGTACTTAGGGAAGATAAACCTTGACCCCAAATACTGCAGCAGGATCTGCTCTGGCTATGAATGAACACGAGAACTCACCAAGGAGTTGGGCACAGAGAGTGTTTTGTGATGACTTAGGGAAAAAAAATGAATAGCAGGAAAACTGTGATGTGATTTTTTTTATTCCCTGTCATACTCTTTCCCAGTCTGGAAAATGCCAGAAGCCCAAAGCTATTCTTTGGATGACCCAGTTTAATAGCCACTCAGATGAAGTTTTCTACTTTAATATAGGTATCTGAAGGTTGTATTTTTTCCTACTGAAATCAGTGACATGGCTCTTCAGAGTAACATAACCTGCAGCAAGGCTTCTTCCCTGCTTCTTATTACCTGACTTATGGCAGGACCTGTACTACAACCAAACATGCCCAATCCACATCCCAATGGCTTGATGATTTAAATTCTGTACACACATACACACACTCTTGCGTGTATGTTTTCCTCTTCCTCCGGTCATATGCACCATTTAAAACACCTAAAGCCACAAGGCCCCTTCAAAACTCTTTTCCCTAATGAACATGTACAGAGCTAAAACCATTATTCTGCCACTGTGAGTTCTAACCTAGATCTGCCATTGTCCACACACATCCCAAGAAGTCACAAAACACTGATCTATCAGAAAGTCCAAATAAGAAAGTCAGAACCCAAGGGACAACTGAGTAAAGTGACATTCCTTTGGTGCTATGAGTCAAAAAGCCATACATCCGAGTTTCCCAAAACATGTCCTCTTTTTCTGTCTTGGAGTTTTAATTTAGTTGTGAGGCTTTTACTATGTTTGGCTGACTTTCTGGGTGTACAGCAGCTTTAGTTGAAGGTCCAGTACAACAGCTCCAAGTGCACTGGCACCCCTCCAGATTTCACAGCCATGACTACTGTGCTGCAGCAGATAAATTCTGCTGGAGGCATGTGCTGTTGTCACCACACACCAACACAGCAGATCTGGTGCTTTGAGGCAACTTCAGAGGTTGCACGTTCATAGAGAAGACACAAAAGGCACAGTGCTTCTGGACACTATCAACGCCATTGCCTGCATGCTATTCAGCTGCTTTGCTCCTGCTCAGCAAGTCTGGTGTTCCCCAGAAGCACCAGATGTCCACACCAGAGGCACGTGTGTGCAGATGGTCTGTGCAGCAAGCTCACTGCACGTGTGTATGCAGTAACATCACTGAAACTCAAGCAATCCAAGGGCAAGAGTCCATCAGGTCTTTCAGTTTCATCCATGGCATGAGTTGGATCAATCTGAGGAGGGTTCTGCCTGAATAAATTGAGTCTCAAGAGAAGGGCATGTCCTGCCTATATCTTATGTAAGTGGCCTAGCAGTGAGGGTAGAGGACAAGCAGTCGAGAGATTGCCTGGGGAGTGCCCAAGTGCCTGTTTAACCTGGCTCTATCTATGGTTTAGGAAATCCCCCCTCTTTGGAGGGAATGAGGCAGGTACCTTGTTTCAAATCAGTGGAATATCCTTAAACAGGATTTGGGTGCCTGTGTGCCTTTGAAGAGCTGACCTGTGCCTCAGAAACCTTATTCCACTGAATAGCCCACTGACTTCAGAGGAAGGAAACTGCATATTATAAAATCTGTATTCCAAAACCACACTGAAACCAGCCCTGGAGCCAGATACTTTATGTATTACAGCCTTGACAACACTTACATATGGTGGCAGTGAACTGAAACAGAGTATGATAAGGTCCGATCTGGATTGAATCTGTTTTAAAAAAATAGTGATTTAAAAATAAAAATTATGGTATTTTGGTAAATCCATAAAATCCCTGCAATATTAAACATAAAAAGTAAAATAACCTGAGGCAACCTCCAGGATAACTGGACTGAGGACACACTGGTTTCTTCCCTCCAAGAAATAAATTGTTAACATGAATATCACATATGTCTGTGAGTGTGTGAGTGTGCTGGGAGCAGGGGAAGAGCTCAAATATGTTTAATAACCAGTCAATTGATATCACAAAGCTTGTATATACACAATATTCCTTGTTAAAATATTTGAAGAATTGGAAACAAGCTTTCTTCACATTACGAAGGACAAAACCTTTATATGCCTTTGCATTTTAAATTAAGATTCAATAGGTTTATTTCCCTAGGAGTTCTGTTTTCATAAATGTACCATTTTGTGTTCTAAGAACAGATAAGATATCCTGATTACAAACTAGCTTTTATAAATACCAAAGATCAAAGACCTTTTTTTTTTGCTATAACTACAGCAATACTCACTGTAGTGTTTTGGAAATGCTGCTTTCATCCTTGTAAAACCATCCAAGCAAGCAAAGGACATACAGATCTTCAGAGATGGGGATAAAATGTGGAATTATTTGGACAGAACAACAGTAAATAATAATAAATCAAGAACATGGTGATAGAATTCTTTTGCAGAGAACATCTTCAATGAGGTATATTGACACAGATGTTTCCTGAAAGAGCAAGTAGGGATCCCTGAAGCATTTGCTGCAGAAGTGCAGATGTTTGCTTTGGTGAGGAATACCATCGCCATGTAAGTAAACAGGATTTTGCAAGGGTATGTCCTGGGGGTGTATTACATTTTCTTCAGGCAAATGATGGATTTTAAGTACTTCATGGAAGAGGAACCTTACTTTGTTAGTGGTGAAAAATACTTTTGCCTGTGATTTGGGTTATTTTTTAGACATAGACAGTTCTGTTAGAATTTGTATTCAAGTTCTTAGAAATAATAGATATAGAAAGTACCTCCATCAGGGATGTTTCATAAGTTTTAACTTTCTTTGGAGTAAGTATTTATTTTCTTGCCAGAAATTTGGTTCCTCATATAGAGTCTGCATAAAATTCCTTTCTGTATTTATTATATTTTTACCATATTATAATAATTTTTAAATTAATGGATTTTTTTTTTAACCTCCAGCTGCATGACACTGTCCCTTTTTCAACTTAGACATGATGAACTGATCTTTCTTTTGAAAATACTTTTTTTATTATTAGAAAGCCGTTGGTGATGCAGAGTTTACAGACTGTTTATGATAGTTTTGAACACGATAGAAAGGAAAAAAAGAGCAGTTGAAATTGAAGTCAAGCTATAACAGACAAGGAAACATATTATATAAGGAAAAGATTTACAGGATTTCAATCAAGAGTGGCTTATGTGTGTAGCACATGGAGAGGTTCTGATGTTGCGGATCTTCCGATTCCTCATCCAGTCTTTGCACATGTGGAATAAATGGATTCCACCCAAATCTTGAGCCTGCAAGGTTTTCCTTTGCCCTGTAATATACTCTGCTAAGTGGAATAGGTTTTGTGGGTTTCTCCTAAAGGTTGGTGATCAAATCCCAGATGCATGTGTGGGTGGGGAGAGACCATTTTCAGTCCATAGTAGAACAGGCTTTTTCAACTATTAGTAGAGTTTCATGCAGAAACCTACTCATCTCTTTATAAATCAAATGCAGCAATTCCTGTTATTTTAATAAGCACAACACGGAGTGTGCACAGATATCTTCACTTATTGCCATGGTTATACAGATCATGTTTGTACCCACTAGTTTGCTAGCTCAGGACATGCGTAGCAGCAATGTATGACAGAAACCGTGGAGATTGGCTTTATAAATAGCTCAAATCCGCACAGAAACTGTAGGCCGGGGGGAGTTTATGTCTTTGACATTTTGAGGAGGTTTTATTTTTTCCTTTTTTCCTAGAGGGGGATTTTAACTCTCTGAGAAATAGTATTTGGGAGTTTGCAGGGTATAACAGGTTTTCCTTAACTTTTTACGTTGGATGCAAGCTGTGTTTGTCATTTCTGTAAAGTCTTGTCTCAGCCCCTTCTCTTTTCTATTTTTATGCTGTCAATATCAATCTTTTGTATGTATAGATCCCCCTTTTCCCCTCTGTCCTGGGATATGGGAATGGCAAAGCAGAGATTATGCCCTTAAGCCTGAACGTGGCTTCTGAGCCATCCTTTATATATCACAGCATTACATGTAATCCCATCCTTCTGAGATAGCATTTTTTTAGCCTATATAGCTCCTGAGGTTGCTAATTTTGAAAATCCAAGTGTAGACAAAGACTACTGAAGAGAAGAAGAAAAAACCAATTCTACTTACTAGTGAAAAGCATTGCATGGTTAGACACGAAAAACCAATGGCCAGGCAGGCACCAAACTGTGTCACTTCCTGGTCCAAACATGGATGTACATCCCTGGTGGCAAGAGGGAAAGGGGTTTGGGCCACACTGCCTTTCAGCTGGGATTGCTGCAGGGCAGGTCCTGCTGCAGCCCACTGCGGAGGCTGCCTGGTGTGCTGCAGAGCTGCAGGGTGCAAGGATGGGGCTCAGGGCACAGGCTGCTGGGGGATCTGATTGGATTTGTGGCACTGCACACACCTTCAGGTCTAAGTGGTCTAAAATAACCTCGAGCTATTTTTGTCTTGCATATCCCCAGATGTGGATTTCCTACCATTAGCAGTCATAGCATTGGTAAAGCTGCTTGTAAAATGGATTTTTTTTTTTTTTTGCAATCATTCTTTTTTGTTTGTTTTTAAAATTAAACCTAATAAAAAGCAGGACTCATTCTCAGGTTTCCAAATGAACATTTAAAAACTGGCCAGGAAAGAACATCTTCCCACAAAAAAGAGAAAGAATAATGAAGAAAAGTAAATATCTAATTTGAAAAATACCGAAGGAAAACATATTTGCCATGTGAGGTCACCCATCAGCCTCAGGTATGGGTTGCAAGTGTTTCCTGTGTCAGTGGTTTTAAATAGCATGTTGCAAGTCTCAGGCTTTTGCAATAAATTAGTTCAGTGCCAGTTGATCAATTTTATGTTGTCTGAAGTTGTAATGCCCATATTTTCAAGAGAGAAAGGGGCACTTGGTGTTTGTTATTGTTAAGAATTTGCACTCTGGCAACACCAATTAAGACTCCACTGTACACATGTGGCAAAATGATAATTCCTTTCCCTAATAATGATTTCCACACGAAGCCCAAGAGCAACTTCTCTTTGCTCTGAGCAGTTTCAAAGCTCCAAGGCATTGAAAGCATCTACTTCAGAATCATGTGAGCTCTCTGTGTGCAGTCTCATTATAAGCAGTTTTTTGTTTAGGATTCCCCATGTGTAGCATACTGTCTTGTGATGCATGCTTATTTTCCAGCTCATGCTGATGCTGCTGAACTGTCAGAGAGAAATTCCTTCCTTTGCAAATGTAGTGTTGTCTTTGAAGTGGTTCACTGTGAGCTGCTTCTCAGTAAAATTGTGTGTGATACTCACCACAAGAGAATTGAAAGGGAGGTGTTTTTAAATAGAGAAAACTCCCAAAGGGGTGGCTCAAGTATTGTAGCCCTACAAGATCTAAACTCTTACCCTCAGTTTATGCTTCTTATTTATCCAGTGGAGAATAATCAGAGACAAAAACTTTGAATTTACTAAAGGTTTTATAGGCAGTTTTTAGAAGAGGGGAGATTTTGCTTGAGACTGTTAAAAAAGAAAGCATGATCTACTTCTTTATACGCTGTTAAAATCAAAACCAAAACAACCAACCAAACAAAAAGCTTGTTGGCACTTACAGCCAGCAAGCAGAGCATGCCTGCACCATGTCATTGGAATGATGCTGAGGGCTGGGCTCAACCCTGTCCTGGCTGCAGCGCCTGTGGCAGCTGAGTCACCCTCTGCCCAAGAGCTCCAAAGGAGAGCAGCACCAGCCCAGCTCCATGACGCTTGGCCTCCCCACAGCTGTCTCACAGGCCTTGTTTATGGCAGGAAGTTACACTGTGGTAGTAGTCACCAGGAGTCTCGAGCAACATGTTCTAACATGATGTAATTTCCCAGTGAAAACTATCCCACTAATGTCTCTTTCCAGTTTCAAGACCAACAAACAACATTCACGTTGGGCTCAGTTGCAAGTAGTGCAAGAGTGTCCAAAGATGCCAGAGAAAGGAAGGTGAAATCTCTTTTCTCATGTGCTTCAAATTCAGTTTGATGCAACTGTAAAAAGCCAGGTGAGACTTCACATCTGTTCTGCATCTGCATTAATTATGGCAGCTTTAAATGAATTCCATTAAGCCAGTGCACTTGTCAGATTCAAGGTTGCAGCCTGTCTTTCTGGGTGCAGCTGTGGTTGCTGTCATCCCCTCTGTAAGCACCCGAGGGGATGGATACAAGTATCCCCGTGCCTCCAAGCAGGCAAGCCCAAATCTTAGTGTATGACTTGAGACAGTTAAAATTGCTGGCCTGAGCCAGTCTTTGGGTCAGGCTCCACAGCACATTCACCTGCATCCCCAAGAGCAAGCCACGGGGATGAAGAACATGGACAGGTGGTGCATCTTTTCCATCAACACAGCTGATCCTAAATAGGATGTCTGTCCATGCAGAGGATGGGAAACTCACACTAAATACCTCCAAGGGTGAGCCAAGCAAGGGAGAGCAGGGATCTTAGCAGCAGCCTTCAGCTATGTAGTGTAGGCACTTACACAGTCTCTCACCTCTGAGTTACTTTATGATTTATAAAGTGTACACCAACAAATACTGACATTCCCCCAACCCTTTAGCTGACCAGTGGCGCTTAATGATTTCCCACAGGCAAAAGCAGATACTTCAAAATCACGAGACTTCAGCTTAAGATACAACTGAACATTTACATGTGACAAAAATCGTCTCATGACAGTCTGGTGTGGGACAGAGAAGCAGAAACAGGGGAGCATGGAAGGAACATTGAAAATAACCTAGATGTACTCAGCATCTTGCCATGTGGATGCATTCCGCAGGAGGAAAAAGATGTTATGGCAATAACAATACTTTTCAATTGGTATGGTGCAAGGTTAAAGCAAGAACTGACCTCACCCAGCCCACAGGGAGACCAAGGGATTATCTGATCTGCTTGGTCTCATTTGTGATTTTTTCCCTTACATAAAATTTAATTGGCTACAACTGATTTAGACCTGAACAAATAAAAGCCAAAGCTGTTGCAATTACTTACTCCTCAAAAGAAAAAGGAGAATCTAGAGTTAAGATCCTGGTTTAGGATGTTTTTCTGTCTCCTAGGTAATTGATAGGAAGCCCACATTTTGTGTCAGAACAATGTCACAGTAATATAGCAGTAAATATTTGTAGAACTGAGCATTTTCATAAACCCCTTCCAAGCTAGGTGGCTCGCTGAACACATTCTCAGCACATAAGAGATTAATTTATCCTTCCTTTTTCTTTTAGAGTTGGCAAGCAAAGGCACCACAGCCTGAAGTCTACCTCTAGAGACAGCATGGTCTTGAAATACAACTGTGATTTCAGCTGAAGAATTTAGGAAACATAAATTCCATAGCATTTGATGCCACTTGACTCCTACGTTTGGATTTCTAACATTTTGCAGCTAGGAGGGGCAATATATTTGTGTTTATGGTAGAAACACAGAAAACCTGGACCCAGAAAGGGGTGCTATAGGAAAGGCTGGTGGTTGTATTTCAGTGCTGTCCTACCCACAACTGCAAGCAAAACGTATTCCCTTTACGTGTTGTATGAATTCAGTGTCTCTGCCAGGCTACAAGCATGGCTACAGCCTTGTGGGCCTTGCTTGATGCCCTCAGCTCGCCCCCTGCAATGTTTGCTGGCGGTGGGGAAAGCCCAGGTGCAGTGCCCCGTTACCTGCAGTGCTGCTGGGCAGGGCTGTGGGTTCCACAGCCTCAGGTGATGTTTCCCTCTCCAATCCACTTTGATACTTCAGAGCTGACAGCAATGATCTCTCTTCAGCTGGTAACAGCAGGACAGAAGGTAAATACACACGGAGTGAAAATCACCTGTCTACAAAATCTTAAGTGCTTGAATTAAACACCTCTGCACAGGAAAGAGTTTCCTCTGCAAATAGAGTCTCTCTTCAGGCAGCAAATACTGGTTTAACACCATCATGTCTGACCACACAGCCACAATTCATTTATATCAGCCAGTCATATTGTCGTGAACCTGGTTCCCTCTAGGAGCAGTTGATAGTCTTTACAAGACTAATAATGTAATCAAACACAGAGAAATTAATAGAAGGTAAAATAATGTCTCTATTTTTTCATTAAAGCATAATGACAAGGAAAAAACGTGCCACTGCTTGCAAAATAGTTGGATTTAATACTGAGATTCTTTGGGGGTTTGAGGGAAGCTTTTATTTTAATCAAGTGCCATCCTTGGAAAAGTGGGTGTTATTTGTTGAGTGGCTCTAAGTGGCATGTTAATATTGAGATCTTTAGCTTGTTTGCAGAATTGCCACCAATTTCTTATAGGTTGCAAAGAAGACGGTAGCAACCCATGTGTCCCACTGATCTCCTCAAAATTCATCTGTGTGCCTATGGAGACATCACTAAACCTGCATGATGCTGTAGGTTGCAGTGCCCAGGAACAAAGAAGACAGCAAAAGCCACCTCTGAGTTAAAACAGTGAATTTGTATTTATTTTCTTTTATTGCTTACTCATTTACTAAGAGAGAGAACATTTGTCACTTGCTCAGATTTTCCAGCACTGCGCCGTCTCTCCCTTTCTCTCTGCCGGTCTGTGTAGGACACACACGCTATCTCCTACACCCACTTAACTCCCAAGGTCTCTGAAATGCCTACGCCCTTCATATCCACTAGAATGTTTTGGGGTTTTTTTTTAAACTATAGCAGATGCTGAGCCCCACCACACAAACTGGGGGAGGCAGAGGACACCCACTCCCCGGGGAGCGGAGGAAGCTGGAGACAGCACATCTTGCTCTGCAGAAAAAGCCTCCCGTGTCTCCCTCCTGCTGCTCTAAAAGTCAAGCTTGCCTTGATCTGTGTAAGGATATTTAAAATGCTGACACTATAAACAAGTCTGAGGGAGCCAAGATCATTAACACCACTGAAACGAAGCTTCATGTCGTCATTCTCGCCAGGCTGCAGAGCAGAAGGTGAGAGCAGCAGCTCCTGCCCCCTCCTGCGCAGGCAGAGGACAGGTGCCCCTTTCCCTCCCCGGGGAGGGCCTGTCCTGCAGCAGCTCCTTCCAGGTCCCCTGCCCAAATTTCCTTCCACACCAGGGTCTCCCTGGCCTGCTGCTCTCCTTTTGATCTTATGTTGGGATGAGGACAGAATAACTCTTTGCAAAACCGGCGTTCAACAAAGATTTCTTGTGGTGGCCATCGTGCCTCCCCACCAGGAAACAAAATCTCTCTCCAGTGAGAACCTCCTGCACACTCAGAGCCATGGAAAGGGCTGTTTCTCATGGATCAATTCCCATTGCTTTCTCAGGGACTCTCGGTGTTCTCCATGATGGGACCTTATATATTTATACTTACTTATGGCCCTACATTGTTTAATTTCCTGCTAGCTTCTCACTAGCAGCCTGCTTTGATTTAACTCCATGCAAGCAGGATATTATCAGCCAGGAAAATAGAGAGGATCATGATATTGATATAGTGATATTTATGAAGCAAACAAAAGGCATATATTTTTCCTCATTCTTTCCTCCTAGGGTTTCCAAATGCACCTTAACTTGTAGCAGTAGTGCAGTAAGGAAGAGTCTCAGCATCAGGGAAGAACAAAGCCAGCCAGCTGCCCCTTTCCAGTCTTTTAGGAAATGGAAATGTGAGAACTTCTGTGATCTCTCATGGAGGTGAAAAGTTAAGGCTTAACTCTTAGAGGAGTGCCCATTTATTACCTGTTACTCTCAATGCCCACAGGATTCACAAAACTTGGACTGCAATTTTGATTCCTTTCTGCTTCAAAAATTGCCGTATTTTTAGAAAGAGACATTCCTGCATTTATTTTGTCCTTATGTGATAGATTTTTCCCATCCTGAGTCTAGGACTTTGTGCTTGCTCTTATTGAATTTCACCTAATTGCTTTCAGACCATTTCTTAAATTTATCAATATCATTTTAAATTCCTCTCCTGGCCCCCCAAAAAGCCTGCCAATGTGGTGGTCATGTGTGAATTTCACAAATATGTTTGGTCTTCCATCATTCAAGTCATTTATGTAAATGCAGGATGGTACCAAGCTTAGGACGGACTTCTATGAAATCTCACATATGCAACTATTCTTTTTTGTCAGGAAATTCTTGACAACTACTTTCTGAGTACCTTTTTAATTACATTTTCCAAGTATTTGTGCATCCTTCCCATAGCAGTTTCAGCTAGGCCTGACTGATAAGTTTCTGCATGAGAACATCAGAAAAATGTGAAAATTATTACTAAAGTTGAGACACATCACATCTACCTCCCCTCTTCCATGATGTAAATTTATTTTCAAAGAGGGAAAGTACATTACTTTAACATGATGTGTTCTTGACAATTCCCTGCTCCTGTTTCTTATATTTTTTTTCTCTAGGTGCTCCTAAATATGTGCATTTATTTGAATAACTTTAAATCATTGCAAAGCTCTCTAAATTGTAAATTTCCAGACCCTCTCTCCACCTCTCACCCTTTTAAAGGGCAGGTATTTTTTATCTCTCTTAGCTCTGTGATATTGTCATGATTTGGAGTCAATTCCTGCTGGTTAGAGATGGCTTTTGATAATTCTTTTTGTCTCCCAAGTTTTATTAAACTGTCCTGCATGAAATATCTAACTTACCATAATAAACTTCATATATATCCCCCCTGCTTTTTTCTAACACGCTGTCCCCTTGTTACTATTAAATGCACTGTGCATCCTTTTAAAACTTTGCATTTTCCAGTCTTTTTGGTAGTGTTTCTTCACCTTCTACATCAGCTGCATGCACTGAAGCCTTTTTGGTTTGGTTGGATATTTTTGCAAATCTTACTGTTGGCAACAGCTTTGGGCCCTTCAAGTCTTTCTCACAGTTACCTTATTCTTATAGGTGCAGTTTCTATTCAGCTTAAGAACATGCCCTTGTTTCTCCTTTTTGGATTTCCAGATGAAGAAGAGGTCTTACCACTCCTCCTGAGGGTAACCAGTAATACAGTAACCTCAATAAAAAAATTCAGCTGAATGGGGAGAGGATGGTGCTCTGAAGTATGGTCTGACACTGCTCAGGAGTGAATCTATGTGTAGGTGTTTGAACAGGGATGGCAAAGGTGTTGGGACAAAACCAGTTTGTGGGCCCAATAATGTGTTTTAAAAGTAAAGTTGCACTTCAAGGTTCCTCCGGTGACCAGGCTGATGTGCAAGAGGCTCCAAGTATCTCCACCAGCAATTTCTTCCCCATTGCCCTCGTCAGGACAATGTAAACCTTTGGCTGAATCAGGGAACTGATCCAGTAGAAACAAAAACATATTTTAGCAGAGGCTTTTCTTTTTATTTTTTGCTGATCTGGTCCAGAACAAAACTACACAAAGCACTGAGCCAGTGCCACAGAGGCAGCGGTAGCGTAGCTGGAGGCAGAGAACAGCAGGAACCTCTTAAATCCCCTCCCTGGTGGGGCAGGCATTCTGCAGGCCAGCTCTCAAGGGGAGACCAACTTGCAGATCCGGAGTAAGCGCCAGTGAAATGCCATGCAGAGCAGAACTGGTCAGGAATTTTTACTTTAATTATTTTTCCCCGCAAAAAATTTACATTGCAAACTTTTGGCAGGAACAGGGCAATGGCCAGAAACTTTCTTTCTTTAATGTTTTGTAAATAATTGAAATAGGATAGTTCAAGGGGTTTTGGTTCAAAGACAGCTTTTTTCAATTGTAAGTTAATTTATAAATTTAAAAATACGGTATCAACATCAGAGGTATTTCTAGATTATTACCCCGGCTGTGTAGATTAACAGGATGCTGTGGATTAATGGCTGCTCCCTGAAAAAGAGAAATGCGGTGCCTTTAGGATGGAATTTCCGTCTTCTTCCTTTCTCAAGCACTAAATATTTATGCATTTTTGGGGAGGAAATGTAGGACAGGCAGGAATGATTGCTGTGAGCCACAAAATGAGCCAGGGTGAGCTGGATCAGAATTCAGGAGCTAAACTTGACTTTTCTGGGCAGCGCCCCGATGAAGCGGGAAACTTTCTGCTCTTCAGTGACTTTGAGATGAACAGCAATAAAAGCTTTAGCTTCTGGCAAGGCTGCCTAGACTTGCCACAGCAAAGATGGGGACACAAACAGAATTGATCAGCTGAGGGGAGTGACCAGTCCATCAGTGATTTACCCTTGTAAAAAGAGGAATATAGACACACAAGGTAACTATTCTGCTTAACAGCATGCCAGATAGGGATAGTGCAGCTTTGCATGTGTCCTAAGTAGCTTCAGATAGCTCAGTTAACTCCTGAGATATGTGACAGAGAAGTAATGGCAGGGTTTGGCCCTGCTGGAATGGGATGACTTTTAAGAAATGTAAAAGTCAAACAAGTTGCTGGTAGTTAAGATATCTTCCCAAGATGTAATCATGGAAAATTCCTTTCAAGAGCTGGTGTTTAGACCTCAGAAAATGCACAGCAAATTGCATTGTGATTTATTTGTCGGTGTCTTTATAGGTTGGGCGTTACTTTACCCCACAGCTGGAGTCAATTTTTAATATTTAAAAGTGGAAAGAAAGCAAAACCTAAACACATACAGATCTGTCTGTTTTAAATTGTGCTTTTCCCAAACATTACTGTTTAGAATTGAACCCTGAATAGATTTCTGCAGAGGCCAGCTGGCAACACAGAATTAAAATAACTGGGGCTGGGTAGACCATATAGAAAGACCTCCTAAACTGCAGTTAGCTGATCTGGTATTCATAGTCACTCCAGAAATAAATCTAATCTTTCCCTTTTTCTGATAAAGGACATGAGGTTCTATTTTTTTTTTTTTTTAACCTTCATCTCTTTCTCACTCTTTTTGTCTTTCTCTTTTCCTGTCTGTTTCTTTCCCTCTTTCTTTCCGTCTTTCTCTCACTATTCCATTGCAAAGCGTTGTACCGAGTAGGTGTGGTACAGTGCATTCTTTAAATACAGTAGTTGTTGGTTACCATGAGAGCCTGTCGAAGAAACAGATAAATAGAGTGAGGGAGATGATGATTTACCTCACTCTTGAACCACACACATGCGGAGCAATTAATGGAGAAATAGATGACAAAGAAATTTTCTGGTGCCCATCAGCTTTTACTCAGCCTGGAAAGCCTAATGAAGAAACAGCTGGAGTCAGAAACAGATCCTATTTCAAAGCCCATACTGTACCTACACTAGAAAATTCAGTCTCCTGTGGTTCCTGCCCAAGCTTTGTTACAAAGTTGTGCCTGGTTTGCTGCAGCATTAAATGAACTGACAGGCCAGTGCTTAAAGCACAGCTCCAAGGACCAGGATTTGGGAATTTTATTGCATGGTCTGCCAACAAAGTGCCAGGTAATTTCAAAGCTTAGCACAAAAGCGAGTTACCATCACATGTAGATAATCATGGAATGACTAAGCCCCAGTAACTGTCTGTACATGTGTTTATAACCTCTAAGTCTGCCACTAAAGGCCAGGTAAGAACTCTACTTAGTCCATAGAGAAAGATAGTTAAGCTGGATCTTCTGTGGGCTGAGAGCAGAAACACAGACACAGCTCAGCTGATGCACAGTGAGTTGTTAAGTCCCTGTTACCAGCTCCTGTGTCTAAGTGCTGGGAAAAATCACTTTGCTTCTTCATCTGTCAACTACAAACTGCGATGACATTGCCTGACTCACAAATGTACTGCTGCCATAGGCCTTGGTAAGGGCTCAGAGCTCAGGGGCATTTGGAAATTCTTTAGTTGCTTTATTCTTACTGTGGATCTGCTACAAAAAGAAACAAAAATCACTAAGACTATTCCCAACCTCTCTCATTTCTCTTAGGGACCTGTGGAAGAAGCATTGTGCCAACTGCAACAGCTTCCAGCTTCTCAGAGCCTCTCTGTGTTATAGCAGAGTACACATGGAAACAAGACCATCTTTGCATGGCATATCAGACATCATGCACAATTTCAGTCTCCAAGTTGCTGGTGAGTGGCCCTGGCACCCCTGCAGGGAGCCATGGATATGTTTACCAACAAAAGGGCTCTGTAATATGCAACATATGGAGATAGAAAAAACAACTCTAATTGGGAAAGGCACAATCTCATTTGGTAACATTGTTGTACCTCTTAATAGTATTTTATTTATTCTCTCTTCCCTACTGAGTCATGGTGGATGCCAAAAGCCAGGACCACCAAGCAAATCTGGCTCCTTCCCCAAAATATGCCTTGCCTGAGTGGATTCACTCTGTGAAGGATTGCAGGGAGATGTTCTCCTTCAAAGATTTTTATATGATTGGAAGGGATGTTGTGAGATAGGCAAAGAATGCTTCCAGCTGAGAAAGGTTTTAGTTTCCTGCCTGTCTAGTCCAGAGCAAGAAACTTTTTGGCTGTCTTTGTGAAGCTGATGTCTGCAGACCACAAGGCTTTTAGTTCAAACCTCAGCTGTGAAAATGTGCACAAAAGGAGCGTTTTATTCAGCAGATGGGGGACATCTCTGTTTGAGGAAGGCAGCTAATTCAGGGTCTGGCCAGCAGCTGGCAGTCCTGGCAAATGATATATTTTTTTAAATATCAGCTCTTGTGACTTGACATCCCCATCATGAATTTTCCCATCCCTTCTTTGAAGATCAGCACAATTACTAAAGGTTTGCATTACAAACCTTTGAGGATCAGAAAGAATCCTTAGACCAACTCCTTGCTCTTAGGGGCATCTGGTCTGGACTGGTCAGGCTCCATCATGATGGGATTAGTTTATCCCTCAAAAATCTGTGGGAGGTGAGAAAGGTAGTACAGATTGCTGTAGTGGCTAATAGGAAACACCAGTGAGGAGGGCTCATTCCTTCATATCCTAGATTCTATGTGCATTCTTTGACAAGAAACATCTTGCTCGCTCTAGAGGCTACCCTAGTCATAGAAAACATGGCAAGGAACATTCCTGACAGAACTATACTTCATGGGAAAATCTTTTGTTTCCACTCCTGCAAAGTTTCTGTTTGAAAAATCTCTTGTTCGTTCAAGCTTTCACCAAATTAAATAAGCAAAGCCCTGCCTGGGTTCTGGGCAGGATACGCACGAGCAGGGCCCCTCTCTCTGGCTCTGTGGTGCTGGGCCAGCCCAGACAGCCGGCTCTGCCACGGGCTCTTGGCAGCTGGGACTGCTGCTGGAGGCAGGGTCGCTGTGCAGGGAGCGCCGCTGGCAGCCAGCCCCGGCCGGCGGGACCGAGGGGATGCCAGGCAGCACGCCCCGAGCCTGGACACCCAGCCACTCCAAACTGATGTGAGGAGCTCGCAAGTTTTGGCTCGGAGCGGGTCTTGGCTCCCTGCGTCCAGGCAAGGATGCTGGCATCCCTCAGTGCCTCAGGTGGAGCTGCCCAGTTCCCAGCTGCACAGCCAGGACCTGGGAGCACTGAGACAAGCCCCAGGGATTCTGGCTGCACAGGAGGATAGGAGGGTGGGACTGTTGCAGTTCCTGAATGTAAGTAGGAAAGGCAGGAAAAAAGTTTTCGGGCCAATTTTTTCCTAGACAATATTTTACCATTTTTTTCTCAGGTCAGATTTTCTTGGTTTGGATCACCTCTGGTGACAAAACAAAACTCATATGTTTAAATGACTCTCAGTACTAAAATGAAGAATCTATTCCAAACTAAAGAGGCCACCTAAACGAGACCATTCCGTTCCCTGGCATACATACAGGCTTCTTATGAACTGCATCTGAGTCTTACTCGCATGAATTACATGCTCGACTATGGGAATGGAAATTAACAGATGTGGAATGGAGCTACCTTTTTAGTGAGAACGACACAAATATTACCAAATTATTGCAAAATTTTCATGTCCATGCAGTAGTTCTCAAAATTGAAGAAATGATAGAGAAACACTTTTTGGTGTGCAATGAGAGCACAGGAGCTGGGAAAAAAAAGTATTTAACATACAAGGAAAAATATGTAAAGAAATTAATTCAGACATAAATATAAAGGATTCTGTCTCTCTCAGGTCCCAACCCATTTGATCCACAGTGTGTGTGCCAACTCTTTTCATGTTCACCCCTTTTTTCTCTCTGGGTCAAGGGCAACACAGATGTAGAATCTAAGAATAGAAGGATACTTTTAAACTATGCAGCTGGATCTTGTGTGACACACAAAATCTCAGGAGCCGATCTCTGCATCATGTCTCAAACTTTTTGTTGAACATGTCCCTGTAGAGACTTAAACAACATAAACACCTCCCTAAAAAAATTGCTCCACAGTTAAATCAGTATCACAAATGTGTCTGCATGTGTTTTCCTTGTTAGATCTGTTTTAAAAATGGTGTGCCAAAGGAAAATATTTAAGGTAGGTTATCAAGTTTTGGTCAAGATTCAGATATAGCAATGTTCTCACCTCTCTGGTGCCTGAAAACTTTTGACTTGCATACACTTCTGTAGAGAAAATATCAGAGAAATAAATATGGAACAGGTTTGTGCTCTTGATTAAGAGCACAAGCAAAGGAGCTAGAAATGGACTTCGTAAGAACCTGAACAGAAGATTAGGGTCACTTTTCCCCCAGTTGTAAACACTTGTCGTGTGGTATAGGTGAGCCTTCCCAAAAAGCACAAGACACTTCTATACAAGAGGCAGAGTCCCTGAAAATCTGTCCTCATCAATAGAAGGATTCAACAATATGCAGGGACAGGACACTTCCAACAGCAGCAAAGAAATCAGCCTTCCCATTCCTGGCAAAATATGACTGAAGTACTTGATGGAGCAACTCCTCCGAGCAGCTTGGTGCTACTTCTGAGTATGAAGGAAAGAGCATTAACCTTTAGAAACAAATCCTCTTGTTTTTCAGCATCTGATTTTATGGCACAAGTAGGGAGATGCCCAAAGGGTCTTAGCATCACTTGTATGTTCCCTTTCAACAGTATATTTTTTAATGTGGCCAAACAAGTGGTTGTCCATGTTTCAGTTATCAGGATTGGAAGCTATAAAGCACTGCAGCACTTACATTCCTGGATGAAATCTTGGCTGCACTTAGTCATTGAGGCTTTTTCTATTTACTTCAACAGGGTGAGAACTGCACAGCTCTCACTTGCCTGAAACCACAGAGACTATCTGCATAGCTGGCTGCAGGAGGCTTTCACTGGGCTGTTTCATGGGATTTGGGAATTGCTGCCTCATGAGAGGGATTCTTCATGGTTTCTCATTTGGTAGATCTGTGCTGCGTTTAAATTCTGCTATCAGATACACAGGAGTAAACTCCAAAGGGTGAGGTGAGAACATGTACTTCAGGGCAGAAATCACTTCTTTTGATAAAAAAATTACACAGGTTGTGTGGGAACTCCTGGACTTGTTGTTGGACCAGGGACACACCCAAGCTGTGTCCTTCTTCTGCATTTGGGGGAAGAGCTGCCTACAGATGAGTACTGCATGCTCCCACACCCCAGAAATACATCCACAAAAGAGGTGTAGGCAGAACCCACTGTGTCCAGGAACCTGGTGTGAATAACCAGTGACTCTGAGTCATATCATATAGCCTCTATACTGCCTATAGAGATGACTAGTGATGCTCCATTGCAGGGCTTTATGTTGTGATTCTTTATTTAATGCTAACACTATCTATGGGACACATATATTCTAGGGACACATATATTCTAGGGACCCTGTCTGTGAATGTAAATGGGATCTGCAAAGCCCTCAAAAGTGAGTGCTCCACTTTTCTGCATAGTGCTAAATTTTTTAAGTTTATTGTCCTGCTGAATTACCAGTCATTGATAATGATTAAAAGCACCTAACTTGTATATCAGATCCCCCAACAATATGTCTCAAAATGTTTCACAAAGCAACACTGATCTCTTTTATTTCCATATCCCCTGGAATTTCCATATTTCTAATTTAGCTCACTGTTTCATACAGTCTGATACAATTCAGGAGGAAAAGACAAAGAGAGAAGTCTTTGCCTGCTGCTGTAATCTAAGGCAACATCACTGCTATGACACACAGATGGAGAACCTGCAAGAAAAGAGCATGTGCAGCCAGGTCAGTGAAGAGAGAGCCAGCAGCTGTGTGGGCCCAGCCCCACACTCATGTACAGCTGCACTGAAACCGGCCTTGTCTTTGAGTAGGTGTAGAAAAAACTAAATTTCACCTACCTCCTTATGGCAGTGGGGGAGCCTCAGAGGGTGATTCATAGGACCTAAATAAGGCAGTAAGCAGGCAGCTGCCTGGAGCTAGTCAATAGGAACATCAAGCACAGAAACACAAATGGAATTTAGCCCCAGTTGTCTAATATAAAAGATCTGCCAGGGACCAACTCACTGCTTGGGTGGTTCTTCTGATGGTAGTTTGTGGTTTCAGTTATTACTTTCAACAAAGGAATGAGGATAATAAAGATTTCTGAGTCTAAATTAATCTTGGGAGGCTTGTAAAAGTTATATTCTGTACCAGCTTTGTGTTAGGCACAATCCAGTGGCTTTTGTTTGCCTTTATAGCCTTGACTTCTGAAATATGCACAGTACATGGAGATAGCCGATTCTACAAGAAATACAAGGGTGAAATTCACATTTATTCATTTATTCTGTGTTAAAATACCATGTCAAAGGCCTGTCAGGAGAAAGTTTCTTGAAAACAAATCACCTCAGACAGAGCAGGATCAAAATTTTAGTTTGCATTTAGAGTCAGACACTGAATTAAAAAAAAAAAAAAAGAAGAAGAAAAAAAAAGCTGTATTCACATGACTGGCAAATAGGCCAGAACATTTTTTAGATAAATTATGCTCTTCTGTCAGCTATTGTGAAACTATGAAAACCTACGCATGCTTGTAAATAGATCACACTTGGATGGAAGGAGATCTCTAAATGCACTGTGACTCATACAGCATAAAGATACAAGGATGGATTGTACACTGCACAGCGCTGGAGTTTCTTTCAGCATTACATATTCACAGACTTGTAGTATGCACTGTGATAGGGGAGCATTGATAAGAACCCTGGGGAAGGAGAGTGGCTGTTTACCTGGTGGATTTTGAGGAATAGAGACCCCATCAACATTTTACTTTCCTTCTCAGTAACTACTAATCAATCTAAGAATTAATAACAGGATATTTTTAAAACTCTGGAAGGTCTAACTTTGCAAAATAAGGAAGGAAAATCTATGGCCATCCTCAGAACACTATACTGTGTATGAATCTGCTCACCAGTATAATATAGGACAGCTTTTCTTCTTTTGATTCCTTATAGTTATGAATACTCAAAAATGAATTGCTTACAGGCTTAAAGTTAAGTGCATGCTAAGTGCTTTGCCCGGCTGCTGCTTTTCTTAAGTGCTTTGTTCCATTCTCAGTAGACTATGGGCTCAATTACTCATCTGTCTTCCCTGTGATTTTGGCATTTAACCTCACAGTCTATGTCTACATGGCTCTGAAGGGTGATGGACTCAGCAGCCCCTGTATTCTGGGTCGCCTGGCTGTGATAGTGACCACTGGCCAGTCGCTTCTGTTGGCTGGTCACCATGTGGCTGTGTTTGGACATGTATTCCAACAGCCCCTGGAGCGTATGTGTGGGTTGTATCTCATGTCAAAGAGGGTAGGAGTAAGGGTGGCTGGCACAGCCCTTCTTGATGGGAGTCCTGAGACTGCTGTTACAAGACAGTGGAAATGTGGTCCAAGACATGCAGATCTTTTTCGAAGCTTGTTTGAGCTGGGAGACAGGAATTATGCATGACCTTCCGAGCATTTAGAGTATCAAATGAGCTCCACTTGTCAAAAACAAATACTTAAAGACAGCACTGATATGTTTTATACGTTTTTCACATTATTCCACAGTAATGAGGACTATAAACGTCCTTTATTTTCAGAACTGAAATATGAGATTTTTGGAACACGAATTTCTGGCAAATTTGGTAAGGAAGTTGCCTGGAGCACTGAATTTGGCCAATGAGTATATTTGCAAGCTTTTGAACCAGAATGGGGCAGCATCAGCAAGCTCTACAGGGAAAAATGAAGAACTTTGCACACTTCTATCCTGGGAGCCTGCTTTCAGCCCCATCCATTGATCCGCACATGCCTGAACGCTTCCTGTAACTGGGCTCCAAAGCAACACAAACCATTCGCTCCAAGGGAGGAAAGAAACTCCTGAGACCTCTGCAGCCTGAATTTTGAGCATCAAATGCTAACATCATTAATTGCTTCCAACCGAGTTAGCAAAGCCAGAGCGATGCAAACCTTTGTGCATGAGCAGCTCACATTGAACTCATTTTGGAATGCTGGGGCAAGTCTACTTGGAAGGCCAGTGGTATTCACTAGGCAAGTCAGCCGCTGCCAATTATTCCCCATGCTGTGAATCAGAACACAGTCCTTATGTTACAGATTTCATGATCATAGCCCATGCTCAAAAAGGCTTAGAAATGCAAGGCACTGCCTACAGGCTCTGGCTCTGCACAGGGTTTCAGTGTGTGAAGGACACCTATTTTCATTGGAAGAGACACGCCAGCAGCAACTGACAAATTTTGGCCCCACTAATTTTGTTTGTGTAAAGAAAATTTTAAATCTATTCTTTGGCTTGGAAAATAACTGAGCATGAGTTTGTCATTCATCTTTCCATTCAAGACGACAAATTAATGAATCCTGGTAATACATTAGTCCAATTGCCTCTTTTCTCCTATTGAAAAAAAAATTACATAGAAAGAGGTTAAAAAATGTTGTCTGCCTGTTCAGCTGGTGCCTGCATTTCTTGAGTTACGAGGTGCATACATTGTGAGCCTGGAGGGATGCAGAATTTTGAGTGCATTTCAATGCCTTCCACTCACTTTGCCATTGAGATATTTGCTGACAACCTAAAAGGGTGGAGGCACCTCTGCAGTTCTCTCTGGGGGCTTTTATGGTTTATTTTGTGTTTGTGTTGTATTCCAGGCTCACAGCTGTAATTTTTCTACTGTTCTTTTGATATTATTACTGGCAGTGAGTTCATTTCCTTACCCAAACTGGCTGTGGCCTGTTTGTAGCCATCCCCTACGCTCACCACATTTCAATGCCTGAAGAGGCATCCCACAGTCTGTGTCTCTGTGCCTCCTGAGTGCAAAAGGGGGAACACTCACCCAGCAGCCCTACTTCCCCCTGTCACAGGCAACTGTCCTCTCTGGCCCCTGCAGGACTGTGCAGCCCAGGGACCATAGAAGTGGGCACTAGAGACTCCACAATGTCCCTGAGGGGTAGGCAGGACGAGCTGTCACAGGGAGTCACTAGCTGGGGACAAGTGACTCATGTTTCCCACAGGCCAGACACCACTCACAAGGACTGCTGTCCTCTGCCCAAGCCCATCCTGCAGGAGCAGCTCACAGAGCCAGGCAAGCTGGCAAGGAGTCTTTGCCCTTTTACACGCAAGACCGTGTGAGCCCAGCCTGTGTTCTCAGACTTTCCCTGCTGTTTTCAAGCCCCAGGGTCTTGCGTGAGCCCCCCGCACACCACTCGTGCTCCAGGGCCAGCTCAAGGAGGAGCTGGGTTTGGCTCCAGCCAGGGCCACAGCTGAAGCAGCTGCACCCTGGCCTGCACCCAGCTGGCATGGAGCTGCTCCCCGAGTGTCCAGAAGCACAGATGCTGGCTTAAAAACAGCACGCAGACACAGCCAGACCTCTCTCTTACCTGGGCTGGTAGGAATGCCCATTACAATGTAGTTTGCTAACTCAGGTTCCCCTGTTGTTTGCCATTTGGATTCTTGCCACAGCATTTGAATCACCCAAAGCTGTCAAATACTCAGGAGATATTCTGGAAAAATAGAAATAATTAAATTAGTTTAAGTAGGGGATTTTAAACAGATCAATCAAGGTCTTCACTGTTGCTTTATTTCTCTGTTTTCTGAGGCATTAGGATGTGTGTGCTTCATATTCTGAGTCCTTCCTCTACTGTCCTTCCTTTTTAAATAAAGCCTAAGATTCTCATTCACATACTTTCCTCTGTAGCTCTAAAAAAAAAACCCCAAAACAGCAAACAAATTTCATGAGATTTGTGTTAAAATCAGTGTTGGCAGCACTGTCTCATTTGTTGAGTTTTTCCATGACATAAGAGTAACTCTGCTGCTAACCCAGAATATGGAGCAATATGTAGTTTACTCACAGAATCACAGCCTGGTCGCCAACTGCCCTTTATTCCAGGCTTTTATTATGTTGTTAGATAAATTCCCTTGACTGTCATATGGATGAGAAAAAATGAACCTTCACTTCATGGGTGCACAACTTTTTTGAGCAGATAAGCCACGAAGACCCATTAACATCATCCTGTTGTGACCCCTCCAAACCTCTCCCACAGCCCTCACATCACATTCCCAGTTGAAGAAAAGCTCTCAGCACCAGAGTTCCTCAGCGCAGAGCTGAGCTCTTAGAAGAGGTACCACATTGATTTATATAAAAATATATATCCTGTATTGTCAACACGAGGGTATCACATCCTCCAGAGAAGACAGCATTCAATGCTAAATATTCACCGTCAGCAACAGTAGTTTTGAACTGTCTGTGAGGGGGAAATTTTTTGAATTCCTGAGACTGTTCCTAGAGAAAGATAAATGAACATGGTGTAAAATTTTCATATTTTAATACCATCCATTTTATGTTCAGGCTCACGACTTAGAATAATCAAGTTAGTTTCATTTCTGTTTATTGCTCAATTTCCTCTCACTGCCTTTCCCACAGTAACCCAGCATGGCACAGCTCACTCTGGCTGCAGATTCTGCAGGAAAATGGTTAAATTGAGTTAAAATTTGTTTCATCAAAAATACACTCACAGTTCATACAAACCTATTTATTGATCCCCTTTTCAAAAAGCTTTACCTGTGACCTAACTGGACTAGACTACAACCCTGTAAGCTTTTGACGATTTAGATTTTCCCAGATATTGCTTACTGTCTGTTTCTAATTCATATGCATGTTTCTGATCTATGACAACTGGCTGTTTTATTTTTAATATCATGGCTGCACAGGAGCAATAAAGGGTGGCACTTCTTCAGGAACCCACAAACTAGCAATAAACTTCTTCAGTTACAAAGGAAAAGAGCAGAGCCCTACCACCAAGGAGAAATCATCAAATTTGGGGGACAAAATTCAAAGTGAAGAAAAGGATCTTCACATGGTTTGTAACCCACATGCAAATATTTTTTGGCCACTCAAAAGTTTGTTGCGCTTACCAGCCAAATGCTACACAGCAAATTCTGCTGGTGCTTTCAGAACTGGTCCAGCACTCTGAAGGCAACCTAAAGCTGGCTTACGTAGGTGATTGCCTTCTGTGATGGCATGACTGGCTGGGTAGATGAGGGGAGAGCAGTGGATGTTGTCTACCTCGACTTCATCAAGGCTTTTGGCACTGTGTCCCATAACATCCTCACAGGCAAGCTCAGGAAGCGTGTGTTGGGTGAGCAGAGGGAGGGATTGGGCAGTGGCTGGACAGCAGAGCTCAGAGGGCTGTGAGCAGACACAGAGCCTGGTTGGAGGCTGCAGCTCACGGTGTTCCCAGGGGTCAGCACTGGGCCCAGTCTGTTCTCCTGATTCACAGGGACCTGGACGAGGGGACAGAGTGTACCCTCAGTGAGTTTGCTGGTGGTTCAATAGTGGGAGGAGTGGCTGATGCCCCAGGAGCGTTGTGCTGCTGTTCAGTGACACCTGCAAAGGCTGGAGAGAAGTTCAATAAAGGCAAGGGCAGGGTCCTGCACCTGGGGAGGGATAAAGGGGAAGGAATAACTCCATGCATCAGCACAGATGGGGCTGACCTGCTGGAAGCAGCTCTGCAGCGAAGGACCTGTGGGTCCTGGGGGACAATGAAGTGTCCATGAGCCAGAAGTGTGTGTGCCCTTGGGGCCACCCTGGAGTGACAGGAAGAGTGTGGCCAGCAGGTCAAGGGAGGTGATCCTGCCCCTCTGCTCAGCCCTGGTGAGGCCACATCTGGAGAGCTGTGTCCAGTTCTGAACTCTCCAGTTCAAGAAATACAAGGAAATACTGGACCAGGTCCAGTGGAGGGCTGTGAAGATGATGAGAGAGCTGGAGCATCTCTCTTACGAGGAATGGCTGAGGGAGCTGGGCCTGTTTAGCCTGGAGAAGAGATGGCTGGGAGGGGATCTTATCAATGCATCAAGGTACCTTAAGGGCAGGTATTAAGAGGATGGGTACAAACTCTTTTCAGGGGTGCCCAGTGACAGAATAAGGCACAGGCAACAGCCACGACATGAAATGCCAGTTGTTCCATCTAAATATGAGGCAAAATATCATTACTGTAAGGGTGACAGAGAACATGGAGAACAGGCCACCTGGAGAGGTTGTGGAGTCGTCTTCTCTGGAGATACTCAAAACCTGCCTGGAGGCAATCCAGTGCAGCCTGCTTTGGGTAAACCATGTTTTAGAAGGGAGGTTGGACTAGATGATCTCCAGAGATCCTTCCAACACCAACCATAGGCCCCTTCCAGCCCAAACCATTCTGTGATTCTGTGATTGTAGAGGACTGGAGAATGTCACATGGAGGACTACCACAATCTGCCTAAGTCTCTCTGGCTCTTAGGGAAGCAGAGGGCATTTCACAGGGGAGACTCATATGGACTTTCACAAAAGGCAGCCACAGATGAGAGAGTACCATCCTGGGGCTAAACAGAGGACAACACAAGACTGGCCTAAACCCCCATTCTGTGTCCTTTTCCTAACTGAAGAGAAGGTAAATAAAAGCCTCCTGCAGAGCGGCACCGTGTCTGCTGAAGTGGAGTGAGACAAGCAGCTGGAGCGCGATGGAGGGTGCAGCTGCTCTGGGATGGGCTGTGGAGGATGAAGCTGAGCCTCAGTAGGTTCTGGGATCTGCTGGTGGCCATGACCCCGTGGCTGGGACCACACCACCAAGACACACACTGAGCAGTTATTCTCTCTACAGAGTGAGGGGATGTTACATTTTAATTTTCTAGATCTGATCAAGGTTTATTCAGCAAGTTCACAACTGTATGTGAGTAGAGAGCAGTTCTTTTCCAACAACCCCACTTTATTTTTCATCACATCTTGTCTGTAAAGGCAATCGTTACAAATAATACACTTCAACTTTGGCAAGTTATTAGATCTAGTGTTACACAGTGCTCCAATGGTAGCATTAGAAAATATCAATAAAGTGAACACTACGCTGATGAGGAACCAACATATCATAGTGACATCCATTATGAAATCAGGCTGGCTTTATTAAGGCTCTGTCAGGCCGAGTGCTGAGTCTGGCACTCTTTGATATCTCCACTGGTGATCTGGAAGCATAAAATCATTGCTAATAAGATATTTGGTAACAGAAAGGTAAATAATTGTGTGGGCTGAAAGTTATGCAAGGCTGAGACTGTGCTCATTCTATCTAAACACCCTTTAATACACTGTACACTGCTAAACAAGGAATGGAGACCAAATCTTTGCAGAGAGGAGGTATCCTAGTCTGGGATGGGTGACTCAGAGTAGGTCCCAATAAAGAAATACCTTACCAGAAATTCCCTCTGCAATATTGAAGAGGAATTGATGGTGAGGAAAACTAACTGAAGTCTGACACTGAGTGTGGGCACCAAAATCACAATACTGTGTATCATTAACATTCTCTTTCTCAAGTTTTTTAAAAGGCTTCAGGAAAACTGAAAAGGATGCAAAGAAACATGAAAATATTGAAGGGCCAGGGAAAATGCCTTAAGTTGGGAGACTTAAAGAGATCAGCCTGATTTAAAAGAAGAATAGAAAGAACTAATTTACAGGCATGTTAATGAAAGAAAATACACAATCTGAAGGGGCACTTTTCACAGAAAAAAGCATAACGAGAACCATGAATGGGAGATGAAGCCAAATGAATTCACACTGGAAATAAAGCACAGAATCTTAGCAGTGAGAGCAATTAACCACTGGAAGCAAAAAAACCTGGAAACCATGGATTTTCCATAATTTCCTCCTAATGTCCCCCGTTCAAGTCTGAATTTGCTTTTCTGCAAGCTAAATTTTAGTTTAAAAGAAAAGCTGTTGGACTCCAACTCAGTGGGAAGTAATTGAAAATCTGGAAACAGACAAGAGGTTAGGCTCAACTGGCAGCCCCTTCCAGGCTTAGAAATCCCCTGCATCTATGGACTGAGCTGCTAAAAATTTTGTCTCATCTCCTAACAAGTGTAATAAGCAGAGAAGTACTCTTGGAATGGATAACTTTAAATTTTGTTTCATCAGTGATATATATCACTTAATGAAATCTAAAATGAGGTGACAGATGCCATCAAAAACATCACTGCTTGAAATTGTTCAGATATTTGTTATGAGCATCTGCTGTTATATTTCTTTGTTTGTATATTTGCCAAAGGATTTCTTGGCCTGCAAGAAGAGATGATGTGCCTTTTTGTAAGAATGGGAAGAAAGCAGTGTTTTTATGTCGATGAGGCAGACCATATTGATTGTAGTAGTCAATTTACTAGAGAAGCAAGTCCAAAATGCATGCCATGTAGTTGCTTAGGGATTATAGTCAGTTGCAATTGTTCTGCTAATTAAAGTTACTGTAGAAATAACAATATTTCCATGTTGATTTTATTTCAAGAGCAATGAGATTGCATGTCTACTGCACAGCTTTATTTGACAGAGAAGCTTGCATCTGTATTATATCACTGACAGCTCGAGCATTTGCCTGCAGAATACTAGGGAAAGGTCATGATTACCAAGAGAAACATAAATGTGTATGCACTTACTAGCTTATTTGACTTGGAAGCTTATGCCTAGATACAGATGAAGAGTGTATTGCCATAGGTAGGAATATTTCTCAGGGAGGGGTGTAATCAATTTGTAATTTTTAAAGAAAAGCATGAATGTATAGGCAATCTACAGTTCTTGCCTTCAACTGGCTTGCTGGTCTGTGTTGCATTATTTTAAGCAGCAGCTGCCTATTACAAGATTTGTGAAGGTGCTGCTGATTCTGAAAGAGCAGGCTTCATGTCAACAGATTGAATAATAATACTGTGTTCAAGACTCTGCTTCCCACTCTGATCAGTTTAAATTGTTCAGGAAAAGAACATTTTCTTGTATATAGGTATCATCTGTGTGTCTCTTCCTTCAAAGGATAATAAAAAACATTTTCCCAAAGCTGGATTCATCAGAAAATGTAGCAGCAATTGCACTGAAAGTCTCAAGCTCCAGAGAGGGGAAAAGTTCACCTCCCCTGGTAAAGCTCAGCACGCCTCTGAAATCATCCAGGCTCTCAGCTCTAACTGCCTTTCTCTCCCCCACATCACAAAAATAGCCTCTGAGTTCAAAATGATCACATACTCATCTTACATAAAATGTACAGGTTCCCAGAGAAGCTTGTGTCCTATTTGCTGAGGCATTTACAGAATGATTTCAATGCCTGCACATGATGGAAAAAATTCAGGGCCTGTGTTAGAACTAATGCATAGGCTGGTAGTGATGAGAACCATCATGTTAGAAATAATAATGGGAATAGCACTTTTACTGATGGACCATTGCAAATACAACTGACCAAATAAAACCTAGTGGCAAAAGGAAGCTGGAATTCCAGGTATTATGCCTATATTGCCTGAGAAGCCTGGACTTTCTTTGCTAGCCTACCTGAGTTTCTGGTGTCGGATCTCCTGCAGGTCCACCTGCTCCCACTCTGCCTTCTGGAGTTAACTGGGTACTTGTGCATTACCAACATCAAGGTGCAACTGCTCAGTGGGGGCAGGTGACCGCATGAGCACAGGATTTGTCACTGAATTAGCCTTCCAGCCTAATGCCTTGGTTTAGGCTTGACTTGGTTTCTCTGGCAAAAATGTTCTTGGCAAGCATATACATCTATGGCACTGCTGGTCATTAGGCTGTGTGAGGGTGCAGGAATCCCTTCACTGGAGCAGTTTTCTTCTCTGCCTGGTCTGGGTGGACTGCCAACCTTAACTCCCAGTAAAATGTTCTGAAAAATCCTCCCCCATCAGAGGATTCCCTGCCTTCTTTCAGACCTTGCTTTTATTCACACGTATCTGTTTAAAACCAGCTCTAAAAGAGAAGCCATGCCAGCTTTCTGTCTCAGAAGAACTGGGATATCCTGGGAGGTGACGGTGTTACTGCACTCACTGCACAGCAGGCATCAGTGAGAGCCAGGCTGCTTGGGAATCACATTTTGTCCTCTGACACAGCCAGGATCTGTGTACTCAAGTCTTTTGGAGAACTCAGCCCCTGAATGAAGTCTCCTTGTTGGCTCTTCTGGAGACCAGGTGATTTTCCAGCTTCAACCCAAATCTAATACTTTTGAGAGGCAGTTGGTTAGTCACAGAGAGGGACTAAACACAGCTCTAATATGTTGAAAAAAATCATCTTTTCCCCTATAGTTCCAAAAGAAAGAGGTTCCTAAGAACCTAATAGGCAATGTGATTTGCATTAAATGCAACACATTAGTTCCCTTAATTTAACTAGGAGAGACAGCATCCTGCTTTCAATGTCCTACTGTGGTTCAGATATTTATCCCAGTAAATCCTAGCAGGGGGCTATTAAATCAGCAGAATCCAAGCTCAGAGTTTGCAAACAGACCTCAAAATAAAAAATGTAGAAGTGGGTTAGACTGAGCAGGCAGCTTGGCATTCCTTAACACAGAGGCAATTTGTTTTCATAACTTCTGTAGCTGCAGCCTCTCACCCCTCAGCAAATAAGCACCAATCAACCTGCAGGGAATCATTAGCTTAAAACAATTGCCAGCAGATTTCTTTCAGGTCTCAGGAGTGCTGAGGATTGCAAAGCTTATCATTTGGCATTCACTGCATCCTTAACCTTTCCAAAGGCAGCAGAAAGCAACAGAGAGCCTTTCAAAAATCTTTTAATAGCTGCTTTCTCTGCATGTGTTTATAGCGGCCATAGCTGTTGCAAAAAGCTTTCTAAAGTACTCCAGCCCTCCCTGGAGCAAAGGCTGGCTGGTGCTGGGCACTGTAATAGCAGAACATTGTTTCACAGGTGCAAAGTCACTCTAAAACCTTTCCTTTTCCTCTCTCTGGAGACCAGAGCTGGCTATAACTCACTGCATCCAGCAGTGCAAGGCTGGTGTCATTCCTGCAGGTGTGGTTTCAGCACAGTGAGAGGGGCTGGGAACGTGGGGCTGGGAATTGCACTGGCAGCTCACTAATGCTGTATCTCTGCACTGGGGACCCTCTCATGAGAATCACCACGTCGGCTGAAGAGCAGTATTTTAAAGACATTTGCAGATGTCACTCAAACCATGGGTGGCTTTACTTATTTGAACAGGGCATTTTGGCTACATGGCTTGGTGCACTTGATGCTCTGTGCCTTTCAAAGTGTGGTCCTTGAGAACATTTTTCCCTGGGGAACAGAAAAGTCCAGATCCTCCCTAGCAGCTGAGACTACTTAGTAAAACTGAGGAGTAGTGACAGCAGGGACTAGTTAGTGGCTTCTACTCTTCTGTTGTACTCTGGCTCCAAACTGAGTTGGAAAAGCTTAATACCATTTAATGCTTTAACTCCTAAAGGATTCACTGGAAGACAGAGCACTCCACCCACCCCCTTACCTTAATACTCTTATTCATGCTACATGCTTATGTGGAGAATAAAGCTGAAAATCTGCTCCCTAAAAGTAATGGAAATATGATTTTTATGCATTGTTATTCCCATGTAATCCAAGAACCAGGATCTCTGTGCAACATTTATGCTATCTGTGCCAAAGAGCAAAAATTCCTGATCTCCTCATTCCTCAGCTGGTGGATCTGCAGATACAGCTGTTTTGGCATATTATTTTTCACACAGGACCGACAAAATCACCAGTAACCTTCATCACAAAAGCAGTATCTTCAGCCTGTAGCCTTTACGATTTGAAGCATCCTTACATAAAGCACGTGATTCTACAAAGAGACTTCTGTTCAGGCCAAGAGATCCAGATCTCATCTGTGATAATCAGTGTCTCCACCATTACAGTGACACCTGTGAACAAAGCAACAGGAGGTCCATGATCTCTCTGCTCCACAACTCAGGCAACAGAAATCAACCCACCCACTCATTCAGTAGTACAATACAAGGTATGGAAATGCTCTTTTCATTCATTTCCATGCATGTGCATCCCAGCAGCTCCCTTACCCAACACTCCCAAACAGTGTTTCACAAGGTGACCAGTCCACTGCCTGTCCTCCTCATGCAGTTGCAGGGACAGAGACATAGAACCTGATGCACTGCATCTGCTCACTGCTAACCCGACTTCCCAGCCATAGAGCAGTGACAGAGGGTGAAAGGGTCAATGTC
Source organism: Pachycephala philippinensis (assembly GCA_013397055.1). Taxonomy (NCBI): domain Eukaryota; kingdom Metazoa; phylum Chordata; class Aves; order Passeriformes; genus Pachycephala; species Pachycephala philippinensis. Next base: position 1,035,639 of record VWZT01007450.1, on the reverse strand, counting down.
TGCTTCTGAGTAACTTTTACAATTATATCCTGGTCCCAACCATCCAGACATAAGGAAACCATACCATTGTTTGTGGGTTAAGTGGAACACACTGTGCTGGAGTTCAGACAGGCACTTCTAGCTTCACCCAGAAGCACTCAGTCAGTTGCTGTCTTTGTGAAAATACTGCAGAGCTGACTTCTACATCCCAGCCTGTCTTGTTGACATGACTACTGGACATCAAGCTTTTGGGGAGAGCCCAAGAGACCACCCTTCTGTCTTGGTCAGTACACATCAATCAGTAAACAAGCTTTGGCTTTTTTGTAAGTTTTTCATCCATACACTCCTTCACATTTTCCTGCTATTTTTTCTATATTTTATTTCTAAAACATGACCTTTACCATGGAATTCTGCTTTAGGTTTGTCAAGGTTTTTTTATCAGAGAACCAAAGCCCCTGACCCAAACCTTCTGGAGGGCTGTCACTAGGGCACAAGCAGCCCCATGGGTTAGTCAATGGAAAGTATCTCCAGAGGACCTTCCAGCTGAGGCTGGAACTCATTATGGGATGATTAGAAGTACCACAGGTGGGAAGAGGGATGGACCACAGTTGTTTTGGAGGAATTAGCATGAATAAAGAGAGGGATAAGGAAATAAAAGGAGCTGGTTGCATGCAAACCTGTGGCTGGTCAGCGTATTTGTTGGGTCATGCCTTGCACCTGTCTTGTCTTCTTATTCACCTCCATCTCTATTTACCTGGGGCGGGGGGACTCTTTTCTGCATACGTGAGACAGATTGACATCTACATGAATGTATTGACATATAAGTGCCAGCAACTGGATTTGAACCACGAGTTACAAAGGCCCATGTGGCCGGGGTGCCAAGAACCCCAGCAAGTGAGGGTCCATACAACCATGTGGCATTGCCAGCTGTTGCAATGTTGTCATTGCAGCACACGCCAGCAGATAGAAGTGGCCGGGGAGCCGAGTACCTCAGTGGCCATAAGCCTGGGCTGGCTACATGCACATCTGTGAGAGCTGGAGGAACTGGCTACTGGAGGCACCAGGAGATCCAGGTCAGCTCTTGAAGAGACCATGGGCTCTCAGAGCCATGTGTGTGTTAGTCTCTGGGCATGAGGCAGCTGGACACAAGAGGGTGCAAGGGTGAGTTGCTGGGTAGGCTTGGTGTCTGACATTACTGGGGATCCATATTGTGCCTAGGGGTCTGGGGGGGACGTGTGTGTGTCTGTGAGGGATGGACATGCTCCTGACCCTGACGCTGTCTGTGTATAAAGCATCACCTGAGTAAGTAAATTGAAAAGCACCAGAGGCTGTTCCCAGGAACTGAACTCAATCACAGTAACATAATGTAAGAATAACCCTCGTCGTGCCCTGAGCCTCTGCCAACAAACACTCCTAAACAGTTTGAAGGCATGCTTTGGGATGTAGCTCAAGTTAAAGTTTGCACACAGTCATCCATTTTTGGAAGCTAAGCAAACCTAAGGCCCCTCCTCTGCCAGTTAGTTTCAATGCCCAAGATTTAGCCTGCCCACTCAATTTACTGATGGAACTGTAGGCACAGAACCCTTCACCTGGTCACCGAGCATGGTACTCCTGCACCAAAAAATTCTGGATATCATCTTGCTTGAACTGTGGTCACTGGCCCTACTCCCTCCCCAGCTCAGTGCAGGATCAAACATTTGGTTATACCACCCCACTCCTACAGGCGTTGGCTCATACTTCTGCTCCCACTGAATCCCTCCATCAATTCCCCTGGTCTGGAAGGTTACACTTTTTTCCTATACTACCTGTCAGTTTTTCTTACTCAAGATCCATAAACATCCGTGTACCCTGCTCACCTTGAAAGTCCTCTTTGCAAATCCTCTGTCTTTTCAAATCCTCTACCCAGCAAACACTTGCAGCAAGTAGCCCATTAACGGGCTGAGCTACCATTGATCAGGTTGACCATGACTGTTTTATTATTTCTTTGTGCTGAAAGGCTTGAACTCTGCCCCAAAATAAGGAGTAAGAAGAGACTAGCAGGAGAATAAGCTATATTTCTTGTGGAAAGACAAGGTTCTTTTAACTTGCATTTCTCAGCTCTGATGGACTACAGAAAAATGAACATAAATGCCTAACAGTGGAGTGGAAACCCTACACAGTGTTTCTCTTCATAATGCCACATCAGGCTTCAGTGATGCTCATCCTCATGTGCCTGTTTCTCCTGAAGGATCTCAATGATTCCCCTCAGCATCTTCTCTGCACCAACCTGTATGGCTGAGCCACAGCAGCAGCAAGTTGTGGGGTGCCAACAATCAGTGATGGGGTGCAAGAACTCCTCTTACCCAATCCTGCCTTCAGAGAACAGGTTGCTGCAGCCACATTACAGGTCCTACTGCAATGTGGGAGGGATGTAGGCTCTGCTGGAGAGGACATCTTCACCACGTGAATCTCCCTTCTGCCTCCACCCTTCTAGATCTGTCACAATTTGTTTCTCAGAATTTTTCAATGGCAGCCTCTTTACTCTTGCTATAATTCTGAGACATTCCTAAGCAGATGGATAAAGTATTTGCTAGTAGGAGATAGGTAAGAGTCAGCATTGAACAACAACCAGCTGGCCATCATGACCTATATCTTACATTGTTAAGGGACTGCATTAATAAATACAACAGGATGAATAAAATCAGCAAGTGAAGAGCACAGGGAAATTTCACTGTTTGTGCAAAAGGGAGCATGTCTCCCATCCCAAGTGATGGTGCTTTTGCTTAGGACTGGCATGAAAGTCATCCCAGAGAGTCAACAAAAGCTAAGTCTTGCCAAACAAATATGGTCACTGCTTTCTTACTGATTTACAAAACCAGCTGATGAAGAGAACAAAGAAGCAGCCTACAGCCAGTCCTGAGAAAGCCTCAGCTACAAAATTACTTGAAAAATGCATGCAAGTTGGCTGGGAAATGAGCAGTGTCACAGAGATTGAACACAGGCTGTAAGTCCATAAACAAAGAGGAACAAAAGATAAACATGAACATAAAGAGCCGATGGGAGAATATCTGGGGCATGGATTGGGTGTGGGGAGGGGAGGAAAGGAGGACTAGAAATCTGCCGTAAGTCTGTTTTTATTTAATGTCTATTATGATCTGGAAGGAAGCAATAAACACCACATTTATTCAATTTATATTTGATGTAACAACTCCTATGAGTTAGAGAGGTGTTGTGTAAACCAATGGGGACAGACACAAAACATAAAGAAACTAAGACAGGCTGGAAATAACAAAACAACAGCCAAGTGGATGGGCACAAAGCAATAGTCTGCAGGAGGAGGCTCAACCTCAAATGCAGACATGAACTGGAGAAATGTGCTTAAAGAAGGGAGACAGAAGGTCCTAATAACAGCAGAGACCAACAAACTGTGATCTTGTGGAGCAGACTCATCCCAAAGGAAGCAACAGGGTAAGTATCTGGACCTATTGATTTATGAGGAATTAAGCCAATGCGACGAGTTTGGCTGTACGACAGCTGAGCAAAGAGCTGTGTGCTCAGGCATTAATGTTGAGACAATCTGCTGGAGGTGAAGAAATACCCTGGGGACTTCTATCTATTTTGACAGTGTAAACATCACAAAGGAGGAGAAGGACTGATTTATGGAGTGAGGAGGAACAAGGGTCAAAAACAAGCTAAAAGAAATATAGGCTGAGTCATTGACAGGGTGAGCCGTACTGCCCTGTGAAACAGCTACCTGTGGAGCGCTCTGACATTTCTTTCTCTGAATCCCTTAAAAGTAGATTGCGCACAAACATGCGAGAAAATAGTTTCTAAGAAACAGGTTTTTGTCTTTGAGAGGAGACCAAATGGATGTAGAGGGCAATGGCAGCCTGGGTTTCTCTGCTAATGCGTCCTGTCTGTTGTAAAATCCTAAGAAGTGAACCTCTCTCTCTCGTAAATTGCCCTCACAGTACAGCTGCCTGGGAAGAAAAAAATATCATAAAGCCAGGGGATAGCTGAAGCAAAAACAAGCAAAGAGAGAGGCCAGGGAACTGAAGTGAATGACCTGTCAGCAGGTACCAACTAGGAAAAAGTAATATTCAGATCAGGGACCTGGATACTTCAGAGTTTAGGGGCTGGATTATTCCACAGGTAAAAGAGAAACCTGAGCTCTCTGCTTCTTTCATCAGGCTGAAGCTGAGCCCACATCCTCCAGCTGCCCAAAGATTGCCCTAACAACACAGCCTGGGAGAGGGAACATGGTAACTAATCCTCACTTCCATGCATTTAGTCTCTTCCCCAGGAGAAGGGAGGATGCACAGGGAATCAAAAAAATATTCAGCAGAAGAAAAGAGCAGGGTGGCAGTGTGGACTGTGAACTTTAAAGCTGACTGCTCAGCACAATATGGATTTGGATGGCTCTGGAAGCAGGACTAGAAGCTGATGATTAAGAAGAACTTGGCTGGTAGACATGCAGATGGCTCAGGAATTTAGGCAACCTGAGGGTGAAGAGGAAAGGGCAAGGAATTTTGAGATGTAGTATTGGTTACAGTGTAAGTTAATCTATCACTAATTTCTTACAGGATCATTGTTTTAAGATGTTAATCCTCTCTCCTGTGCCAGATGAATGTCCAGAATATACTGGAAAATCACCCTTAATTTAGATAACTCTGTTCGCCAGAGAAGTAGCTATAATGCGTTATAAAATGATATCTCATGCTTTGGGCTGAAGGGGAGGAAAAAAGAAATCTATTGAAAAACATGTCTGCAAGCATAAGACACCAGGAATTGGCTTCCCAGCTGTCTGAAGAAGATAAGGACAAAAGTGAAAGTGAGAAGCATTTTAATAAATCACTGGTGAGGGAAACACTAGACTTGGCAGTAAGCTGTATTTCTTTACCTAGGTATTAGTCAGTGTTTTTGAAAAACCTCACAAGGGTATAAATAAATTTTTAAAACAAACAAACATAACCAATTATTCCTTACTAGAGAAAGCTGGGAAGATGCCCAAACTCCAGATGAGAAGGGAGAACTCTCACCATACAGAATCATAAAAGGTATTCAGACATTAGGTATTTCCACTCTGATTCCCCTTATTATACAGGCAGTCAATGAGTGAAACAGCCATTTCCAATTTTAGTGTAAAGAATGGTTGGACAATGTCTTCAGTAGGCAGGAGGTAAGTGCCAGGGTCGTGCTTTCTATAGACGGCTCCTGGAGGCATGGAATCACACAATAGCTGAGGCTGACAAGCACCCCTGGAGATGGTCTAGTCAGTCCCCTGCCCAAATCAGGGTCATGTGATGATGATCCTCTACCAGAGATTGAGGCTTCACAACCTCTCTGGGCAGCTCGTGCCAGTATTTGACTACCTTCGGAATGAAAAAAGATTTATTATTGTGTTTTAGTGGAATTTCCTGCGTTTCAGTTTGTTCCCATTGCCTCTAGTCCTGTCAGTGGGCACTGTGAAGGAAAGTCCAGCCCCATCTCCTTCACACCCCGTCCCTCAGGTATTCATACAGAGGGATGAGACTCCATCTCCAGGCTGAGCCACAGCTGTCACAGGCTGGTCTTGTATGTCAGATGCTTGAGTCCCTTAGACATCTTAATGGCCCTTCACTGGACCAGCTCCATAATATCCAAATCTCTCTTGTACGGGGGACCCAGCGGTTCAGACAGGTCTCACCAGTGCTTAGCTGAAGGGCAGGATCACCTTCCTCATCCTCACCCTGCTGGCAATGCTCAGCCTGGCACTCCTCCGGAGGCCTCTGCTGCAAGGGCACACTGCTGGCCACGGCCAGCCTCCATCCACCAGCCCCACCAGGGCCTCTCCCGCAGCTGCTCTCCGGGCAGGCAGCCCCCAGCCTGTACTGCTGCAGACCAGTTTTAATGTTTTAATCTCTTTGGAAATAAAGGGATAACCTCAGTTCTGCACCCTTAGGTGTGTGCTATGAGACAGTCCCACAGATGAACATTTCTCTCTCGGCCCTGAGGACTGGGCAAGCAAAAAGGAGATTTCAGCTAGGTACTGGGAAAGACTTTTTAATGGTAAGGAAATAAAGTGATGGAAAATCATGCAATCATGAAAATTCTGTCACTGGAGCTTAGATGAGGATCTAACAGGAAAATATTAGGCCTAATTGATCCTGCTTTCAGGCAGAGGAGTGGATTTAATGAACTGTCAAGGCCTTTGCCATGGTTTTCTGCTGATTCACTACACAAAAATGATGGCATCGATATTTGAAAAATCTTACCCTGTTATTCTAGGAATGGCACCTATCATCTCACACAGTGTTGAAACACAGATACTTATTCCAAGAAAAGGCATTTTATGGTCTTCTCCTCTGCAGGATCATGGTGTTCTACAAACACTGAAAAATTATCTTCCCAGTACTCCTGAAGTCAAGAAGAAAGTATTCTTCTATGTTTACTCATGGTCGTTGAGTCAAAATTCCCAAAAGAAACCACATACTTTGGCTTCTCATTTGAGATGCTCAAGAACAGATTTTTTTCAGCATCTAAAATATATCTTCAAATCAAATTTCCCATAATCATGAGTATTCTGCATGTCCCATATCAGATTCCAGTTGTCAGGGTTTCCAGAAAATCAATTACCATCTGTGAAAAGTTGTGAGTTAAGTGACTAGCCCAGCATTACGTTTGGAATGAGGTGAAATAGAATAATAACAAAATCCATAATAGCAACAAAATCCAATACCAGGACAACACTCAGTTTCCCAAACCACAGTACAATCCTTTCCTATTTTGAAGTCCTCGGCCATCACCCTCCAAATTCCACAGCTTCTGCAATAAGGTAACCATGATTCATCCCACAGCAGGTCCATCCTCTGCAGTGAAGGGAAAAAAAAAGGCAAAGAAACCACTAGTTTGTGGTCATGCGATTGGAAATTGGAAGCTAATGTACACAACGGACCTGAATTATTGCAGTTTTAGTTCTGGCATTCCTTAACCTTGCTTGGCAATTATTATGGTCTTTTCTGGGTTGGGTTTTTTTTTTCTTTTTTCTTTTTTCTTTTTTTTTTTACTGTTTTGAGTAATTTCTTAGGCTTTTACAAAAGCAAACTGGAAAGACAAATTCTTCACATGGAACCAGCTGCTCCACAGCTGGGTAAACAGCAGAGCTGGAACTTTTGTGTCCTCATCAGAGATCAGCGGGTGAGAGGAGAGACAGGGGCAGAGCTGCTAATACTGATACTCTGTTATCCTCAGATGGTGTTAGCAGTTGTGTATCTTCAGACATGACTTGTGCATTCCACGGGAAAACAGTGGCACCTCTTTTCTTGAGAAAGGTAGTCTCCAGATGAATCTCCTGCCCTTACTCCAGCTTTCACCCCTCAGGTTTGGTTGATTTTATAGGTATACCAGCATATTGGCTGTCCTCCTGTTATAAAAAAACCAAAGCCATATTGTTAAAAGAGGGTCAGTTGGCTACAGTTGTCTCCAACTGTATGGGCCAAATAACCCATGGTGGATTTGTAACTGGATAAGAAAGCTAAGTACCTTCTTCCTGAAACTGTGTGTAGTTCCTGTGCTGCTTTTCTGAAGCTAAAATAAGACTGAAAGCATAGATCTGCATTCTGAGCTTCCACAGGTTTTATATACTTCCAATTACCCTAAAGAGTTAATTTCAAGTAACACCAGCAAGTAGCAGTACTGTTATACAAATATTTTTTATCATTTAAAGGTGGTTGTTTTCCCATGTTAAAAATTCACAAATGTTCTAATACATGTCTGTACACAAAGGCCCAATTCATTTCTTCTTTTTGGCAGTGTAAATCTCTTACCACAATCAAAGTCAACACAGAAGCACCAATAAAGCAATTAGATCTGAAGTATCTCTGGTTGTTTAATAACTTTAGGCCTGTATATTCATAGGTCTTGGTCTTCTGGCTGTAAATATCTGAAGAATAATAAGTATCAGAATAACTGAAGAAGTCTAATGCATTTCCCTGCAGAAGAAAAGAAGCTAAGATTGGAAGTATTGCATTTGGGATGTAGAAGCAAGAATCACAGGACCAATCATGCAAAATAAATGATATTGTTATTAGCATCATTCAGAAGCTGTGTGAAAGATGACAAGCTGAAAGGATGTGTTTAAACATGCCAAATGTGTTTGGGATATCTCAGAAGCATTTCCCCATCCTCAGATACAAACTGATCGGTTTTTGTTATTTAGGACTAGCTAGCCTACAAAGCAATTCAGTACACTGTGAGGCCAGAAGAAAGCATAAGATGAAAAAAGGATAACTTTTTGTCTGACTATTGCTACCTACTACTCCAGTGACATATGTCATAAATCCATGTAACATCGGATTTTGACAATTTCTTTGTTTCTAACTCCAAGGCAAAATCTCTGAGGTGACTCTAAGGAAGGCTTTCAGCAAAGGCCAGGGCTGATGTAGCCCATGAAACAGCAACAGTAAGCAAAGGGACCAAAACCTGATGCCACTGATCCAGTTCAGTGCTATGGCAGAAACACCAGTCCCTGAATGGGAGCTAATAAAGCACATCTAATTGGTATTTGAATCACATCTCTACCCCTTTTTACACCCTCAACTGATATTCATGTTACATACCTGTGCACACAGTTAGTACCACATGAGTTCTAGTACCATTGTTGCATTAATGGTGCTTGATCCCTAATTTATATCCACTGTTTGAGTGCTCACCAAAAGGACATTATGTGCCCAAGACTCTAGAGGGTTTATATCTACTTGATAAACTGAAATGCTCTGCTTGCCACTATAAATTCCCAGGAAAATCTGCACTAGTACTTAGGATTTTTTAATTTAATCTGATGGAATGGTTGAGGCTGGCAGGTACCTCTGGGGAGCCTCCAGTCAATCCCCTGCCCAAATCAGGGTCATGTTGCCTGTGAATATGTTCAATCAGATTTTGAATATCTCCACAACTTCTCTGGGCAGCCTGTGGCAACACTTGACTACCCTTGCATTGAATATTGTCTTTTCTTATATTTTAGTAGACTTCCTTGTGTTTCAGTTTGCTCCTACTTCCTCTAGTCCTGTCACTGAGCATCACTGAGAAGAGTCTGGCTCCATCTTTCATTCATCTCTTTAGCCAAGCAGGTGTTTTATGCACAATACTGAGATCCCCTGGAGCCTTCTCTTTTCCAGGTTGAACAGCCCAAGTTCTCACAACTTCTCATATGCCAGATGATCCAGTCCCTTAAACAGCTCAATGGCCCTTCACTGGACTCACTTGAGTTACGTCCGTATCTCTTGCCCTGGGAAGCCCAGACCTAGCAGACTGCACTTCCTTGTGTCAGAGGATTCTTATTCTGCATCTGTACGTACAGAAATTCAGAACTTTCCACTCTGGGAAATAATTTGCCACTTCCATGTGTTTATTCTTTAACTCTTTCACAGGTAGAGAGTTGGAAGTCTTTCTGAAAAATACCTGATGAGATACATGCCCTTGGGAAAGAGAAGACCAAAGCCACATACCCGCACTGAAGGTAGGCAAGCCAGCTGCTCGTAGCTATTCTGAAGTTAGCTTTAACGTGCAGCCACAGCAGTGTGGTCATAGTGGCACACGTTTCAGTGGAGAACATCAATTCAAGCACAGTTTTGGGAATGTACATACATTGCCAACTTATGGTGAAGTCCAGCCTGGGCTGTCTCATCCTATCATTATCCATAAGAACCAGGGAACAGCTAGTGTGACACTGCCTCTCTGCACAGTACTTGCATGTTAATTGGGCTATGTAAGCAACTCCCCCGTGTCTTCTTTCCTCCTGGGATGACCTGTGTTCTTGGGCCAGCCTCCAGGAAATCCCTGTGTTCTGCACAGAGAAACCTCACTGCTGTTGTCCCTCCATCTTTGCCAGGTGGTGTCTCTGGTACAAATCCAGCCAGGTTAACAAATTACTTTATTTAGTGGTATTGCGTCTGTAGATGAGTTTTCCTGGCTTAGTTGTTTGGCTACGTTGCAACAGGACTACCTATCTAGAGAGTGTTTCCTTTACTAAAGGCATCACCGGGCAATGTTTAATTCTTAGCAGAACTCCAGTTCTTGTTCTACACAATCCAGATGATATAAATAAATAAACCATGAAATGTTCAGGGAAGGCAAATCACCAGTCCATCAAAATACCTGATAAATTAGTTCAACAGACTGGACTACAGACATGTTCAGTGATTCATCATCACAAAGAGTAAATAAATTCCGATTAAGCAAAACTTGATTGAATCATGCTGAAGTTTGGCACTTAACAAAATAGATCAGTCTGAAGTCTTACTTTAGGAACACATAATCTCTTAAGATTTATGAGTGTTATTGCTGACCACATATGTTTCTATGTTCCTGTTTGCTATGTTGAGAAATGGATACTCTGAGTGTACAAAGGTTTGCCTGCTATTACACATTTTAATCTTCAAGAAACTCTTCTATTTATTCCCCTCTTTGGGGTACAGAACAAACCTTTACAATAGTAAGCTTCCTGATTTCCTCCAGTAAAATTTCCAATTTCTTCCAGGTTGTTTTCAGTTCCGTCTGACCATTCAATTCGTTTTGCTAAAACAAATGTTGTGATAAAGCCAAAATGCAAAAGCTGAGCTGAGGCACTTTTTTCAGCTATTGGAAAGAATTCTCAGCTTTTTTAATTCAGTGACACGATCTTCACACACTGGTCATTGTATTAATCTGTTGGTAGCTGTAGATGAGGAACAACACATGCCTATGGATATCTTTTAAGCAACAAATCAAGGGAAAAAATAACCTACCCACTTTTTAGCAATAATTATGTTTGTTTAATGTTTATAGTATGGCAATATCCAGAGGTCACAGTCAGGGTGGAGATCCAGATGTGCTGACTGCTGTGAGGATGGGAAGGTAAAGTCCTTTACAAAGCAAATTGAAAAATTATAACCACTTGAATGTCTGATGTCAAGTTCTCCTCTGGTGTAATAATGTTAAGCCCTCAAATATCTTTGCATTTGAGAATTTCTTTGTGCTATAAATATTGGCTGGGGATAGAGTTGGTATTATTAACCTTATTATACTAAGAGGTATAATATGCAGAACAAGTTCCAGACTAACAGTGGTGAGTACTCTGTGTTCAGCCTTGGATGGCAATCATACTTTCCAGAATACTTAAAAAAACAAACGGTGATTTTCCAGCCAACATCATGGATTGTGGGTCAACGTTGTCCAAAGTTGATATTTATAATCTGAGTGTTATCACACAAGCAACAAAGTCTCATGTTCTTATCCAAGCAACTGCATGTATTTTCATCTGGAAATACTGATCTCCATCCATGCCCTCCATCCCAGGTTTTACTAAAGGACGTAACAGTGCGTTTGGAGGGCCCAAATGCCAACATCCTAAGAGGTCACAATTAGAACTAGAATATGACTGAATTTTAAGTATATTCAGTGAAATTCAAAGTATGCTCTACATAAATAGCCTCTACTGCTATAGAAAAAATAAACAAAAAAACCCCAAACCAAACAAACAAACCACAGGAAGATTCATTTTGTAGAAAAGTCCTGTCCTAAATTCTAAATATTGGTGGTTACCATATAAGCAGTGCCTACACACACACATATACGTGGATGTAAACACACAAATATTATTTTTCATGTTATGACTGGACTCTGAAATAAGCCTGTTCATTGTTTCTTGTGAATTACAAAAGTAATATTCACTGAAGCAAACCTGCCCTTGGTGATGCCTATGCTCCTGCCCATCTGTAGATCAGAGAAGAACGCTTTACAAGACAGCTTCTCCTGTCTGTTGGGCCTTGTTCAGACAGATGTTCTCTGACTACTGGTGTGATCTCTGTGGTGCTAAATTTAAATTTTAAACCCCTTTAAGTTAACCCCAACAATACTGCAAAGGGAGAGCCCGGTTGCATTCCCCCAACTACACCTGGGAAAAGACTGGCTGAAGTACATCTTATCATCGTTGTGTCCTAGGAACTGCAGAAAAACAATCTGCAAAGCACGCATCCATGTCAAAGTGCACTCCAGAAAATACTTGCTCAAGACGACTTACAAAAGTGGTGTCACTTGATGTGAGGTACCAGGAAATGAGAATGGGAGAACAAGGGACAGTGAAGCAGACCAGAAGGAAAGAAAAACGTGTGTGCCAGGGGCAAAAGCACTGCTGCCTCTCAAGCAGCTCTTATATCCAGGCACAGCAGCAATACATCTGCTCTACTTGTGGCAGATTGTGTGAGTCACAAATAGGATTTCACAGCCAGCAGCAAACTTGTGAGCCATAAAACCCACTCCCTTCAATTACAGTGATCACCTCCCAGGGATATTGTAAGGCTTGATCAACTGATATTTACAGAGTGCTTTGAGATCCTGAGATAAAAGTCACTATAAAAGGCTACAGATTTTTCATAACGTTCATAGACCACCTGCTCAGACCAGAAGCATTCACTTTTAACATTGCTTGAGCCAGCTACCAATCTGATATCTCCACAGGAATTTCCTAAAACAGATGTGGCTGTCACATTTAATCTCTCTTTTACTAGGAACTCTAAAAAAAGAAACTCCTGGAAAAGGAAATAAAACAAACTGCATTAAAACTGATGGTGAGAAGAAGCCCCATAATTCTGTTCCCACAGCTCATGGATTCTCCATCTGTACCTTTCAGAAAGCTGCCATAGTGACTAACTCTGTGAGCTTCACAAATTAGACCTGACCTAGATTCAGTCAAGTCTTTGATCTGCAGCTGGTTAGTGTAATATTCCGACTGCAGTGAATTTCAGAATTGTTCCACAAAGCAGCAGCTTGAAAAGAAAAACAAATAAAACAAAATTCAGGTTTTCCTCACAACATATTGCCCTCACTTGACTGTATACCAAATGAATCCATCAGCAAGCCAAATGGTGAAGTTTAAACTACTGCTGTTTTCTCATAATTCCATAGTATATGCTCTTGAAAAAAAATACTTCATTGTTTCCTCTTACTCTTTATTATAGGAATAATAAACTCCAGGAGAGTGAAGAAAAGCATGATTCTGAAAACCAGAGGGGGTTATAATTGAGCATATTGTTAAGTGCTTTCTTGAATAGAGGTTAAAAAATTTGAAGTTCAAAATCATGTTAGCTAAGGATAAAAGAGTTCAGAGGCTTTTTTTATAAACTGATCTGAACCATATGAAACTCTTCAGAGCATGGATCTGGACTGGCATCCCTTCAGAATAAGGTTTCCCATGATGTTTTGGACTTCTGCATTGTGTATAGAAACTGAGCACAGATGTCCCAACATGTTTCAGAAATTTTAAAACCTTTTGTTCCACGATAGCAATGGGAACAGTGGGAAACATTAATTAGAGTCTTATTTAGTGATCCTTTTTTTTTTTTAATTGGCTTGTTCTTGCTTTAAATATGATCCAAAAATATCATAGTGAATCAAACCCAAAGGAAATAGTTTCTTTATCCTTCATCCAATAGTGAGAGGCCTCTTTATAACCGGAATCTTTTTGGAGGCATATAAGAATGTACATAGTCTCGATCAGATAGGTAAGTTTGACCTTTAGGATAAATTACAGCCCAAACTGCTTTTGAGGTACATTTCAAGCAAGGTACTGCCATGGCAAACTTACAGTGAATGACTCAGAGATGGACTGTTACTGCAAATAATTTGTTAGTATTTCTAAAGGGGTAGAGTGTGCTCTCCCGTTCTAAAAAATGAGACATAAGTATTATGCAGGTCATGAAGAAGTTTTAAAATTCCTTTTGCTGTGTGGGCAGTTATTAAAGAATATATGGTTAAAATTGACTTTTTGTCACTAAGCAGAATGTAAAAAAAACCCAAACCACTATCTCAATCACAGTAAGGCTTTGGGCAACATAAATCTTTCTCTTTGTGCTGTTGCAAAAAAAAACAAAAAACAAAAAAAGCCCAAAAAAACAACAACAACCAAAAAAAAAAACCAAACCAAAACCAAGCAAAAACCAAACCTGCTGGAGGCGATACCAGCACAGAAATATATTTTGTTGGCAGCATGTGATGGCCATATATCTTCCAGATAATGTGCTACAAACATCTCAAGGAAAGATAGATTTACCTTTATCTCAGCTGGCAAACTCTGCACGTGATGGTTTATGAGGCAGTGGAGAATGGTTCACACAAACTGAGAGAAAATATTCACAGTACCTGTTTTGGGAAGCTTCAGGAAGCTGGTTAAGTGTGAAGTGCTTTCACTCGCTCCTTTTCAGCGATGGTAGGATGCATATAATAGGATATACCTGTACTGCCACTTTGGGACCTCTCCTTTTCAGACCCATGCTGCAATTTCTTTAGTCACCCAGGACCCTTAAGTTTCTTTGCACTCAGGCTGACTTCAGAGGCAAACTTTGCTCTTCTCTTGGTGAAGCAAACAGAGTGAATAAAGTGGGTACTGAAAAACTGTGAACAGCAGAGCCCTCAGGGCAACAACTAAATCCTTCACAAGTAACACAATGATAAAACAAAGGATCTGATGCTGGGTGGCTTCATAAAAAACAGACAATGCTAATATTTCACATTTAAGAAGCCGAGACCTTTGTATAGAAGCCAGGAAACAGTAGCTTCTGAATCTGTGCTGAGCTGCACAAATATTGGGATGCAGGAGGCTGGAGCCCCTGATGGTCCTCTATGGTCAGAACTGGATCTTAATATTTAAGTCAGCTCCCCAAAATCTTTCCAGTTAAATCTCTACGGCCTCATCTGAAGATCCAGTAAAGCTTTCTCTCAAGCTGGAGTATGGTTACAGACACCAGATATTGTGTCACCAAGGCATTGCATCATTGTTTGGGCAGTCAGCGAGGGATGGCAGTGGCAACTCAGGCATGGAAAGAAGACAGTGCACCTTCTGCCCTCTCCCTGTAGAAACAACGTTTGGGAGGTGCAGGGAACACTGCCTTCCATTTCTTTTGCTTAGTTTTATCTCACTCATTGATCTAGCTGAGCATTAAGGTTTTCAGTTGCAAAATAAATACATTTGGACAGATGAACTGTCCAAAAAAAAAAATGCTCCTCTAGTTTTTTTTAAGGTTAGTAAAGACTTGGTTAGTTAAAGATTATGGTTCCAAGCTCTACCTGGCCCACCGCAGACTGGCTTCACACTGTGTGGATGTGCTGGCCATGGAATGATCCATCCATCCTTCCCAATATCCCCAGTGATGAGGCTGGGCAACAAAAGGCAAGGGCAGTGTGGCAGGTGTCATGCCTGGGTATATGCTGTATGGTGTGACTATATGGATGAGAAGATTTGGACACCCAGCCAAAACTCATCCAAGGAGTCAGGAGGGAGAGCCAACAGATTAAGAATTTATGTTTGGCAGCAGAAGCAGCCTCTTCTGGCTGTTACCAGCACAATTTCAATGTTGTTATTATTTATTTGAAAAACACGGGATCAGCTAAGAGTCTCCTAGCACTAAACTCCCCCAAAAAAGTGAGGAAGAAGAAAGGAGATAATACTGATCCACGTCAGGCAATGGTAGCAACATGGGAGCTGGCCCAGCATTGCAACACCGAACAACCCCAACCTGGAGCTTACTAAAGTACGGCCCTTTGCTGCTCCTGGCAGTAAGGACACTCTGTGAGGCTGGGTCACCCAGCTCGAGAGGCTACTCCTGCCCTTCTGCATGCTGGTTTCATAATCAAAATCAGTTTTCCTCCCAGACTGAAACAGATGTAAGCTAGGAGGGGCTTTCTCATATTCATGCTTTCTTTGAATACTTTGTTTCCAAGTAGGAACTGCTCTTCCTGCTTGTGTTCAACTTGGGGCTTTTTTATTTAAGTTGCAGATTCCTGCGTCATAGATAGATAGATAGATAGATAGATAGATAGATAGATAGATAGATAGATAGATAGATAGATAGATAGATAGATAGATAGATAGATAGATAGATAGATAGATAGATAGATAGATAGATAGATAGATAGATGGATAGATAGATAGATAGATAGATAGATAGATAGATAGATAGATAGATAGATAGATAGATAGATAGATAGATAGATAGATAGATAGATAGATAGATAGATAGATAGATAGATGGATAGATAGATAGATAGATAGATGAAATTATCTGAATTCTATTTTTAGGATAAAGGGCCCAGATTAGCCTTGGGTGAGCTTTCTCTCATTTGCATAGAGCAAGAAGCATTTCTCCCATCTTCTTTAAAAGTGCACAGAAGAAAAATGGAGGTAAAACACACCACACCATCTAAGCATGAGGCATATTCTCAGTGAGAGCAAATCAGCTGAGAATATATCAAATCTGGGGATCTGTCCAAAGGAGCTATGCTGTAGCTGGATTTCCCATGGCTTTGTTTTCTAGATACACACAAGTGTGAGAATCTTAAGGGAAGAAACACAGGGGCAAGTTCCAAATGCAAGCGAAACAGCCTTCAAATGCTCCATGTCAGCTGACTGACAGAACAGAAGTAGGCTCTTTTGTCACATTTTAAAACTAATAGCTATAGCCTGCATCCAAGCAAGATCTTCTTTCTCCCCACCTCCATTCAGGCAAATGCCCATCCAAAAATGCAGCTCTGAAACCCCCTCTTTCCCAATGCTCATTGCTACTGGCAATGCTTACTGCTGCAGCTCAGCTGGAGTCTGGGGGGTCTGTAGGTAGGGCTCAGTTCACCTATCTCAGACAGCAGCTTTCAGTAGGGGACAGAAGGTTGAAATTCTACAATCTAACTAAAAGAAAGTCACAATTATCTAATAATCGGTTGTTCTGGGGGTTTTTTGGGTTTGTTTTTTTTTTTTTTTGCCTTGCATTCCATGATTCTGGGATATAGTGATTTATTAAGGAAGACAATTCTCCCCACTGGGCTTCCAAAAGCAAATACTACCACACATCCCTCAGAGTCAAGAATCAGGTGGAGCAGGCACAACAGTGACTAAGGAGGTCAACTCACAACAAAAGGCAGAATACCACAGTCATCACAGTAAAACTTCATTGCTCATGCAATCACTGCACCACAAAAGATCAGTATTTGTCACTCTGTTGAGGTGCTGTCAGCCAAAAAGAAATGTTCTGTTCATGTTCAGTACATGGTTCAGTTTCTTCAGCTGCCAGATGGTCTTTCTGTGGTCCACTGAGTTCCACTGTGTCACACTGGAGGCCTGTTTTCAGACATGGCTATCACACATAGCCATGCCTTGTAAACTTACAGCTTAGCAAAGTGTTTGACTCTCCTCGCTCCCCAGTTTTATACTGCAAATGCCACAGAGCTTGTGCAAAGCCTTTGCCTCCCAAGAAAAACAGGCACATCAGTCAGGGCACTTACAGGGTGAGCAGACTCATAAACAAAGGGCACTTCTTTTCTGCCTGTGGTTATGGGTTTGAGAATGACTGAAAGATGAAAAAAGCAGGGACAATCTCAGCTTTCATTAGACTTCCAGTTAGAAAAGGCTGGCCATGGACTGACAGAAACCAAGCATCATGAGAGTGGCTACCTTGCTGGGGGGTAAGAACAAAGAAGGGTCCCTCTTCTGCAATGTTCTCTCTCAGTCAGGGTTTCTGTCAAATTCAGGCTGTACTCAGATCATCTGGATAAATGATCCAGAAACGGATGCAGCCTTTATGAATTTGTTTAAATCCATTTTCAACTTCATTCTTACAAACTTGGCAATGTTCTGCAACAGTCCTTTTCTGGTATTTAGTGAGCATGGTGCACAAAACTATTTTTCTTTCTTTAAAACATATTTACTAACTGGCCACAGTCAACAGTTGTGACAGTAGAAATGCCAACACAGAAGGGTCTCAGCCACCTTTGGAAGGAAAAACAGATCTTATCTACTGATCTTAAACTAACACATTAAGATTCCAGGATTTTCCAATCCATCTGGAACAAAAGGAAATAGTCAACAAGAATGTACATTTGAATCTGGCCCCAGGGACAGAGGCAAACCTTTCAGTAAGTATTAAATTCAGACTAAAATTCCACCTTCAGTGTAATAGACAGTTGTGTCCTGAAGTTCAAAGTCAACCTACCCACCATATCCACCATGCCATTAAAACTACTGACTTTAGTCCCATAGCTTCCTTTAGACCCTGTTCAACATTTCATTTACATTTGTAGATTTAGTAGTTTTGTAGCAGTTTCACTTCTTCCAAAGGTGACATGTCCTCAGCAGTGTTAGCTCACTGCAGTGGTGGTGGGGCAGCCAACAGGAACAAGGCAGGGGATGTCTGAGGACATGGCTTCTTAGGCAGCAGCTCCCTGCACTGAGTCAGTCGGTGGGATGGCAATAATTTCCACATTCCCTCACAGTTCAGGTCCCCACAAACCCCAAGCAGGGTGCAGTGTCAGACACTGCAGTTGCCGTGTGTCCCTGGCCCTGAAGGGCACCTGTTCCCAGGCCATGTTTTCACACAGCACTGGCACCTTCTCATATTCCTTAAACAACACGGTACCACGTGTACCAATAAAACAAGTCCTGTCTCTCACACACAGTCTCAGTCAGAAGCTATAACCACCAAACCCAAAGTTAGTTCAGTTTTTGTAATATCGCCCTAGGGTAATATGAATCACTCATTCATCTCCCCACTCCAACAGGAAATTCTTTCACACTTCCTTATGCTCCCAGCCCAGCCCCACCTCAGCACTGGTCTTGCATTCTCTACAGTCCAAGAAGTGTCCACAAGGCAGTGGAGACAAAGTGTTGTTTTGTATTTATTTGGTGTATTATCGGTGCATCCCAAAATGTGCTCTTATCCTACACATCACAAGCCCATTTTGTCCAAAAATGACATACCTGATTTCTTTTGACATATCTTTTGCCTCAGATTACACCAGTGATAGTGTGTCCACAGCAATTTTTTCTGTACTTACTGTTGGGAAAGGCAAAAATACTAGGTCAGTAACTGACCTGCTTATGTGTCCATGGAGCAGAGTGTGCCTCTTGCAAAAAAATTCAGATGGATTTTGGATTACTAATTTGGGTGCTGGAAGCATTTTAGCCTTATTAGCAAAATGCTTGGACCAAGTCTATTAGCCCTAATTACAGGAGAAGTTATATTAGACCAGTGAGAGCTGTATCCTTATGCAGTTATATTGCTTTGCTGTTTATCTCCAGTATCTCTTCATCAACCTTGCTGTGTTTTTTAATGGGAAAATGCAAGTTAGAAAAGTGACCAGCAATTTTTCCAAGATAAAGATAAGATCAGAGATTGATAAATGAGTAATGAGATTCCCTATAACCCTTTTTTCTTAGCCAAGTGGCTTAGAAGGTGAGAACAATCTATAAAAGCTTGGAAATCCTCTAAATACATCTCCACTTAGTTTCTTCCAAAGCAGCATTAGAGGAAAAAATATTTAATTTAAGAATAAGAAACAAAAGTAATTTTCTTTTTTTTACAAATTTGCTGAAGATGTTTCAATATGCTTAAAGCCCCCACTAGCTACCCAGGAGCTGGTGAAAACACAGACATAGTTTGAATGCACTTCAGCAGCAGCAGCTCACTATTCCTTGTAATGTTACTGAGGAATACGACTTATTTTTGCTCTCCTAAGAGTGAGTGGGAAATTACAATAGAGAAGTTTTGTGATTTATCCAAGCCCTGGGGAACGTGGTGCGGCACCCAACTCAAAAATCTTAGCGCGGTGGTTCCCAGCCCTGTGTCCTGCCACCCCTTGCCGCAGGCATTAACAGCCAGTGTAATTAGGGCTCCCCAGTGAGTGGTTCGCCAGCAGAGCCCTGAGAGGGGGCGGCTGTCACAAACACACAGCAGCTACACTGCCGCTGGGAAGCAGGAGAAGTGCCTCTCTGGACATGAAACGCAGCTCTTAGAGGGAAATGGGCAGGTCGCCCCTGCATTTGCAAAGCCTCCTCCCTGCTGTGTGCAGTCTCTGACTCCTGCGTGCCACCTCCCAGCAGGGGAAGAGCTGGAGGGGCCGGGCTGAAAGGAGCAGCACTTTCCCTCGCCAGGAGAGCAGCCTGCTGTCCGTAATTCCGTGTGGATTCCGCGTCCCCTGGGATGTCACTGGCTATGCAGTGAAGCACGCTGGCACACAGAGCCCTGACCCAGGGCACCTGTAGGAAAGGGAGGCAGAAGGCGCTCACCAGCAGGAGAACAAAGCAAGAGCATACATCACCCAAGGAAAGGCGACCAGGGAGACCATCTGTAGCATCACTGAAACATGGGCCTTCTGAAACCTCTCCGGGGGCTGAGGGTGCTGTGGGTCCATGCACACGCTGTGGGAGTGTCCCCAGAGGTGTGGAGTCTTGGGCCACACAATGCACCAGCCTTGGTGGGATGTGATGGGGTGATCACAACACCGCAGGTAGGAAAGCTGAGCAGGCTCTAGGAGACCTGGCCAGCCGCATACACCAGGACTTATTTGCCCCACTCCATGTCTGCACTCAGTTTCCTGGGCTCTTAAAGGGCTGGTCTTTAACACTCGGAGTTCCTTGTGAATAGGGCTCATGTGTGGCTGGAGTTGGAAGCTATAACCTCTCTCCCCCACCAAGGGTTTGAGAAACAAGCCGAAGGTGATGTATAGGGCTGGAGTGCTCGGGGCTCTTACAGGGCTGGGCAAAGCAAGAGAGGAGTTTTCATCCCCCTACACACCCTAATCTTACAAAGAACTGGCAGCGGTCAATTTGCAGGAGCCGGAGAGCCAGACATCAGATGCGTGAGAGCATGAGTGAGAGGCGGCCACGAGGCAGGTGGCAGGAGACGATGTGGTTTATCCCGGCATAAAGCACCTGTCTCCCAGCATCTGTGCTCTGTACAGCCGGCCCCTGCTCAGGGTGGGATCAGGTCCGCAGGGATTGCCACGATCAGGCCTCTCCCCGAGAAACTCAGCCTCACCCCGGGCTCAGCAAGAGGTGGGAAGGGATCCTGCCATCGCTGACCGTGTAGCTGGACATTATTCCATGTGCTAGCACGAAAACTCTGCCCAGCAAGGGCAGCAGCGCAAGGAGGTCAGCCCTCCCACCCGTCCTGCTGGAGGTGCCGCCGTTCACGATGATCCCTCCCGAAATGGCTGGCAGGGAGGGTGCGGAGGTCGGGGGTTCCCAGCCGGCGACTGAGGGGGCGGCGAGCAGCTTCAACACGCAGCTCCGCTCCCCTCACACCGAATTGCTCTGACAAGTGTCCCCGTCTTTCCTATTGTCAGTCCCCGCAGGGACGCTGCCCAGGCGCCGCAGCGAGNCGGGCCCCGCAGCGGGGCCCCGCCGGTGCCATGGGCGGGCGGGGTAGCGGCACCCGCTCCCCGGGTCCCGTCCCGGCAGGGTGAGGGGGAGAGGGGCGGGGGGCGGGCGACGCCCCTCGGGATAGGGTCCGCGGGCGCTCGGAGGCACTGCGGCCGTGGGTGGGCGTCCCCCGTACCCCCTCGGGAGGTTGTGCCGCTCGGAGCCGGCGTGAAGCAGGATCGCGGTGGGGAGGAAACCCGAGTTTGCGGCGCCGCTGCCGCCGGTGCGCGGGGGCAAGAGCGGGAGCGAGCGAGCGGAGGCATCTCCGGCACATCGGCTCCGCCGGGCCGCCCCTCCGCAGCCCCCGGCCGCCCACCCAC
>VWZT01007450.1:1001584-1013464 GCA_013397055.1 Pachycephala philippinensis | reverse complement strand
AGCCTGCAGTGGGAACAAAGGAGCCTCCCTCAAGGTCTTCAGTGGGAGGTGGGAGAAAAGGAAAGAAAAGGGGGAAAAGGGGAGAAATGGGGGCAGAGGGAGAAAAAGGGAGGGAAAGCAAGTGAACGGGGGGAAAGAGGAGAAAAGGGGGGAGAGGGAAAGGAGAGAAGGAAAGAAGAGAAGAAAGAGAAAGAGAGGAGAGAATTAAAGAGAGAGAAAGATGAAATAAAAAGGAGAAAGAAAGAAAGAGAAAGAAAGAGAAAGAAAGAAAGAAAGAGCAAGCATCAATAGGTGAACATGCTGTAATTCTGCCAACTTTCTGTGTAATTGTATCCTAGGTTTTCATTCCCTACCCACCTTTGGAAGGAGCTCACTATGACAGGGCAGAGTCTGAGGGCTTTATCTGAAGCGAATTTTGAAGACAATGAGATCAGCATCAACGTTGGAGGCTTTAAGAAAAAGATGAGATCCAACACATTATTAAGGTTCCCCGAGACCAGGCTGGGCAAATTGCTGAGCTGCCACTCAAAGGAGTCGATACTGGAGCTTTGTGATGACTATGATGACACCAAGAATGAATTTTATTTTGACAGGAACCCCGAGCTCTTTCCTTATGTGCTACATTTTTATAACACTGGCAAGCTCCATGTGATGGGCGAACTCTGTGTGTTTTCTTTCAGCCAGGAGATTGAATACTGGGGAATCAATGAATTCTTTATAGACTCCTGCTGCAGTTATAGCTACCATGGGAGGAAAATGGAGCCAGACCAAGAGAAATGGGAGGAACAAAGTGACCAGGAAAGTACCACGTCTTCTTTTGATGAGATTTTGGCATTCTACAATGATGCCTCTAAATTTGACAAACAGCCCTTTGGAAACATCAGGAGGCAGCTCTGGCTTGCTTTGGATAATCCTGGGTACTCAGTTTTAAGCCGCATCTTCAGTGTCCTTTCAATAGTGGTGGTGCTGGGCTCCATTGTGACCATGTGCCTGAACAGCCTCCCAGACTTTCAGATTGTTGACAGCAACGGGAACCCCGAGGAAGACCCTCGCTTTGAAATCGTGGAACATTTTGGTATTGCATGGTTCACTTTTGAACTGGTGGCGAGATTTGCAGTAGCTCCTGACTTTTTAAAATTTTTCAAGCATGCCCTGAATTTGATTGACCTAATGTCTATTCTTCCATTTTATATTACATTAATTGTCAACTTGGTGGTGGAAAGTAGTCCGACTTTAGCAAATTTAGGCAGAGTTGCACAAGTCCTGAGACTCATGAGGATCTTCCGCATATTAAAGCTTGCTAGACACTCCACAGGTCTCAGGTCTCTCGGAGCCACCCTGAAGTACAGCTACAGAGAGGTGGGGCTTCTTTTACTCTACCTCTCTGTTGGCATCTCCATTTTCTCAGTCGTGGCTTATACCATTGAGAAAGAAGAGAATGAGGGGTTAGCCACCATCCCTGCTTGTTGGTGGTGGGCTACTGTTAGCATGACCACGGTTGGCTACGGGGACGTGGTGCCAGGGAGCACTGCTGGCAAGTTGACGGCATCTGCATGCATCCTAGCTGGTATCCTAGTGGTAGTGCTTCCCATTACACTGATCTTTAATAAATTCTCCCACTTCTATAGGCGTCAGAAGCAGTTAGAGAGTGCCATGAGAAGTTGTGATTTTGGTGACGGCATGAAAGAAGTTCCATCTGTCAACTTAAGGGACTACTATGCTTATAAAGTTAAATCCCTTATGGCCAGTCTGACCAATATGAGCAGGAGTACCCCCAGTGAGTTGAGCCTGAATGATTCACTGCATTAGTGTACAAGTCTGACAGCAGTTTGCATGAGAGCTATCAAGAGCTATGTTTATAAATGTTTTCCTGTTTGTCTTTTTTTTTTTTTTCTAGAGGATAGTGTTGCTGACACTGCACTTTGCACTTGAGAAACTAAAGACATTTCTATTACAAGTTAACAGTTTGCACATTTTCATCCTGTTGCATAAGGGTACTAAATGCTGACTTTTCCATACAAATGTTACCACTTCCATGACATTAGTGTTAGTGGTATAGTGATGATCTGTTACTTTGTGCATTTTCTCATCTGAGCACAGAAATGAATGTACCCAAGTGGAATAAAAATTCTCAGCTGTGACATGAGTAATGAAAAAATCACCTATCACCTGTACTGGTATCCGTACTAGTGCAGGCCTTCCCATGCATTTTACAGCCATTTAAAACAGCCACCTGTGAGTCACTGATACAGGAGCACTTTTACCCATATTGCTGACCAGTCATTCTGATCGTCACTTGTCTGAAAACACCTCTAAGTTTGCTTACTCTTGAGTATGTATGTTAAAATCTGGGTGTTCATGTTCTGAAATGTTATGCATAGTAATATTTTTCACAATCTCCTAAGCATAGACCTTCTTCTGTTTCCAAGATTAGATCAATACTGAGCCCTCTGAAGAAGGCCACCCCTCATTTTCAGATAGCTACATATTCAAAGACTACATTTCCACAAGTGACTCTAGGTATGGAGGCCCATATAGACCTCTCAGGATCCCATTTCCAGAAGGGATCTGCTCACAGCTCGGTCCCAGTGAAGCTGCCAATGTGTTGTATCAGTCCATGAAAATGGTTTTGAGATTAGGCACACGAAGATGTGGGCTTTCAACAATTAGAAGCGCCAATGAAAAACCTGGATTTGATTAATGAAGTGAAATATTCCCACATGAACAGTACAGGCAGCATTTTAGGAATTGACATTCATATACTGCAAAAAGACTAATTATAAAGATGCCATATGTGATGCTGAGATATAAAATCTAATTTTATCAGTAAAGCTTGAAAGCAGGTGTTGATGACAGACAATTCCATTACAATTTCTGCCAAGGAAACTCTAAGCAAAAAACCATTTTCCCTCAGAAAGAAAATCACAATTTACAGCTAAGGGAGAGTATAAGGGCCTAAGAAGGGAACAGATAAAGAAAAAGAGCTTAATACTGCACTATCTGTGGGTAGATCCTCCTACCTACTTCTGTGATGTAGTCAATTTAAATCCTTTCAAGGGCTGGCATGTACTTGTTTTAAAAAAAAACACCTTGAGAGAACAGATCATCTGGGATTTCAAGAGTAATAATGAATCTGGATAGAGTTGTTTTTTGAGTGCTCAGTCTCCTCCCTTATGCAATTGTAGAGAGATCAAACACTTGTAGTCAACAGGCAGAAGCCACTGCCTCCCTCTTTTTACTTCTTGGGACCTGTGCTATAAAACAAACCACAGGCACTCAGTGGGCAGAACAGCATTTCTCTTCAGATCCTATTGCTTTTCTATCCCATCCATTACATATAATGTTCCAATTAATTTTTTTTTTGTTGGTTTTACTTGTGAAGACTAGAGAGGTGCAAAATTAAGTTCAAGCTAGTTAGAAGAGAAATTAAAATACTAAAGCTAAATTTTTTTTGTTTGGAAGACTGTGTTTTTATACCATGACAAAGGGTGGCTCAACTGACAAAATAAAGCAAATATGGTACAAATAGGTAATTGCCTCATTTAGGCTGTTAGAGGTTGCAGCTTGGTCTGGATCTTCTGACACTGTATCAGCTCCATCTAAAAAACAGAAAGCTGAGCACCCAGGATCGGATTTCTGTTTGCCCAGCGATCTATGACAGAATACAGTGTGAAATAACTTACCCCCCACCCCATTTCCATTGAACACCCTCCCCTCACATAAGTTAGCAGCTGATTTAGGCCATGAAGTGTGAGGGAAAAAGGTCCTTTCCAACCTTACCAATTTTCAAGCCCGCACAAGTTGTAAGTCAATTGGCAAGCCATCGCTTGCTGCCCCTGAAATTCAAAGTGCCATGTACACGGTCCTGAAGACAGACCTAGATAACCTGAATTTGGTGTCCAAACTTGAAACATTTCGCTAAGGTTTACACTTCTGGATGGGGCTGGTTCAATTCAATTTATGCTGAGTCCCAGGCATAAATTCAATACTCCTGTCCCTGATTCATAGTGCATGTGTGTAAACTGTGACGTACCCACAAACAGCCACCCAACACACGGACCAGGGTGAGGTCACCTGCTGAACTGAAATACCAAGAAAGAAACAAGGGAAGGAAGGGGTGGGCATGTGCACCACATAGACTCTGGTCAGGTTACACACTGCAAGGGTAGCAAATTCTCTCACTGATGCAAAGGACACTGCAAACTCTCACTAGGTCTGTTGGTGGGGGCTTTCAGAGAACTCAGCTCCAAGCAGTGGTTTTATCTCAGTTTCATAAGCAGTAGATTTAGAGCTGAAAACCAGGGACTTCCAGGGCAGTTATTTGGTGAGACCTGTAGACTTGCCAAAGAGCCACAAATTCCCTCAGCTGTTGCTAGTTTAACATTGCAAAGGTTGGATTTAACTTTGCAACACATCATTTCAATAACCTATAGCTTATCTTATGTTCTAGATTTATTATTATTTGTAGGGCTGATGCTCTGTCATTTCTGCAAATATTGAATGGAACGTGTCCAAATTGCATTTTACTAAAGAAAATGAAATACCCCAAGGAATTCCAACCTTTATTGTACTGGTTGAAAGGAATTTTCATTATTGCATTTTTATATAAGTGCTTTTGATCAAAGACACTAAATAAATAAAGTACTGAAATTTAAGATGTTCTTACTATCATGACAATTACTTTACACAGTGCACAGGAATTCCTTTTATAAACTTAACTAACTCCATGTTAAAAGTAGTCACATTTTTGCTCCCCCCCTCCTCTTGAAGACCATTCCAGAGCTGTGCTGCTCTCCAAGATGTGCACAACTTTTAGCATAATTTTATTAATGGCTGCTCTATACCAGTTTTTTTTTTCTTTTGCCAACACTGTTCTTTAGCTTAAATATTTCATTTCCCTCTTAGTGTATTTATAGATAGCAACCATATGGCCTTACTTACGTATTTTCACAGGTTTATACCTCTCAAGCTTCCTTTTAGTTTTCTTTTTGCAAGTCCTGTTCCCCTGACCACGCTAGGAGATGTAGCCCTTTTTCTGCATTACTTCTGCTTAGATGTATTATGTTTCAGATTGGACAGTATTGTACAGCAGTTTTAATATTTGCTCATGACTAACAGAATTTTTCACTGAGCAGAATAACAATTTAATGATTTAAGTAATGTTGCTTTCTTATCTCCCCCAAAATACCTAGGTAAGGAAGAATAAGGCACACCTTTCCTGCCATTTTATGAAGTAGTGTCTATTCTAGGGCTCAGTGCAGCAAGTGCTGAGAAAACTTCTCTCTCATTAAATAAAAGCTACAGGAAAATGTTTACATTACACTTTGAAGAAAAAATGCAATCTCTCCAAAGCCTCACAGGGGAGAAGAGCCAGTGTAATTTTTGCACAGTCAGCACTTTTGCCAGACTTCTTCACTCACTGTTGTGTGAGAGCAGGGCATCTGCATTTCCACAAACCAGTGGGTCAGAATTGAAGGATGAGAGGACTAACTGGCCACTTTCTCCAGAGTTGGAAATTTGAAAATTTCTGTGGTCAGAAATCTCCTTACTATGGATGTGCAGTTTACTGAGGAACATTGCCTGTGACAGTCACCTTCCTTGCACCAGTGAAAATGCTGTGCCTACTCTCTGCCATCTGAGAGCTTTGTATTGTTTAAATGAGAATTGTGGTAATATTTCAAATGAGGTAACTTTATTGCCAGGAATAAACTGTTAGAGAATCTGGATTTCTAGTACAAATCTAGGCTATTATGAGAATCAGAGATGCCCTTGAGAAGCAATATGTTACATTATGTTCCTGAGATGGAAAATCTATATACAGATTGTGATTAAGCTTTTTATGTATGTTCAGATTTTGTATTATTGCCTGGTTTATTACTCACTTACTTTCATCAGCTGCTAATTCTCTCTTTCCCTGCAGACTTTCCATTTTGAAAACAGACTGGTTTTTCCTCACATGTTATATAGAGCATGAGCTAATTCACATTGCAAACTTGAAAACATAGAACTTTGCATTTAATTTTCCAAATTTAATAACCCCCAATATTTGTACCTTTTTGTATAGAACTTTACAAGACTGCAGGGAACTACTGTATCTGGTGCTCTTTGTACTGTGTGTCTTGTCCCAGTAGTGTGTAACGCACTCAAGAACTCAGTTTTGTGCCACAAAATGGAAATTAAATGCATAAAAAATTATCTTTCACCAGGGATCTAGAACTGATTTAAGTTTCAGGACATTCTGAGTATATATTATAATCAAAGAGAAGCCTGGGCCTCATTGTGAAGATAAATTTCTTTTAAACATGCACATCAGGCTAGATTTCTCTTCTTAGAAATGCTCTTAATTGGTGATTGTGGTGGGGAACCCACATTTTTCAGTTGAACAAACAGTACAAGCCTCTTGTCCTCTACCTGACAGACTGGGGACTAAACAACATACCACCAGCATTTGTAGGCACTAAATCAACTTGACGCGACCTTTCATCTCTTCCAAAATAACCCCCATCCCTAGAGGCCCCAGCTGTGCACATATAAGCAGCAGAAAGCCCCTGGAAGAACTGCTCCTGCTGTGCTGGTTATCCATTTCCTCTCACAAAACTCCTGACTTTAATCTACCTTTGATGGTACTTTAAAACAACATTCAAACCAAGTCACTGCTCATATCCCTCGGTGAGGTGTTGTGCCAGAACTATTCTTTTCTCATCATGTTATTCTTATTTTCTTTTCCAATTTATGCACCTGGCTTCCCATTAAGTTACACCAGAAATTAATCTGATCTCCTGTAACTAATTTTCAAGTTGCACACTATTCAGACAGGGTAAAAGAACGTTCCCACCTGATTTCTGAAGCATTTTTTACTGATTCTGCCTTTTTCCTTAAAAAAAAAGATTCTGCTTCTCATCTGAGAATAATTTACGGGGTTAAAAATAGAGCAATGGGTAATACATTATTCAAAGCAACAGTTCTACAGAGCAATCATTGAAGCTGCTAAGAAACATCACTCTCATTAAAGATTGTGGATCTCTTCACCTCTCATATATAAAATTATGGGTTGTCAAGTGGAGGAAGCAACCTCCAAACAGTCTAGAAAGTATTTCCCGAGATCATATGACACTGCTGGAAAAGGTCTGGCTCTGGAATTTATTTGCCCTGATAGAAAAGAGGATGGAGAATCATCTCACAGGTGTTGGGACTCACACTGACCTCCCACTGCAGAAATTTGTTTGCCTGACATCGCCTCACCCTTTACACACAACTCTAAATCATGTAAGCCCTCACTTGGATAAGCACATGAATTTGCCATAAGAGGCAGTGGCACAAATCCAGCATTTCAGCTTCACAGAAGTGCAAAGAAACATCCGCACCTCCCACTCTTGCTTTTTTTCTTTAAGGGTACTAATGGGCTCTGGCTTCTTACAAATCCCTGTTCAGATATAAACAGGGCTAAGTTTTTCAGGAATTGGACAAAGTCTGCTATAAATCTGGCCATTTCTGCTATAGATCTAAAGCAGCCTAAGAGAGCTGCCCACTTTCAGATGCACAGTCCAGCATCTGCCTGTTGTCACCCTACGTGCAGGTGTTCTGTGTGGTGCAAAAGTCTATGTAGCTTTGAGCAGACTGTTCCACTGATGAGACTGCTGACTTTCAAAGAAAACTCTGAATCTTACTTGGAAGATGAGTGGTGCTCACACAGCAGCACAGTTCTCTTGCCCGCAGCTGCTGTGCTGCCCATCAGAAGTACCTCCTGCTTCACCCTCTCTATCTGCCATGGCCTGAGGTGTCTATTCCTGCAGCCTCCACAACACATGAGGAAAGATGATGTGGTGGGGTTGTGACACAGCAAAAGGAGGGTTTGGAGTTCCTGGCCTAGGAACATCAATCCCACCAACTTTTGGTGGAAATTATCCTTTCAAATGACTATGCTATTTTTGAAATTCGTGTTCTGTCCCATTCTAGGAAATGTTCTGAATACTGACACCCTACCATAGCCCTTTAAGGACCATCCATTTAATTACCAGGTAAAATCTAATTTATTTCTATTGTATCAGTGCCTAGGTACATCAGACCATGGGCTAGCACCTCCCTAGGTTTCCAAGTATGGCAAAAGACAACATGTCAAAATTGTGGTTTACTTTTGAGAAAAATCCATTCTCTATGTTGTTTCTTCTTTCCATACCAAGGCACGCCTTCCTACTGCCACTGCTAGCATGATCATTTTTTAACATTTTGATCCCTTCCTGTTGAAGGAAGAAGCCCTGGATATATTTTTCTTTGGTGAGTTGGGTCTCAGCATTCCCTGTGGGAGCATGCTCTAAGGAAGACAGCTGAAAGCAGGGAAGAGGCTGATGTCACATGCAAGCCCCTTCCTACTCCCCGTTATGCGTGTCCCCCTCTCTGGCACGGCCAGCAGAGAGGCAAGGCAGGCCCCGCAACAGGGACATCGCAACTGGCCAAAGTCGGGCTGCAGCTCCTTCTCTGATCCTTTCTTACTCAGCCTGGCAAGGGAACTACCAGGTTTGGCAGTTGATTTTTGGAAGGGACATCTCACTTCAGTATTGGAAACGCTTTATAAATATAGGGAAATTTTGCTTGTGCTTTTGAT
Source organism: Pachycephala philippinensis (assembly GCA_013397055.1). Lineage (NCBI taxonomy): Eukaryota > Metazoa > Chordata > Aves > Passeriformes > Pachycephala > Pachycephala philippinensis. The sequence continues at coordinate 1,004,862 of VWZT01007450.1, read as the reverse complement.
GGCACAAATGCTTGGGCCTTCCTTATACGTTGGTGAGGGTGGCCCCACGCCTGGCTCTCACATTTCCCTAACTGGAACTGTACTGGTGCTCTTCCCAGTGCTACCAGGGCAGTGCTGGAGAGCAGAAAGAACTCTGCTTCATATGAGTAGTTACACAGCACTGGCCCGTCCACCAGCACACTAAAATACAAATATGCTTCTTCACACTCGGCAGGAGCCCCAGAGCACCAAAACAATTTAACACGCTGGGAAAGGAAAGGAGGTGGTAGGTGTTTCTAGGTGTATTTGATTTCCTTAGGAATCCCTTTAGATTCAGAGAAAGGTCAGTCTAGACATACCAAGAATATAGAAGAAAAAGGCTTTGATAGAGAGTTAATGATACCTGAAACAAGATACCTGACAATTTTCCATCCTGAGAAAGCAGTATTAAAAAAGCAAAGTGCATCTTTTCATCTTGCCAGAGAAGATGAGAAGAAAGCCATGGTGAATGAAAAGCTAGTCTATTTCAGCTCTGGGCATTTAAAATAAAGCATTAATCCAATGCAGTCCAGAAAAGAATAAACCCGAATGGGAAACAAAGCTGCAGCTGAACAGTATTTCAATTCCTTCCTTGCGAAGTGCACAGGACAGCCATGTCTTGCATGGTTTCATTTAGAGATCTGGACCAAGAATCAGAGACCACCTTCCAAAAGTTTACACTTCAAATTTCTAAGCACAGCCAGGGGTGTTAGACATACCCTCCCCTCACCTGGGTCAGCAGCATAGCACTCCAAACTCGAGGTTGGCAGCCTCACAATATTTTGGGAAGGTAAGGCCATGCAGGTTCTGTCCCTTGCTGTGATGAGGGAACGCTGCAGCTCTTTGGCTCTGCAGCACGGTGCCCATTCAGCCCTGAGAAGCCTTGCTTCCACTGATCAGGACAGAAGCTGGAAGACGGCTCAGAAATGAAACAGTAATCTCTTCTAAAAATGCCTGAATGGTTGTTCCTTGTTCTGGAGCAAAGAGCTGAACTAAACACTTCAGTTCACATTAGTTAAACACTGTGCAAATAAGACTTCCTCCTACTCTAGCTGCAAGATAGGGCCAAATTGTTGAGCTTTTTGTGGAGGCAGTAACTGAAGACAAGTGCTTTGAGATGTATAAACTTATGGCAGTTGATGGGCTGAATAAATCAATGCTAACTACACTCAAAAGGCTTCAAAATTATACCTACTCTTGGAATAAATTTGCATTAATTTTTGGGATGCAGGGCTACTGTATTGCTGGTTCTATAATCCTAGAGATCCTCAATTCCTTATTTGTTCCAATAATTACATATTTGGGGGCTGTTTAAACATCTGCTTGTCAACAGAAGTTGTAATTACACTAACTAGGGGAAATAGGTTTCTTGGGTTTGTTGAATCTAATACAACACTACTGCTATTGATTTTACCCACATTACATTGTGGAATGTAAACAGCCTCAAAAGCTAATCTATTTTTATAAAAGCTGAGCAATCAGTGGTGGATGTGTTTCCTTAGCAGGAGAAATACCCACATACCTATAGTCGGTTACCAAATTGCTTTTGGTTGTTTTAGAGTTTCTAATGGGATGAGAGACTCTTGGAATGAGTCAGAGCAATATTTCAGTTGTGTTTATTGAAATACTGAACCAGTACACACCACATCAGAGAATTCTGTTCACTTTCTGAGGTAAATCAGATTGGACTAAGCAATTGCATGTGTATATAAATTGGTGCAGTGCTGAACATTAACACAGTCACCCCATTATTTTCTGAACAGTCTCAAGGCCATTTTCTGTAAAGATCAACTAACAGGAAAAGCAACCCAGAATTTCTTCTGGATTTCAGGAGACTCAGAAAAAGTTATTTTATTAATTGTATTTATAAGTGGAGTGTTTGACTTGCTTCTGCATTTTTATTACAAAACACTTTGAAAAATTCTGGTCTTCTTCCATAGTTTCAGCAGGAAAAATTGGTATATGAGAAATAAATATGACTTATCTAGAGACTGAAATAACACCTGCACTTTTAAAAGAATCTCATGCTTTTGGATATGGTTGCTATGAAAAATGGTACTTCTGCTTAATCCTTCCTCAAATAATCTCTGACCTCCATAATCTCTGGACTATGACACCTGTTTTCATGTGTGATGAGAGATCAAAAGGACACCTCTTGCTGTTAAGCCTATATACCCCACTGTACTGCAATAAAAATGAAATATCAATTGAGGCATCACACAAAAGGCTTAGTGTCATATAAATCAACTCAAAAGCTTTTGGTCTCCCTCTTTGATGTATTTGCTGCGAGGCTTTTTTTAACAGAGACCATGCAGGCTTTGGGAGCCCAGGAGTGCAAAGCAGCAGAAAGATGTGAATAGGGAAAAAACGTAGCTTTAGAAACATCTGAGGGCCACAGCCATCTTCTCATGCATCAATCCTTCCACAGACACCAAGGGAATGAAAAGAGGAATGGGGGGGTGGGGTGCTGGTTTCTGGGCACACCTGTATGCAGCAAAAGAACAGCTGAAGAATGATACTGGTCAGCTCCAAATACTGTCCAGAGGGGAGAAGCAGGACAAGGAGGGCTCAGCTGTTCTCTGGGAGAAGCTAGGGAGAGATACTGCAATATATAGTATCTGTCCTCAGAAGAAATATCCACAGCGAGAGGAAACCAGGTTTTTAGTAAACAACATGCAGCTTAATTAATTTGACAGAGGAAAATACATCCAGATACATTAGCATGTGGCCATGTGTATTTACAAATTTAACCTCTGAAGCTGTGACACCTAAAGAAAAAAATTTTTAAGGTCGCTGAGGTTTCCAGTGTCATGGTAAATGGCAAATACCATTATTGTTTTCCCCCATTGTGACAGACAGAAAACCAGTATTTGAGCCCAGAATCAGATTATAGTTTAATTCCTTCTAATGTCTTCCTGCTGCTTGGGTCTGGGTAGCACCCTACTTAGTGCCCAGTTTAGCCCCTCTGAATTTTCTGCGGGCTTTAGAAAGGCCTGTTTGCACCAAATAAGCACCAGCACCAGTCAAGAACTCTTCCTGTTTACCCACAGCACATGAACACTTGCTGCTCCCACCATCACTTCTGGCAAAGCTAAACCCAGTGCCCACAGTAAGAACTGGGGAGGCTGAGGAACACTGCTGTTGCACTAAGAAAGGCCCTGGCACAGGGCATGGAGTGATTGTTAGCTGATGCCATTACACAAACTCTTCCACTGCACTGAGATAATTTCCTAAATATTTTTTGTACATCAGGAAAAAAA
>VWZT01007450.1:918721-1001569 GCA_013397055.1 Pachycephala philippinensis | reverse complement strand
AAAAAAAAAAGAACTTCATCCTTCTCAAGAGTTAAATGTGATTCTCAGACTCCTTGGTCTGGACAAGCCTTATTGGGTGCTATGGCCATGCTGCAGTCCAGCCAACAAAGCAAAGTGGCATCAAAAGCTGTTTGCCACCACAGCACGGCCTTCTCCCTGAGATAAGAGCTGGCTCCTGAAAGGCTTCCCAGACCACAGGCATTGGCTTGAGCCTAGTGCTACCCTGCTAGGCATCAACAGCTTCCAAATTCACACAGAGTCTCTTGCCAAAGCAGGACTCAGAGCCTGCACCACAGCCTGGCAGGGAGAGGGGCAGGAGGACAGCAGCGGCTCCCAGCAGGGCACAGCACTTCCATGACATCCTGAGCAGGTGCACAGCTCATCCAGCCCTCTCAATAAAACCATCTCCATCCATGTCTGCCCAGGGTCGGAGCATGGGAAGTCTCTCCATGCACAGAAAAATACCATCTGCCATCCCAGAAAGGAGCGGGGAAGGAAATGAGGAGAAAACACCCCACTGTGGTGACTTTGATTGGGTTCTTCTTCCATTTTTGTTTACTTTGCACTCTTATGGTATGTTTCCATTTATAAAGTTTAAAAAAATTAAAACTTCTATCTTTAAAGTAGCAACAGGATAAATAAAGCATGAACATAGAAGACAATAAACATGAATGGAAGAAAATCAGATGTGAAACATGAACACAAAGCAGTAAGTTGTATAGATGACTACCTGACTTTTCTCAGCCAACACTTTTTTTCCCTCACATCCACAGTTGGCCTCATAAGCAGCCTGGCCAGGTGTAGATGCCATATTCTTTTTCTTTCCTCCCCAAAGAAAAATTTAAAAAATTTAAAATTCTTTGATTTCTTTCTTCCTGTTTCTGTGACAAATACCACTCTTCAACCCAGAAGACTCTCTTAAGGCCTAGTGAAATGAAGTGTGAATCTATCCTAAGGACTGTGTAGCAAACAATGGAAAAAAGTATAAAGTATCAGTTGGTTTGGGACTAACAAATATTCTGAAAGAGAAAGATTTGCTTAGCATCTGAACATCCGGTCCTTTCAAAGGAAGGAAAAACAGGACAGCTGAGACTTCACTTCAGTGATCTCTGAATAGAACAAGAGAATAAAAGCTGTTGCTGACATTTGCATATGCCCACTTCGTCCAAAGGACACTTGGCTCAGGGGATGCTCTTAAAAGTAATGCCCACATTTTCCTGAGCAGGAGGAAGAGAAGAAGGAAAATTTGAGAAATTTTCACATATGCTTTAAAAATACTAACAAATTAAACCAAATCAAAATGGATGAGAGCACACCATGTGAAAGGCAGGCCCTTTCCAGAATGAATGCACTGAATAAAGAGGAGAAATACATTTTGTGATGAAGTATTTCACAAATGCAACTTAATGACTTCACACTAAGCCATCAATGTAATTTGCCTTTCCCCAAAAAGCTTAAGCTATTACTCCATCTGGCACAACACAATCATGATAAACAACATGGGCTAGCCAGGATGTGTCTTCTCCAAGGCTTTCATTGGCAATAGTGGGCTTAACACCACTGCATCACAGCCTGGCATAGAAATATCCCACAGCAAACTTCCCAGCCAGCTGCATGACACAGCCTCAAGTTGCACCAGGGCGGGTTTTAATTTGGTATGGGGAAAAAAATTTCACTGAAAAGATCGTCAAGCACTGGAACAGGCTGCCCAGGGAAGTGGTGGTGTCACTATCCTTGGAGGTATTGAAAAGACAGGTGGATGTGGCACTTAGAGACATGGTTTAGGTGTGGGCTTGGCAGTGCTGGGTTAACAGCTGGACTCGATCTTAGAGATCTGTTCCAACCTAAACCAGTTTATGACTATACAACATCCATCATTGCCTCTGGAAACACAGAAAGGAATGCCACAGTAAGCTGGAGTCCTATTAAAGAATGTGAAGAAATAAAGACTTTCTTACCTCGTGAGGTCTTTTTGATTAGCTTTATAACCAGATTTACACTTAAGAAAAAGCAACCCTCATCATACCACACTGACAGAGCCACGTGCACACCAAGTGCTTTGCAGAAGGTGTACAGTGCACATTCAGCTTGGAAGCACCAGTGCCTTTCAGTGGTGAGTCAGGCTATCTCATGGACTTGGGCAGGGATTCACTCCCCATGAGCCATATTTAGATCTGAAAGTTCAACACACTGAATGAAGAAGCACACTGAGCCACTGTGCACTCTCATCAGAATACACTGTGCAATGCAGACAAGCTATTATTTACTGTAAATAAACAGTAAATAATTATACTATCCAATAAATGTCAGATTAATTCAGATTAGCAGTAGACTTTTGTCACTTCAAATGTACCGTGGTTCACTAAGGGGCATTAGTCATGAGTTCCTTTTACTAAAATGTATTTGTGGGCAAGTTCTTATGAGAATAATTTTTAAAAATCAGAAAAGAAATGGGCAATGGAATTATATTCGAGACATTAAATGTAGCCACTTTTCCTACTTGAGCCTATCCATTGCCTACTGGTTTTCTAATGTGATGAGAACAACAAAGGAACAAATCAAACCCCTTTTGTCCACCAGTACCTCCAAGTAAAGGATGTCTGTCTAAGAAGACGGCCAAGATATTTGGGTGATGCTCAGCTCTCTCAGGATTAAGTCTTTAGCAACATCAGACTGCAGAGAGAGGGACTTCCACAGAGTACTGAGATTCCTGGCCTGATCTACTTCCATGAGATCCTCAGACTTCCAGTTCTTGCAGCAGTGTTGTGATCTGGAAAAATCCTTTCCAGAGCTGACTTCGAGAGACGTGGGTTTCCGTGCTCACAGTATTATAGAAAGGAAACAAAATGAGAGGGATGACTACAGAAATGAACATTAATGGTTACTATTATGATAATTTTGCTTCAGTTAGAATGAACAAGTCGACAATTATACATGAAAAATTAGCTTTTATTAAAAATGTTTAGTAATAAGCAATGATTTTTCAAAATTTTTTTAACTTACTAAACCTAAACATACAAAGTCAGAAGCAAACAAGAAATTGCTTGGTTAAAATCTTACTGAAGGTTAACTTGTCAGTAGTTCTATTAGATTTCCTGCAAGGCTTGCTTTTAAAGTATCTTGTTTTTTGTACTATTGGCTTTCCTTTACAGAGATGCTCATCCTCCAGTAGAGATGTGTAGTCATCAACATGGATGATTTGATTCATTTATATAAACAGAAGAAAGGAAAAATAAGTTGCATCCATCTCTCAGTACAAAACCTATTTCTCTATGTTAATGCTTGCACAGAATTTAGAGCTCCATATGCTGGCTGCTGAAGCCTAAGGCAGCTCTTTCACTGACTGCAGTCTGCACCATACCAGAATGGCAGCATATTAATTTCATATTAATTCATGAAAGTTTTCTTTGGTCACAAACATCCTGCACCCACCCAGTTTACAGTACATCAGACACTATTTTTCACCCTTTTAAGTAGCTTGCTTTATTTTATTCCATGGCATTCAGATTTTTCTCATGCATGTATATTCCATTCCTGTGTGCATGCATGTGCACTAAGTCTGAGTTGTTTTTATGCAGACACATCAGGATAGAAAAAAAGGATGTCCTTTACCTTCTGATAGCTTTCAGATGTCAGACTGCAACAGCTCTAGTCTAAAACAGCCTTTTATTGGAGGCCCTCAGGATATGCAAATCATCTTTAGGGTACCTCATTAACTGAAGTTTTCAGAATACACAAAATAGGAAATTTGTGATCATTTTATATCACTGTTTATTACACTGTAAAGCCACATTATTCAAACTCAAAGTCTTATTTTTGGTGTGAAAAGTTTGAGTAAGGGAAAATCTAGCTGCTGAGGATGCAGATAAGAGTGTCTAGACAATGACACTTTGCTCAAAAGGCACACCAAGAAAAGGCACACTAGGTTCCTCTTCTGATGGTTTAAACCTGTTCTGTATTTTCTCTTATATATATAGATATGAATATATGTGTGTATTTCTACACAAATCAATGTATGCACACACACCTTTGAGTTTTTGAGAATGAAAGTTCAAGAAGTAGAAATTAAATAAATAAGAACCATACTAATAGGGGGAAGTTGGTACTGTTATTTTTTCCTGCATTATGATTATAATCTAATGACACAGTGCTATGTTTATACCATTTTTTACTTTACATCATTTCATTGTATAAATGTGAGGCATAAGACTACCAGGTGCATTTTGTCTTGCCTAAAGTAATTTTTATGGATCTTCTGTGTTCTTGCATTTTCACAAGGAATGGTCATTGCTCTAAGGAGTACAAAGAGAGTTGAGGATAAGGATGTTCTAACAATCACAATTAAGATTTATTTGACTCTAGGGTTTACATGTCAGAGCGTGGTGTGCATGCAAACACGCAGAATGACAAGGACAGCGATGGCTGTATACGGCTCAAACCCAAGGACTGGTACCAGCATGGCTGTAGAATGCTCATCCTGGAAGAACTTCTTGTTTCCATTGGCATAAGCTTTGTGACATAATGCATCATTTCCAAAATCTGCACTGTTCCACCTAAATGGTCCACATATGTTGGCAATTAATGTTAAGAGGAATGAGATGATTACTAACTTCCAGAAAATGTTTAACAGAAGATGCCCATACAGTAGTCACCATTAAAAGTTTAAGAGCTGAAGGCTGAATGTAAAGATCTTTTCAGCTGTATTGTTTAAAGAAGTCTGACTATCACAGTGAAGTTATTTACATACAAGGCAACAATAGTAAAGATTTCAATAGAGAACACAGTAGATTGTTCAGAGAGTGGATCACATTTTCTGCTAAGTCTGAAGTATTTCTCACAATGTTGTAAATTCTACCAATAGATATTTCACAACATAAACCAGACAAGAACTTGTAAAAAGCTATTAAAATCTTGGTCCTGCATTTCTGATTCCCCAAAATCTACCAACAGAAGACTATAGGAATTTTGAATGTTTAGCAATTGCAGGACAAACCCCTCAGAACACTATTAAGTGTTGCTTCTTTTCTATACTTATTAAATATAAGTATTCAATTTATTTTCTTTGGTTTTTAAATTACTATCCCTTCGTAGCTATAATGTGAAAACAAACAAACCCCAAAGCACTAATAATTCCCCTCTCCCCTCAAAACAGTGATTAAAAAAACCCCAAATGAACCAAAAAACATATCCAGAAAGTGTAGCTGTTACTTCGTTATAAAACTACGGTGCAAAATAGAGGTTTATAACTGGTCAGAATTGCAACAGCAATTGGAAGTTTACACTGAAGGAGTGACTGTAAGTATTGCTTCTCCTGAATAACAAAAATTAAAACTGATTAGGCACTTGTTTTCTTGTTTAATGACAGCTGACTCAGTGTGCGTACAAATGACAGAAATACTCTCTCAAAGAATGCTCTGTAGTGTAACAACTGTACTACTCAACTACAACAGTCCCTGATTCAGGAGAGCAGAAAACATGTGCCTATTACATACTTTATTCCTAAAACTTACTGCTATGAATGGGCTGGATACATGCTCAAGTGCTGTCCTGAATCAGGATACTTGTTGAAATAGGAGTTTTAAAAGATAATACAGTGGTGAGCAGCTTTTCATTATACTACAATACCAATCTTATCTAATTTGACTCTGCTCTCCACAATATTACCCTAATACTTCCCAACAGAAAACAGGTATAAAATAAATAGGATAACCAAAGATTACATAATAAATATGCTACTAAGTGGGAGAAAAATACATTGCAATATAAGGCTCGGTAGTGTTGCACAATCAAGAAATCATTCCAGGTGCTCCAAAACACAATTCCCAATGTACAACACCAAGTTACCACTAGACACCTGAAAAAGATTGGGAAGTAACAGATTAAACTTCTATTACATTAAACATTTGAAAAACAAGTGGTAATGTGTTTCGCTGCCTTTGCAGAACACCGTATGTATGTTCTTGACTGCTCCAATTGTCACTGCTTGTGAAGGAAAATTTAACAGACTGGATTTTTGAAAACTCTCATAATCGAATTCCTTCTGATTTACAAAGTTACCAGTGTCCACACTGACTCATAGTATTATGTTTGAAAATAAAACCAACTCAGAAATTCTGCTGCCTCCGTTTCTTTGCATCCATCGCATCTAGGATAGGTTGCCTCTTTGCAGTGTACCTCTGACGAAGCTCCTCAATTTCTCGTTCCATCATAGGGTCCAAAGCCTTTAATCTCATCTGTAATTCTTCTAAACTCAGATTCTTTAACTGTAAAACAACCAAACAAAAAACAATCCCACAAAAAATATTAGAAACTGTTTTCAACAAAAATGAAAAACCACTTCCTTTCATAAGCCTTTAATTTACAGCTGCAGGGTTTTTCACACTTAGAGTGTATGTATACTTATATATAACTGTTAATATAGCCAAAAGCCTTAGTGTGCTCCACAGTAAATAACAGCATATGAAATCAAACACACATAGTACATTTAATTTAAAAAAAACCCCAGCCTTTGCAAACCTTGCAAATAAATCACAAATAAATACAGGGCTGGAGTTTAACTCATTAGGCTGAAAAAAGCATGCCACAGAATACAAATATATATACACACATACTAATATACATAAATTATATTGCATAATCAAATACTTCTTACTGAACTTCTGTCTCTTATAGAAGCCTGAAAAATAGATAGCTGCTGTAAGTACCCCTGACAGATATTTAGGGGTACTTTCTGATAAGAATAACAAGGCACCTGTCTTCCTCAAGAGACTGATGTCAGAACTAGTCAAAATGAATTGCTAACAGTGTTTAAGTAATACATGAAATAATTTCCTGAATTCATGGGGGGTTACCTTTGACCAAGATATTTTCTTTCCAAAAATATTTTCTCAAAATGTTTAACGGTTCATTACATTTCACCCATTAAAATGCCTGCTCATACAACACATAAATTACTTCACTGCCTTGCTGGCTGCTGCCAACAAAGGCTGGAATCTTGTCAGATACTGGGGCATGTCAGGCACTACTCCACCTGCTATTGCAGGGAATGATCTGCATTTGAAATGCGTTTTTTGTCCGGCCTATGTGGTTTTTTCCTGATGTAATTTAATGCCTTTCTGCACTTCTCTCTTGTCAGAACTGCCAATGTACCAATTATTCTTCACCACCGTGAAAAATATCAACAAATTTCAAATAGCACATGTAATTTCCTCTTAAAAAAGGGATAATCTTTATTTTGTTTGCAAATATTCTGACATTGTAAACAAGCACACTACCTAACTCATGGGTAAAAAAAAAAATAATTTTCTGAATCAACTACTAATGAGTCAATACTTCATTCATGAATCTAGGGCAGGCTTCCATCAACACAGTCTGATCTGTTTTCTCCAAGGAATGAACTGTTACTTTTGATCTTTATTTTTATCAGCAATTGAGGCATACAAATTAGCAACACATACTGCTACATACAGTCCAAACCCCAGCATTATGACTTCTACTAACACACCACACTGTACATAGTAAACAACTTAAAGTCATAATAAAGAGAGCAGACATATCAGAAATGCATAGCAGAGCATATGGAAAGGATGCACATTTTCATGCAACATCATTTTAACCATAAGATTCCTAATGAAGAAGAGAATTAAACCCCAGATGTCAAAATACCTTCGAGGACCAAAGATCCCAAGACCTGTATGAGACCTCAGATATGCTCAGCAATGTTGGTCTTGCAGAATCACAGAATATGCCAAGTTGGAAGGGACCCACAAGGATCACCAATGTCCAACTCCAGGACCTGCACAGTACAGCCACAAGAGTTGCATCACATGCCTGGGAACATTGTTCAAATGGTTCTTGAACTCCATCAGGCTTGGTGCTGTGACCAGTTCCCTGGGGAGCCTGTTCCAGTGCCCAACCACCCTCTGGGTGAAGAACCTTTTCCTGATATCCAGCCTAAACCTCCCCTGACACAGCTTCAGGCCATTCCCTTGGGTCCTGTCACTGGGTAACACAGAGAAGGGATCGGTGCCTGCCCCTCCTCCTCCCCTCATGAGGAAGTTGTAGACAGCAATGAGATTTCCCCTCAGTCTTCTCCAGGCTGAACAAACCAAGTGACCTCAGATGTTCTTCATATGGCTTCCCCTCTGGACCCTGCATGATCTTTGTTGCCCTCCTTTGGACACTTTGTTCGCTCTCCCTTGCTCTCTCCCAAGGACTCTTCTCCTTAGGAAGCAAAGAGTTGCCTCCCAAGGCATCAAATATCATCCAGTTCACTGCACTCCTCCCTTTTGACATATAGAAAAAAGGATGGGGGAAAGAAATTCCTCAGTCACTGAGACTTTTTCAGAAAAAGACCTTTTCATTTTCAGAGAAAGAAAAGATTAAAAACTTGCACTATTCTATTTAATTTTTAGTCTATTGGTATATGTAACTGGCACACGACACACTTTTCAGTGAAGATATTCTCTTAGAGGAGTTAAGTGTCAGAGATTTTAAGTATAATGGGAAGAGATGACAGTGCTGACTCCACTGTTTAACTGATCCCAACACAGCACAGACGAGAGGAGCAATAAACCCACGTGTGACAGGAATAATGTATTTAGCACGTGTGACAGGAATAATGCATTTGGGGCTCCACAGAACAGCAAATGCCTAAGGTAGACACTGAATAATTTTTGTGCATGTGTTTTGTGAGAACTGCCAGTGATGAAGTCCCTACCCACTCTTGACCAGCCTGGACAGCCATTTATTCTCTCTCAGTCACCACTGTAGACATCAGGCTTGAACTGCACAGAATAGACTCCAACTGATGTAATCACATAATTATTCTGCCCTGAAAAACATTTTTCATAAATCAGCAGAGAAGAATGTGGTGGGTGAGTTTTTATTTAAATTTCAATCAAGAAACAGAGCCAGCAAACAGAATTAACTGCTCTTTAAAGATCACAGACAGCTGGGATGAATATTAAAATATAAAGAAAATGAATTTTTTAAGCCAGAGACTAAAAATCTTTCAGTATTATATCAGACATGTCACCCAGGAGATCCAGGAAGCCACAGTACTCATCTATATTAACAGCTGGTGCTCAGGACATTTAAAGGAAGAAAGTGGCAGAAAACAGAAAAGTTAGGAAGGTCTCATCTATGTGACATCAGATGAGAAAACCATTTAATCAGCCACAGTTGAATCTGGGAAATACGTATGTGTCTGTACACATATGTCTCCTTGGCAAATTAAAAAATATATTTCTTTGACTTCTGTCTGTGCTATAGGTATTACCTCACAAACCCTAAAAGCCTGCAATAATCCAAACACTGAATGCAACAGCAAATATATCAAATAAGATGTGTAGAAATAACTCAAACAAGATATTTAATTATTCCTATGTAATTTATTGCCCTGCATGATAAATATTTTGGTTCAAATTCTTAAAGCAATAGAGCTCAGCATTCATTTACTTCCACTTGCAAACAGTTTGCAATTTAAACTGCTATAAATAATTCACCAAGTAGTTTGTTGTTGTAACTACTGGGGCTACTGGCATTAATGGGAAGGGAGAGAGAAGCATTCAGCAGTACAAGCTACAGTAATTCAGAAAGGCTTTAAATTATATTTTAGTAGCTTTTAAAAAGCTTTTAACTGTCACAATTAAATTGTTACAATTACAATTGTAATCAGGATAGCATTTGTGTGACAATAATAGATAGTTCAACTTCTGCCACTCCACATAATGGACTCAATCATGTCCTTTCAGAGAACAAACACCCATAACCACACAAGAGACAGCAATTAGTGTCAGGATGGGCCACTTCCAAGATAGAGGTCTTTAGTGAATGGAATTTCTGGTAGCAGTGATAGCCTTCACTGGGACCTTTTACTTCACCAGGTAATCACACGGGTTTGAGAAAGTAATAGTCCAAACTCCAACTTACAATGCCACACACTGACACAACCTTTTGGAGTGAGTACGCATACCCAGTTTTCCAGAAGAAAGATTAGGTGCACAAAGAAAAAACTTTTCTCCTTAAAGGTGTATTTGTTAACCTAATCATTAAAGAGAGCTACAATGTATAAGGGAAGCAAATTACACAAGGAAGTCAAACCACTGCCAGATCCAGATGACATTGAATAATTTCTCCTGGAAGCTGATTCTCAAGACACAGGCACATGCAAAGAAGCCTCACTGAAATTCTCTGCTTTGCTAGAGCAAGGGAAATCAACTTTGCCTATGAAGAGATCAGAAAACAGTCATCCTTATGGGACAAGCTCCCAGTGCTGCAAGCTGAGTGCCAGCAGCTCCTGCCTTGACCTTCTCCTCTCCCTGATCCAGGGGGAAATCCTGGTGGAAGGCAACCTTTCAGAAAGGAGCTCCACCAACCCGAGTTTTCAGTGGCAGGAGTATCTTTCAGGAGCACCAACCTAAGCTGGGACAAATAGCACAGAATAAAAGCATAACTAACCTTCTAACTGAACTACAATTTTCAGTTATAATCTTTGGAAAAGGCAACTCAGCCACACACTTGGGAGACCAGTAAGTCTGGAAATTTGGTACACTTTATCTCAAACTTTTAGCAAATGGAACACCAACCATTTAACTCCTCCTTGCTCATTTTTCAGCTTATTTGTAATAGGTTAGAGGCTTTTCCAGGAAAGGCCACATGTAGAAGTTAAAAAGGAGCAGAACAAATAAGGAATTGTTAGCAAGCTTTTCTTAATGTGACTGTCCTCATTAAGCTGGGATACAGTAAAAATCCAAAAGTTGAGGCAGCTCTGGGCATGAAGTGTTCCAGCTGCCATCAGAGCACAGACCAGAGCTACAAGCGCTCCACAGACAGGGGCACTGCCCTTGTGTGAAGGTGGTAGGAATCACTTCTCATCAGTCTGGGGGTTTAAAATAATCCAGCATGATCACACAAGGTTTGTTGAATACAGTGCAAATTAGCATGTCATCAAAAGAGTATTTCCTATGTTGACCCTGTCTGGACACCAGGCACCCACCAAAGCTGCTCTATCACTCCCACAACTGGATAGGAGAGAGAAAATATAATAAAGATTAATGAATTTGAGATAAGGTATGGGAGAGATCACTCACCAAATTCCATCATGGGCCAAACAGAACTGAATTGGGGATATTAATTAAATTTACTTATAACAAAATCAGAGCAGGATAGTGAGAAGTCAAATGAATCTTAAAAACACCTTCCCTCCACCCCTCCCTCCTTCCCAGCTCTACCTCCTTCCCCAGAGACAGGGAATGGAGGTTATGATCAGTTTATCACATGTTGTTTCTGCTGCTGCTCAGGGACAGGAGTCCTTCCCCTGTTCCAGTGTGGGGTCCCTCCCATGGGAGACAGTCCTTCATAAACTTCCCCAGTGTGAGTCCATCCCATGGGCGTCAGTCTGCACAAACTGCTGCAATGTGGGTCACTCTTCCATGAGGTCTAGGCCTTCCAGGACAGGCTGTTCCAGTGCAGGTCACACACAGGGTCACAAGTCCTACCAGGAAACCTGCTCCAGCATGGGCTCCTCTCTCCACAGGTCTGCAGGTCCCTGCCAGGAGCCTGTCCCAGCATGGGCCTCCCCACAGACTCACAGATCTCTTTCCAGCATCCACCTGCTCCGATGTGGGTCTTCTCCACGAGCTGCAGGTGGATCTCTGCATCCCCATTTACCTCCATGAAGTGTAGGAGCACAGTCATCTCACCAGAGGTTGCAAAGGAACCTCAGATCCAGTGCCTGGAGCTGGAACCTCCTCCCTCACTTCTTTTCCACTGACCTTGGTGTCTGCAGAGTTGTTGCTCTCACATAGTCTCAACTCTGCTCTTCTCTGGCCACAATTACCACAGCACATTACTTTTTTTACTTTTTTTTCCCTTCTTTAATATGTTATCACCAGAGGCGTTACCACCATTCCTGACTGGCTCAGCCTTGGCCAGCGGTGGGTCCAGAGCTGGCTGGCACTGGCTCTGCTGGACACAGGGGAAGCTTCTGGCAGCTTCTCACAGAAGCCACCCTGCTACCAAAACCTGGCCACACAAAGCCAATACATCTATGCAGAAAACATTCTTACTCTGGTCAATACTGGTTCCAGGTGATTGTTTTTTTCACACATCTTCAAACAGTGACATACAAGGAACTCTTTCCTCACATACTGAAGCAGTCACCTCCCGGAACCAAACTTCTGCAAGTGAAGTGCAACAAGTTTTACTTTTTTTGTCTTTTGGTTTAACTTCTTGCATCCCATATGGCCGAGGTTCATTTGGATCACTATTTTCAGCAAACCAAAGAATAATTACTTGCAGTCAATACCACTGCCTACGGGAGGACCCACACTATCTTACATATTTTGTTTACAACCCTCATTCTGATGAAAATTCCGGCCAAAAGGGGCACTTGGAAAACAGGTGTGCATTCTTGTCCACAGACCTGGGTTCTGTAGCAGAAGGACTGACATAAAGTACAATCAAAAATGGACTCTCAGAAGTCATGAAGTCAAAGAGTACAACGTAAATCCTGACTAGTGGCATCCCTGTGTGTCCAGCACAGGAGTCAGCAGGAAGGACATATATCCAAGATACTTGGTGGTGCTTGCGGTCCATGGATTTAGGTGAGGGGGTCTGGAAATCAACAGCCATGCTTGGCCAGCACATATCTGTAGCCATCCAAACTTTTCAAGGGGCGGAAGCCAAAGTTGTGGATGTAGAACACTATAATCTTAATCCATTCTGGACAGCAAGAGAGGTAAATAAAACCGCTATGCCAATTATGTTTTCAATATGATAAAAGTAGATTTCATTATTAATTCCATAATGCATGAGTTACCATTGCAAACATCCAGTCTATCAAAGTAAATTATGAAATACTGCTATTTAGCTGGTGTAGCGAAAACAAGCAAACGTATTTTCAAGGTTTAAATTGTTAAGAAAGTAGATACCCAGTCAAAAAGTAATCTGAATCAAGTTTTTTGTGTTTACTTGAAAAAACAAATTCTTCCTAGCAACTGCTTAAATGAATCTTACATGTAACATGCCTATTAGGGGCCTTTGATTAAAAAAATATGGATTGTTAATACTATATTCTGAGTCATCTATTTTCCCATCTGCTAGTAATTCCTGTAATATGAATTATCAACAGAATGGCTAACAACAGTTATTGCATCAATGGCAACTGCAAAAGGGGGGTTGCCCATAGCACCTTTTAAGATTTAACCAGTGTGTATCTTGGATTGTCCTGTGTGCTAGTGGTCTCAGGTAACAAAAACTTTTCTCTCCAGCTGTTCATTCACTTCCCTCTGCTGCGTAGAGTTTTCTTTTCTCCAGTGGAATCAGCTCCACCGATGGCTTCAAATTCTTTTTTATTACTGGTATAAAAAGTTAGGCTTGAGTCAGAATCCAAAAGGTACTAAGTGGGTCTTTCTGACCAATTTATCTCTACTATGAATTAACACCCAAAATCTGTGAATCTCACTAGTGAAAAAGTTGCCACAGAAATACTCCACAGCTACTGTTGTCTGTTCAGCTGCTCCTGTGCAGCAACAGGAGGAGAACTGTGTTATGTTTGCTTTTACAGTGAATCCTGCTGCCCCTGTCCAAGCAGTGTCAGGTGAGGACGAGCTGTCTCAGGCACCCACTGGCCACACACCAGAGCTCTAACTTGCCGCCACGCCACCCCTGCGGTCACTACAGTGAGCAAATCAGTCACAAGAAAACAAACTTGGATGGGGAATGGAGGGAGAGCATTTAATTCAGGGTGTCTGAAGAGCAAGAATCCTTGTTGCAATGCACAAAGTTATACAAATATAAAACGAACTTCATTTCCTGTAACAATTTATAGAAGAAGAATGACAACTTAACTGTCAAAAGCCAAAGTTCATTCCACAGGACTGCACTCATCTTAAGCATCTTGGAGGGTAAAATAAGCATATAAGATAAAATTAAAGATGGACAAGTTCATATATTTTTAAAATGTTTTTCTAGGGATAAAATTGTATATAAATTCTCCATTATTAATCCCTATGCTCACTAGTAAAATTCTCTCTGCTCTAACATTAAAGCTGAATGTAATTTTAGCAACACAACGCTAAATCTTAGTCACTACCATCAACATTTTTCAGCTCTAGGAGACTTTTCTTAGCTTCATACAAAGTGACATTTCAATAGAAATCACCACCAGGAACAAAACAGAGTTTTCTGTAGCATTAGTTCATACCATCATTGCATGCCTTTTTTGAATAGTGCCCAGGGCCCTCCTTTGAGCACATTAAATACTGCCAGTACTAAAATTCAAAAATCATGAGCTGAGTCATTTACCTTCATTAAATTACCTTTAAAATTAGATTCCTAAAGTAAGATGTTTTTAGGAGAAGGGACGTATCTTTTTATTTTCCTTTTCATTTCTAAGTCATCACGAGGCAGCTAAAATCTAAATATTTCTGCAATTAAAAAGGCTAAAAAGCTCAGGGGAAAAACATCTAGTCGTCAAAAACTTTAATGAACAATCCTGACTATTTAAACTATAAGGAGAAGCACAGCTTATCATGAACAGCAGTGTAAAATTGCAATAATGTTAACTTTTGCCTGTTGCAATTTTACCCAGTTCCTGACAAAACAGTAAGGCAGTGTGCATTGATACTTTATCATTTCCTAAGCATTTCAAATATAGGTTACATTGGTTTTACCTACTAAAGCAGCTGGTGTTCTTGTAGCTATTAGGTATATAGTTTTCACTAAAACAAATAAAGCATCATGGAAGAGTCTGAACATGGGGAAATAAACTGAAGCAATGCATCTCAAAAATCCTGCAGCTAGTAAACATCCATTAATAAGTACCTTTGAGATGAAATCTTTAGTATCTCACAGAAAAGTGTAAAAAATAAATTTAAGTGTACAGAAGAAAAAAGTCCTACCATTCTCTTTCCTATGTCATTTACACAATGTATATTGTTACACTACATGCTACAGTCTACTGAAGCATGACACTTTAACTTGCTATCACCTTCTCTTTAGAATTTCATCATCCATCACAGACATCTTAAAAACTACTTTTAGAGTATCACAGGCAAAAATTCACAGTTGGAAATCCCTTAGAGAAAATCTTGGTGGCTTTTTATATACTGTGATTTTCTATACCAGGAATCTCAAGCTTAATTGTACAGTTTGTCCTGAAGAATACTATAAATGTTTATGGAAGCTCCCAACAGAGTAAATAAGCTAAAGATTAGGAAACACACTCCATCTGGATACTCACCATGCTGCTTAAACTTCATTGCAAATATATCCACACAGTGTTGATGGCAAAGGAGCTACCACACCTGATCTAAAAATATGCAGGATTTCCCCCCCGCCCAGCCCCTTCTGCTTTTGGAGGAAAAAAAAAGCATGGGAAAAAAAACAAACAAAATAATCCCCAAAACATCCTTTCAAATATTATCAAGGAAAGATATAAAGGTTTAAAAGGAAAAGGAATTATTTAGCTAAAGCTCTTAGTGTAGCAAGTAAGTAGCACAAAAAATGAGCATTTTATCTTTATTAATCTGTAGCTCTCCAGGGCAAGTGCTTCTAAATTATCCTTCATACTGAGCTCAGCTATCAGCAGGTAAATTACAATGCCCTTGAATTCACCGTATCACATTTCAGCTACTACAGCTATCATTCAGCTACATAAACCCAAACGTTACCCTCATATCCAAAAGTTTTCTCAAGTTAAGGCACTGCCTCCCTCACATCTGATTCTTCCATGAAAAGAGCATTTAAAAAATATTCAGAAAATAACAGTATTTTATTTTTGTAAAATTCTACTAATCTACACATAAATGCAAGCTGTACTAAGAACAAAGATATAAGCTATTAGGGATGAGAAACCACTAAAAAAACCTTTAGTTAAGACACCAAAACATTGTAAAGATAAATTAAAAAATGAAAGATGCTCCTAGTTTTGCTAAAACGTTTTGTAAATGCAAAACTATAATGAAAAGTAAAGACACAAGTAACTCAAAGTAGAAGCCCTGAGGTTAAAAAAAAGCTGCATTAAAATCTAAAAATTCATTGAATACATAATGATATAACTTAAAGCTATTTTTCCTCAATAGTCCACTTAAGATTATTTTTTAAATAGAAAGAAAAATGGAAACTCATTTAATAGTGAGTTATGACACACAATGCATGCACAGCAATAACCCTCAGACCCAGAAAAGCATTTAAGCTGAAGAGCAATGCAAGAGGCGAAAAGAATTTTAAACCTCAAACCTTAGTGTCCTACTGTGGGATAATACAAGTGAATCCCAATCTTCTGAGAAACATAAAAGGTTGATACTGAAAACTAAACCAACAAAACTAAATATTCCTAACAGGAAAAGTCTGTTGGAAGAGAGACACAACCCCCAAACCCAAAACACACATGCAAATTTGTATCTTATTTGCTGGGAAACCTTGACTTAGTTATATTCTTTATAAGGAAGAAAATTCAGTTTAGTTTAAAAGAGCCAATTCAGAAAGGACCTAGGAAAATAACAGATTATCTTTAATAAAAGGAAAAATGACAGGCGTACTGTTTGCTGGGGTTTATTTCATGCAGAAAGCTTCCTGGAAGTCACGTACTAGAAAGGATGGGCTTAATCACTACTGACACAAGATACACAGGAAAAATCCTACAGTCCAAAAACTCAGGGCAATTTATGAGGTTTATTAATCACTGGGAGAAGGAAGAAAATACAGCAAAGGCAGCAAAAAACTCCCAAGAAAACCAAGACATCAGTTGAAAGAGGCCTGCAAATCATCAGAAATTGTAGAATCTGAACTTGCAGCAACTCAATAAAGACTGGTCCAAGCAGAAAGATTTAACTGAAATGTCTGGCAGAGAGCAGAGGAAAACCCTGCCTCGGGAAGGCCTGCAGGTTATCACCTTGGGAGAGGGACTGGGGGAGGATGATAGCCAAGCACACCTGAGCTTGCTTAAGCACCAACACATAGCCCATGGATGCTGCACACAGGGACTGACTGCAGTGAACTGGGAGGGGAGAATTAATCCCCCAGCCTGAAGTGACCAGCATCTTTGCCAGACAGCACCAAATTTTCTTTTCTGTACAACTTTAAAGATCAAAGAGAAGCACTGTTCGCTTTTAAAGAATGCGTCTCTGTCCCCAGTTCCTCAAAAATTCTTTATTCCTTCCTCAAACATCTTCTGGAAATCCTTTTTCCCCTGCCAGAACTGCTTGGCTACTATTTAGTTTGATGTGGTTCAGTTTTCCTAAAAGATTTGGGCACCCAATAGCAGCTTCACGGCCCCCGGAAGGGGAAGGGTACTGTTCCACTCCTGCACGGCATTCAGCAGCTTGCTGAATCACAGGGGCTGGAGATTTCATTTGCTGAAGGAAGTTTTAATGTTATGAAAACTGATAAAAATTGTTTAGGAAACTTTCATTGTGCTCAAAATTGAGCAGATTTTAAAAAATCTCTTTACACCAAAATGATAGTTTATTAACTCTTCCAAATAGTGCCTTCTATTGAAGTCCTATCTATAAATCATACCAATCAGGCACTACAGAGTTTCAGCTGGTTCGTTAAAGCAGATTTAGTTTTTCTTTTGTCAAAATGCACCAGCCCCACATTTGGAAAACACATCATAAATAAACAGTATCAAATAATATTTAATGAACCTGATGAAATCCACTGTATGATGAGCTAAATCTAGTGGACGTCTACTGGCTCGCTTTTAATCCAGACTAAATTAAATCTAAAATAAGTGAACAAATACAGAAGGGGATATTCTATGAATAACACCACCTAGCTAGCAGCTTTTAAATAATATACAGTATCTCTTGTTTTACGAACATGTAGTAGACCACTCTACTGCAAATAATATACTAAAAAATATCCTGCAAATACAGAACAAGATAATCACCGATAATCTGTCATGTCAAAACACATTAATCAAGAGTTCCATGTACCAACATACAACTAAAAGCAACACTAAATTAAGAAGAATAGACCACTCATCTTAATGAACAAGAAATCCAGGGAATCTAGACATTGAACAATACACCTAACCATGATCTAAATCTAGTCTCTAAAACACAATCCACCTCGTGAGAAGTGTGATGCCCACTTTGCATGAATTTAGAAACTACATTTATTCATTAAGATTCAATGATTCAGTGGCATATTCACTTACTCAGTCCAGAACTGCCAAAATCATGTGCCGAAGAAATATTTTAGTATCAAATATTTTGTCTATGACGCAAACATTAGTGCAATCAAGCCAACAATTAGCACAGTTCTCTTACCTTCACAGAATTATCTCCTAGGAAGGTCTACAGTATTTATCTACTTGCTTTCTCACAGAGAACAGAGCAACACTACTTTATTTAATTAGGTTTTTCAGATCATAATCTGCAGATATAGTTTTGACTCACTACTCAATGCAAACAGGTTCTGTACAAGCTTCTGTGCCAACACTGTTCATGAATCCCCACTGAAATTTAGAGTGCTCACCATTCCCCTTCCGCACCCCTGGAGTGAATGATGACAATTACAGAGCCCACAACTCAGGAATGGTATGAGCTCTGCAAATCCCTATGGGAACCAAGTCTCAGAAGAATCTTTCTGGCCTCTCTGCTGGTTTTCCAATCCATCTCTTGAATGATTATCTACGGTTCAATTAAGGGCTCAGTTTTCTGGACTTAAAAATCCAGAAAGAAAAAGAAAATAATTATAAAATCTTATCCATTGCATAGTATATCAACAATGAAAAGGTTACACACACTGCACTTGAACATTGGTAATGTTCAATGTTCGAGTGCAGAACATTGGTAATCTTCTATTGTCTGTAATTTCTAGCCTAAACCCCTCTCAAAAAAAAATTCTTGGGAATTTAATCCAGGTTTTAGAATTGATTTTGTGTTCACAATTTGGAAACTGAAGTAGAACCAAAGGCCTAATCTATATTATTTCCAAACCTAACTACCAGGGCAGGAAATAATGTGAATTCCCATCCAGCACATTCCTAGACCACATAAAAAGCATAAGGAAAATGTGAGCTGGACAAGTGCATTCCTCCAACGAGAGATGTCAGCACTCAAACAAAATTCATGCTCAATGCAGTCAGCTGCTATACAGTTCGCAGGCTCAGCTTTAAATAAAATTATGTTTCACAACCACACTTTCAGAAATAATTAACAGACAAAGAAAAATTTATTTCAATTTGCAGTGCATTGTAAAAGCAGTTCAGTAGCTCTGACCATCTTCATACCAGTGCCTTTCCAAAGTAAAGATAAAAATACATGCCCTCGCAATTTATTTAGAGTACATCCACTGGGGTTTCTGCTTACAGAACATCTATTCCTCAGTTTGAATGGTATCCTGCATTCAAAGATACAACACTGAAGAGAGACAAAGCACAAATTTATAGGACTGGTCATGCATTAAGTGTCATTGTTCAGTTTGTAAGAATAGAAAGCGGGTGAATAACTCCCTTATCACTGACAGATCTGATGAATATGCATGAGCTTAAACAGATGCAGGGAAACACAGGTTTAGTGTCAAAAGACTGCATATCTGTCCTGGACTTTAAATATTAATTTAACAATGCACATGGATTATTTCTTGATCCAGTTATAGCACATGTCTGGACGTGCGCACTAGGATTTACTGTCAAAAAAACCTTACTCTCAGAAAGACATGTAAATATACAGCATGAACTCTTGAATTGATGCAAAACAAATTCCCCTTATGTGGCAGAAGGATGCAGGAATGGGAGGGGAGGAATCATGAGTATCTTTATAACTTCTACATCCCATCACAAGCAGAAAACAACACTACCTCAGATAGTTTAAAACCTGGCATTACCATACAGCAGCAAATCGTAAGAACTTCAAAAACGTAATCATTTAAAGAATCCCCAGTACTAGTATCATCTCCCCTTGTCACCCAAAAGAGAGAGATGTATTTTCATTTGGAACTCAAATGATTTTCTGGGTAGATTCTACTGTTGACAGAGAAGTCACTTTTGGCATTAAGCCACCACGTTCTGACAGTTTTGAATACAAACTGCCTTGCTGAACCACCCCACATACTGAGTAGTGTACCCACTAGCCAATGCTTTTTTCCTTGAAGAAACAAACTGCCAGCTCAGGTTTGGATGGAGGAAAAATTATACTACTTTTTCTGCTTAATGTCTTTGAGCATGCAAGTGCATTCTTACAGTCTGAAATCAGAGTGAGATCCAAATCTCAATGTCCCAACATCCTACCACCACAAAAGTTACATTAGCAATTTAACAATGCTATAGACATGAAGACAGCAATGTCTTGTTGGGTTTTTTGACATCACTGAAAAGGTAAGGTTCTCATTATAACAGCCCTACTTCATTTCACACACACACACCTATGTGCACAAAGTTGAAAATACAAATACTGTATAAACTATGAAAATTCACAATGCTGTAAAATTAAATACATTAGAGAAAAAAAAGTTATTTTGTTACAATGAATGTCAAATTCACCAAAGGCTCCATTAAAAAACACAAAATGCAAATAATGACTTCACAATATTTTAAAATCTAAAGCATAGGAAGAGGTATTTTTAAGTAGCAACGTTCTCATGTTGCATACAAAAAAAAATTTGCGGAACTGGCCCACCAGTTAATTTCGTAAAATAAGTAACTTTGTTTCCATTTTCATTACTGATTCTGACTTTATACTCTCATTCACAGAGGTTTTAGATTCATGCCCATTTCAATCTCAAACCACATTCTTCTTTCCTCCATCCGTATCTCTTATTGACTTAAATACAATCTCAGAGAAATATCTTATTCTGTTGATTTTTGACCTTAATATCTCCAAATACCTTCCATTCTGGGAGTTTGTATTTATGTCATTTGATGATCTGTATTACACAAGGAATCCTAGTAATTATGAACTAAATGCCTACTAATCTGGTTGATGATGATGGTAGAATGACAGTCACATTTACCAGATCCTGGCCATTAGAATAGTAATAGGAAAGGAGTATTTTCAGCAATTTAACAGTTTCTCCTACTTCAACAAATGTATTCTATTTATACTTCCCTAAGTAAAATCACAGTGCATAATAAGTTGCCTAGAAGCAGCAACATTGCAAAACTACAAGGTAAATTAATTAATCACATTAATTTGCTTAATTGTGCCGAAAATATTTCACCTCTTTCTCAGCAATATAATATCATGCAACATTTTGAAAGCAACATAATTTGAAAATTAACAGATTTGTTATTTAATGTTGCCATAACAACCATAGAAAATTGTGTAAGAAAATACCAAGCAATAAAGGATGAAATGCCATAGAAACAGATAAGAATAGAACAAGTTGTGTCAGTTCTAGCCTTAAGGAAAATTTTAGGCACAGAAAAGCTCAGGGACAGAATTATGAAAAGGTGGAGAAATAGAAAAGGGCAGTTAATGTTGGAAAACGAAAAACGTAGTTGTATGGCACAGTGCCAGTTTTCTCCAACAGAGATTACATGCAGATTAGTTGAAACCTCTAAGAAAACTAAAGCACATTAGATAAAAATTCAGCACAGATTATGACAGAAACTTGTTTGACTTTTGGGGTTTTTTTTCAATCTCTTGCTTATAACAACACCGCTGCAGTGTTGCACGATATAAATAGTCAAAAGCCCTCAAAACCTGAATACAGTAATAGCTAAATTGCTGCCAGTTTTACATGGTTTTCTAAAATTCCCTCCAGCAGAAGGAACTAACAATTGACTTAGGAAGTTATGAAGGAATTCAAATGTAGAATCTATTTTCCTGTAGGTCAACCCACTACTGCACTGTGTAATGAATGTAAACATGAGATGATATCATTTCATCTCTGCTCCTCACCTCTCCAATGACCTTTCAGAGAAAACATCCTGGAGCCTGAATTTTATTTAACATGGAAGTCATACAGGCTGGATAATATGACGTTCCTACCTATGAGCAAAACATCTTTAACGCATTTATTTCTCCTAAAATAAAAATGTTACACAGATATCTCTGTATCACAGCTAGAGTTGACACACAGATCAGTCAAACACAAAGTTTTGTGTACAGTAGAAGAAACAAAACATTTACAGCTCTTTGTTTGAAGAATTAACAAAGTCAAAATCAAACCTTTCTCGAGTGAAACTCCATTTTGGATGTTATCCACTACCTTGTATTGAGAGCATAATCAAGGAAAACCACTTTCTTATTACATCTCTCTTGTTTCAAAGGACAAAAAAGCAGATGGCATCAAAATGGAGCTCAAAGATGGTATATTTAGATTTGATACAACAGACATATGGAAACCATTATATAAAGAAGGGAATTGTTGCATAAAATGTTTAGGTGAGATACAACTTAATGAAAGACAAGAATCTTGGGAGCAGCATAAAAAAGGATAGAGACTAAAGAAGCTTCATTCTACACCAAATCTGATCTAATGACAGGCAGGGCCAGTCCTGCTTTGTGAAACCCTCAGGCTTCCTTGCATGAGGATCTACCAATCCTGCAACTGTAGGGTGAGCTGGGAGAGAGGGGAGGACAAGGGGGTGTTGGACATTTTTTGAGCATGACAAATTGACTCAGCTCTCTGGCTATGACTGATACATGAAAGTAACAGAAATGAGCCGGTATCCCCTTCTGCCACGCCTCAGTCTTTTCACAGCTCCCACCTCCTGAATAAGCCTGGGGTACGTCACCCATCTGTCCCTGGCTCCGAGATACTGAGGCCATAATGAACCTTTCAGCATGGCAAAGACAACAGCTGACTACGGGCTTCAGGCTACAACCCATTCTTCAGCACAGGTGTCGATCTGGACCCCTCTTCTTAAGAGGCAAATTAGTAGAGGTAGTACTGAAACTTGGAGCAAATTTACTTCCTTTGAAATCTCCACCTTTGCCAAATTTGGACAATATGACTCAAAAGCTATCAAGATAAACTGCACAATAACATAAGTCACATTTTCTCAAGAAACAGATGAAAAATAATATACAGCTAGATTGCACAGAAATAATCTTTGTACAGGGTGATTAAAATTTTGAAACACCAGTATGATTAAATGTTAGCAGAAGGCACATAGTAAGACTAAGTATCCCATTTGGGGTAAGTATAGGTTGGGAGGGGAAATCACAAAAATCTATGAAAGATGACTGTGCTTTTTATGACAAAGTGAATAAAATTGATTTTATACAGTACAACTTCTAAATCACATAAAGTATTTCCCCCAAAGCTCTGGAACAGGATTAGTAGTTTCCTCAAATTCAGTCTGTATGCAAAACTCTAAACAAGTAATTTAAATACAAGAGTGGGGGATTCTGCAGGGCTGCGGTCAACCAACACAGCAGCTTTTCTCTTTCTGGTATTCATAGCACTTTAGAAGAAACACAGAGAATGTGTATCCTCAGCACAATTTAGGATTCACCATACATTTGACAGCAAAATAACAATACCAATACCTATACCAAAAAATGGTACAGCATCTGAAAACCCAACAAGCTGTTAAATGAAAATGTAATACTAGCAAGCAAAGCTTTTGTACTAGTTATTTCCAGTAGACTTAGAAAATGCAATTGTAAACTTTTTTCTTACTTCACAATATTTTTTAAATGCCAAATGCCTATAGTAAATGTTACGTTACAATCATCAGTCATTATCAGTGGACTACACAATAAATGGTTTTGAAAACCTTGTTATAACGTCATCTTACAATATAACTTACTGCAATAGTTTCTTATATTCTTATGTTTCTTCCTTGTTCCTAGAGAACGAGAGTCTAGTAACATATTAATTTATTGTAAATTCGATCTTCTCCCATTTATAAAAAGAATGTGAATTAGGCCCAATTGTAGATGTAGATGGGGACCTACTCAAGTACTGAAGTTACACAACAATGAATTTTAAAGCACAATCTAACTTATTAATTGTATTTCTAAAAAGCCTTCACACCCTTAAAGAGGAAGAGGTATCATTTTTGAAGGAAAAGTTTCAGGTGTCACCTATTTGAATCTTCATGTTGCTTCAGTGTTACTACTGAGGTTCTGACCTGTTCAACTAACTGCTCGGGCAGCCCTGGTTTAATTTGGAAGCACTCAAAATCTTCTCTCTCAGAAAATCCTCCAGCAACTCGGCATCACATCTTCTCACCACTGTGCAAAAGCATTGCTTTATCAAAACCATGATAAATTTAAAAGCAGTATACAAATAGCAGAGTCTACAACTGTTGTGATAGCACTGATGAAAATGTTACAACAATCTTAATGCTTCAACAAAAACGTTTTAATTAAAATGTTTCACTGAGGCAATTGCTATTTTACTTTTTACCATAGATTTCAATTATCATTAAAAAGAACACAACTAATTAAAATAAAAGCTTAAGTAACATTCATAGTTTCATTAGGAGATATTTCACCAGAAAATGAATGTTTATTAGTAAATTCTCTGTCCAGTGAACTAAAAGGCATCTGTGGCCCTACTGAATATAAAAAACATGGGAAAAGAAATCAGCAGGTATTGCAAAGTAAATTACCAGACAGCCTACTAAAACTCTCCAAATACCGAGATTCTACAGCACTGCAAGAAAAACCTACCTTACCCCTGAAGTAATTGACACTTTTTAGTGATGAGGACTACACCACCTCATCCAGTTTTACTTCATGTTATCCAGCATGTAACATTGAGGTCAAAAGGTGTTACTAAAATGACAGGCTACAATTGATTATTACCAACCTGAACTGGAAACCAAAGGCAGTGGGGAAAGCGAGGTTTTCACTCACTGTCATCCAGTGCAGTACATGGTCCAGCACCATGCAATGATTTGTCACAGTACTTATCCTGTAAGGCAGATGGTTTTTCCAAAAGCAAAGTTTGAAGTGCAGCCCAATTGTCTTTAGATTCCCTGTATCACATCCTCATGACATATGTGCTAATTTAAAGGATTCAACTAATTTCAGGTGACTGCTTTGAAAATTTCGAAATTAGAACAAGTCTTACACAGTTACTGTTGGTGACAAAGCTCTGACTGAGTATGGCTCAGCTTAACCTTTAAATATATATAATCTAAAAGTAAGATATCACTTCTTAACATAAGCCTCCCACAGACTAAAAGTAGAAGCTCTTCTATACTTTTAAATGTGAAGTTGCCTGGTATAACTACTCTAGAAGGAAGAAATAGAAAGGAAATTTTGGTAGAAGAGAGCCAGGAAACTCTCCATTAATGATTCCTACAGATAAGAACTTCTTAAAGCACCACGGCCAGCATGAGCCTGACATTTACCAAAACCAGTCTCAAGACATTTACCAAACTCCTGACACGTCTCCTGTAGATCTCCCTAAACTGATACAGTCTTGCTATCTTTACAGGAAAATTCTCTCCTGCCAGCTTTACAAGTAGACATGGCTGCTATTAAGAAAAGTAATAAAAAGCATCATTTTTACTCTGTACTTTTGTCCTCAAAAACCAACATATGCTTTTTTTATGTAAAAATGTAGCAAACAGTCAACAGCAACCACCACAGCAAGGAGAAAATTTCAAAGAATACATCAAGCATGCAAGACATTACTCATACGTAAAAAAAAATATTCCATGTTCATGAATGCATCAAGCACAACAATTCTACTTAAATTTCACAAAAGGTTAGTTGTGATCATGGGCTTTCTGGCACCAGGTACCACGTGCTTAGATGAGTATAAGGTGAAACAAAGCATGAAGTTTGATGGCATAATCAGACAACAAAAGTAAAAAACCCCATATGGATAAGACAGGCAGCTTTCACTTAAACACCTGACACTTAATCAATTGATAACCACCTGCATACAAAGTTCTCGGAATCTTTAAAATACTTTTTTCCTTTTTTTTTTTTTTTTAAGAATACAATATTCTTCAAGCTATTTCCCATTACATCAAGCACAAACATGTTTTCATTTAACTTCACAATTGGAATGTGTCTTATTTTAATCTTTCACCTTTGCTCAGTTGAAGAAACTTGTACTGTTGATAACAGGAGATAAACCAGATCTAACTTAAATTATGATTTATGCTATGTGTTTGTATTTTGTCAGGAGCACTGCATTCCAGATTGATAGCTGCTTGGGGGTTTTTTGGGGGTGGGGGTGGTGTTTGTTTTTCTTTATTTTTTTTGTTTGTTTGCTTGCTTTGGGGTGTTTTTTAATGTTTTCAAAGCAGTCAGTCCTGCAAAAGCAGTTGGCAGGATCACCAGGCTCCTGACGCAGTAGGTTTATTCATCAGGCGCTCGTGTTGATTTTTAGCTGAAAAACTCTAGTCTTCATTCCACAACTCATGGTTTGGGAATAGGGCATTCCCATGGCTCTGACACCCACACGCACATTTGCAAAAGGGACTGCGTATTCCCAGTTCCAGACCTGGCATGCACAGCTGTTCTTCCAGTGCCCTGCTGGATGCCAGCACAGAAGTGTCCGCAGGGGATGGACACGTGCAGGGTGGCTGTGAGTGTCACCTCCCCCTGCCCCGGGCTGCAGGAGCCTGGGCAGCTGCTGCAGGTACCACCCACCACAGCAGCTCCTGCCCGTGCTGCGCATCACACCAGTGCCACGTGGCATTCCACCACCTTTGCTTGCTTTTTGGGAGAGATTTTACAATTCACAGCTTAGACCACTTGCTTTATTTTCCATATTAACTGAAGGATTATCATGTAATAAGAACACAGTGCAATTGTTTGGCAGCAGGTTCCAAGAAATGAATACTTCTGTGGATCCAAGGTTGTCAGGACAAACTGCAAAAATAATGAACTCATTTACAGTAGAAAATAAGATTAAGGAACAAAAATACAGACAGCAGGGATCAGGATTACTTATGTAGCTGTAAGCCCAGAGAATGCAAATCCATGAAAAGAAAAAAGGGTTATCTTTAGAAAAATAAGCAGCAATCTGACATGAAAGTATTGCCAAACGTTATCACATTCCCATAGCTACAACTAAACCAGCCCAGCAACACCATGGTACTCCTTCTTCCTCATCTGAGAATTTAACAAGCCAAAGTTCTAGAAGAGATAATGGAATATAAACAGAAGATTAAGAATTATCCCCTCATGCTGAATAATTTGTCACAGCTTCCAGGCTTGCTGAAATTCTGGTCCCACCTCTAAAGAAAAACAAATGGCAAAAGGAATTGTTCAGCTATTCTGTGTAAGCATTTTGAATTTCCTCCCTCAGGAAACAAGGCATGAGCATGAAGCTCAGCAACTTGCTTCTGGTGACTGCATTTATACATGGCTGGCCTCTCTTCCAAGACACCTCTCTTCAGCTCCTGGTCACTTAAAACAGAGTGAAAATACTGATAATCTTGCTGAAAAGCATTTCCAAGTACATTGTAGTCTGAAGAAAACATGTAACAATCAATCTAGTTCTTTTAATTTCAACTGCATAGTAATACTCAAAATACCAAAGTATAGATATTCCTTGTTTCACCTGAATTCAGTGAGGTACATTTATGGTGTTCCAAACTACAGTGTTTATAGCATGAACCTAATTTGCTTTAGAAAAAAGAACCACCAAAACAAAACACAACCAAACAACACAAAACAACAACAGGAAAAAAAACCCGCACTCCCCAAACAACTAAACCAAAACAACAACAACCAAAAAAACAATCCCCAGAAGAGAACAACCCAAAAAACTGAACTCCCAAAACCCCTCAAAAACTCCCCAAGAGCCAAACACCCATCACTTTTTTAAGTCCTAGCCTAAATATTGTGTACCCCCGTAGCTTTGGACTATTTTTTGTACGACAATCTAAGGGATTTCACTTGCATATAGGAAATCACTAAAGAGCACCACACTTTATTTCTTTTCAACTCTTCCTGAAAATATACATGGTATAAAAAAAAGGAATGCTAACCTTGGGAGATGGAAGACCACAGAAGTCTCCCTGGTTAAACCAGCTCCCATGGACTCTGCCCCAGACTGGTCAGACCCATAGTTTACAGTCTGCTCCCGCCCCATACTGGGAGAACCACAGAGCCGCAGGGGAGGTCAGGGGTGCAGAAGCAATGAATATCATCAAGAATTCTGCCTCCATTGAGGTTTGATTACTGTGTACCGTGGAGGAATTTGCCATCACTGTACTATACTAAGTATTAACAGAGCAAGAAATTCAACTCACTAGTACAAAAGTAGTCCATTCCCTTTCAGGTATTATTTCTGATGCTTTGAACTAGTTGCTCAGTACTGTGGCTGTCAGTGGAAGTTCACTCTAATAACAGACTGCCTCATAGGCTCTCCTTTCCTACTACTTTTTTTTTTTTTTTTTAAATCTATGCCATAAAATTATACATCATTTATATTTTATTTCCATTCAAATTCAACATAAGGCTTGGGAACATATTTCTATGCTACAGGTACTTTAGTAAAAATCTGTGAGCAGTTTAATTTAAAAGCCATGGACAGCAACCTAAAGCAATTTTTAACCATGCAAAATGTTTTATAAATAGTTCCATGTGCGCTGTTCTTCTGGAGTCTCACTAGAGACGAATAATGACCTTGTATTTCATTCTCATTTACTCTGAATTAGCCAAACCCTCTGTTTTTAATTACATACTTAATACACCTGGCATGGTCTAATTACAGAAAACAAAACATCATTTAAACAAAGGGTGACCTTGAACTTAGTCTATCAAAATAACAGTCAACTTTAAGTTTTCAGTTTTTAACAAACTGCCAAGACATGCAATAGCAATCTTCCAAATGTGATCATATGCCTTTAGAGCAACAGACTTATTGCATTAGGAAACATCTGTACACACCCTTTATGGCTTTCCTCATTATTAATGCAAATCCCTCTTAGATTTTAATAGTGCTATAAACAGTTCTATAGGTAAACACCAAGTTCACACTACTGATATATTTAATGTGTTAGACTATACCAGATCTAGATTTGTCAAGCAGTAGCCTGTTGAAGCTGAAGCAACTTTTTTTAGTCATTTCGTATGAGTATTGCACCTACAAACAACGGGAACATGAAGCTATAGCCATGACAACATGCTGCAGAAGAGGCAACAAAGGGTCCTAATACCAGAAACTTAATTAAATACATTACTTATTCTACTGCTGCAATGTGGTCACTTATCTGCTTGAAACTGAACATTTGCTTTAATTCCATCTTCAGTTGTGTTGAAGAGTTTCAATGACAGATTGGTTTTAGAAGAATGTTTCAATAGAATAATGAATGGTCTTCATACACCTGATAAAGTTTTTTTACTCCTACTTGTAATCAAGTAATGCTAAGAAGCATATTTATTAAAGCATCTGGGATTTAAAGTCAACAGAATGTAATGCCTACACAAAATTCAGTATGGCCCAAAATTCCTGTAATATAACCAGATCACGTATCATTTTATATTGGTTATCGTTACAGCGCTAGCGCTTCCCACCTCAGCATGTCAGAACTGCAAAAGTGAAGTGCATTTGAGGTAAATTATGTCAGTAACAGTATTAAGGAAGGACAGGAATTAGAATTTGAGCATGCTCAACAAAGATCTCCCAAACTACTGGCTATTTCACACAGAGTTGGCATTCAAAGATGTACTCACAGAGTATTGGTCTATGTTCCATATCGCTGACCACAGCACACTTCTATTTTAGAATACTCCAGCACACAAGTTGGTTATTAGAGAAGTTGGTTATTAGAGATTTTGACAATGTTTCAGCATGGGAACAGATTACTGTCACCGCTGACACAACCAATGTTTTGAACATAGATGACAAGAAAATGGTTTTTGCATGTATATTAGGTCTGAACAGGTAATATTTGTCAAAACAAAAAATTCTTCATGAATGAATAGGTTCAACGAATTCATATAGAAGTATCCTATATAGATAAGCAAATATATTCAGGGTTACCATGAATGTTGACGAACACCCGTCACTTAATTTACTTGGCTGGCAAAGTAATAATAACATTGATTGTCTAAAGGAGAAAAGCATCCTAAACTCTTAATAAGTCACTGACAGAATTCAATAAATACATTAAAATAAATTAAATAGTAAGGAAAGATTTTACAATATAAACCATATATGTAATAAATTGTGATTAAATAATTATATATATATCAATAATTATGTAACTGAACTGCAGTAGTATCCAAACCAAGACTCCAATGCCTGACACAGACAAATTCTAAACTGCCCAGGAGGGGATATGATCTAAATGAGATTTGTCATAAAGTAGTACATCTTAGAAAATTAAGATGAGATATATGGGAGTGAGCAGAATTTACACTTCACATGAGACCTGATGGCAGGACTCCTGTGTCTTATTCCAGCTCTGTTATGAACTCATTGTGAAATCACTCACTTTCTGCTTCTGCCATCATTCTCCTGATAACAGCATTTACTAATTTTTTTCCATTACAAGACTATAACTAAGGAAGTCCTTGAATAAATACTCAGATCTGAATCCTTCCCACTGTGCTCTCTCAACAAAAAGGTCTCTGTCAGTGCAATTATGTTGCTTTAGCTCTACCAGAAAATCCTGTTTTCACAACACAGGCTATGCCAGATGCACAAACATGGCACCCGCTAACACACCACAAAAATAACGCGGCTTAAGTTCAAACAGTACTTCATTCTCTTCAAATCTAGCATGGCTATGCTACTTCGAAATGAAAATAATCCTGTCCATCAAACAATGCTAGTGACATAAACGACCTGGAGCAAATAGGCATGTTACATTAGCACAGAGGAATAAAATCAACACCAGCAGTTAAAAAGGTAATCTGGAAAAAATGCCTTGAGATTATGCAGGGCAAAATGCTCTATAGCTGAGTTGTCACAAACTCTGAAATTAATGGGTACAAATAGTTAAAATACAGTTTAACTGCAAATTGAAAACCATGGTAAGTTTTTCCTGAAGATCATTTCCCTAAACAGCAAAATAAAATAAAAATAAAAATCACCATCTCACAAGCGTAACACAAGCAAAATAAAATAATCTTTTCGTTCAATTAAATCTGATCCAAAAAAACCTGACGTTATTAAGCCTCTGAATTGTTCAAAGCACATAGTTGATTATATTATAGTTCAAATGACAGCACAATATAGTTGTCAAAAATATCGCAAGAAAGGCAAATCTACAGTGAAAATAAGAACACAATCCTAAAAATGAGCGCACATTCATCCTTATTGTCTTTTCTTCTTTTGTACTGGAACTAAGAGATGATCTTAAGAGTTTCAAATACTGTTTCCTTAAGTTTGCATTCATATTTATAGCGGTGAATTTAATTAACCTATCTCAATATATGTATAGTAGCAGATACTCTCTTCTCTAAAGCCCTTAATAACAGGCGTAAGACATCACAATATAGTCCAAAGCAAAAGTCACCCACTATAAAAAAGCACTCCTACAAACCACTGAATTACATGAATGACACACTGAGACTGAAGATAATGGGTCCATCTCTGTTTTCCACAATACACAACTATTTTAATAATCCTGGCAGCATCCCTGAGGATAAATTCCTTGCTGTCTGCCAGTGGCTAGCCTCTTCCTTCTGTGAGACCAATAATTTATTTACACGGTATCTTAAAACAGCTTACACATGAAACAACAGAGGGCTTTTGGTTGGCTGGTTTTTCATTTGACAGTATTTTGTCTTTGTGTCCAAAAACAAAGACTCAGCTCAAAAACCTTTTTTTTTCTGAGTCTGTCTAGAGTCTGTCCAACTGTAGGGAGAGAAAGTAGCTCCTTCAAGAAGATGACACACAGTCCAACTAATCTCCCCTGGTTGTTGTCAAGGCGTTTATAAGGGTTTTTACAAGGTTTTTACAAGGGTTTCCTGTGCTGTGGTTCCAGAACCAGTGATGACTTGTCACAATTTAAAATTAGTGTTCTGATGACAGATGTCCTGTTCTTGGAGAACCAGCTATTCCCACCTGTGAATGCTCATGATGCAAGCACAGAATCGACACATGGGGGAACCGATCATATTCTTGACTGCTACTGACAACTTGGTTATGCTTCAGGGATCTTCAAAGCAGACATGAACGCCAAATCTTTATAATAATTTCTGGGGTGGGTATTTAAACACTCATACATATATATATATTGTTTTAGTTGTGCAATATTCTCCCTAAGGCAGACATGTAAGGGAAGATTTAATAACCTATATAACTTGAATAAGTTATTCCTCCTTGGAGGAGTAAGAATTGTTGAAGATGGTTCAAAAAGCTTTAACTACGCATAACATCATAAAATTTTAAACTGAAGATAAAAAAATACTGTTTAGCTGTCAGATCTATAAAACTGTGACACAGCCCCCCCCCAGGAAAGTAATGGAAGTACCTTCAATCCAGACACGTTAATCTAATCTGGAAAAAGTATTTGATAGCATATCTACTTTAGCAGGGATAAAGAAAAGATCATTCAGTAAGTAATTTTAATCCCTCATTTTTCAGATTAATAACAGTTTGGACAAGAACTACCTTACTAAATAAAAATAATAGAGTAAAACATAAGGAAAGAAACACTGGAATCAGTATTTAGTAGCTAATTTACTTTAGGACAACCTCCCACATGTATTCAAATTCAAATTACCATGTGAACACATCCCTAGTATAAGTAGCTCAAAAACCACTGAAAGAATAAAGCATTTTTCTCATTTTGGATATTGTATTGGATATTACCAGTAGACTTGTGTGGTTTTGTGCCTAATGTTTTCTTTATGTTATGCCTCCTTTAAAACATAAACAGAAAGTGAAACTCAAGTTTATCTGAAATAAAAATTTTGAAAGACCACAAAAAATCAGATAGTCTAGATGGCTCACCTGTTATATCCTTTGCAAGAAAACCGTCTATTTACAGTATTTTTGGACCTTTCTGCTTTTAATTTGAAGGAGGAAAATAACAAATTGTACAATTCTTCCCCAACAACTTAAAGAGTCAGCATTTCTAGATTGTTTCGGAAAACTCCAAGAAGATAAGGTTAGACATCGCTGATCCTCAAGTAGTAGTGTATTCAGGTACATATCTTTGGAAAAATTTTGCCTGCCCACAAATTAGCAGCAGAAGCAAGTTTTCCTCAAATGCAAGGTGTTTTCCAGGTAACCCTGTCTACTGACAACTTAGTGGCAGATGCAAACTACTCTTGAGACTCTGCAGATTTTTCCACATAATTGACGATAGACTCTTGACTAAGGAACTGTTATTATAGACACAATTTGTAAATTACAACCTAAATAACATAGGCAAGCCAACTTAATGCTTTGCTGAATTAGAGGTAGAAACCTGGTACTTGCAAAGAAGAGGGATGAGAGAGTCAAGGAATGTCATTAGGTATTCTCAGAGAGGCAAAGCCAGAGACAGACCTTACAGACATAAGAAAGCTTAAGTAGTTGATAGGTACAAATTACTGGCTAGAAAATCTTCATATTCCAAAAAATACGATAAATCACAGTTGACATGGATTAATTTAATACAAATTATTTGATCCAACCATTCATTCATTAACTGCTACCACACAGTGTTGTGCTTACCACTTCTAGTGAATGAAAAGGTGGAATAATGAACAAAATAAAGTGAATCTGTTTGTATACTAGCAAGAGGAAACAAATAAAAGGCAAGAAAAAACATCTAAAACAAGGGTTGCAAATGCTCTCATTAGTCTTACACAGGAAAGTGTAAAACAAGTTTTGACTCTGTATTTTACTTATGGAGTTATCAGGTGACTGGGGTTTAACATCAATTCCTTCAGAAACAAAGCAGCCTCTCAAAAAAACCTCCAACCACCTTCTATCCAATTTCAAGAGCCATCTTCTTTCTATTCTTTCTTTTTTCATACTGTATGGCTATCAAAAGAGTTTTAGTTTTAACCAAAATACCTATAGCTGCTGAAATAAGAGAACGTGAATGTCTTCTATAGACGTATTAACATGCAAAAGTATAACTCAATATATTACACCAACTATTTACCTCCACAACTCTGCTTCTCTAATATGGTTACAATTGCACTGTACCGCCATGGAGAATAACCGCAGTCCAAGCTTTCCTCTAATTTTGATTGCTGCTGAAGTTTCTCCTTTCATGTTTGTCCCAGAATGCCTTACTACTGAACAGAAATCCTAGTTCTTCTAAATGCCCAGATAGAAAATCAAAACCATAAACCTGGCAGTAAAAGAGAACAAGCATTACAGTTTCCAATGTTACCAGAAGACTTGCAGCCTCATGGTGGTTTTATTATTTTCATTTTCTTGCAATCGTGTGTGAAATTAACAACCCCAAAACTTAACTGAGTGTTTGTTATGCAAAGAACCACACATTTAAATGCAGTATTCTTCAAGCAGAAGTTTCTTCTGAATTTACATTTTTGTCTCTCTTAATTCCTCTCATTTCATTAAACTAGTGGATGAATGCAGAAGTATCCTTCCTGAAATTCGCTGTTTGATTCCCACAGGGCTTTTTTCTTTTTTATATATAATAATATACAGCACCACCTAAAATAAGGTACTGAGCAGTAACCA
Organism: Pachycephala philippinensis; assembly: GCA_013397055.1. Taxonomy (NCBI): domain Eukaryota; kingdom Metazoa; phylum Chordata; class Aves; order Passeriformes; genus Pachycephala; species Pachycephala philippinensis. Next base: position 967,084 of record VWZT01007450.1, on the reverse strand, counting down.
GAACATCCTTGAAATGTGATGCTCTATGCATAACCCTAGAAAGGTGGGGGTTTTTTGGTCTTTGAAATACTCACAGGCATATGCACTCTAGTTCATGCTGTGGAGGTTGTGTATGTGAGGTACCAACTGGTAAACGTCATCCTTGCTTCCTCACATCCAAAATCCCCAGTAACAACTTTTAATGGGACCGCGTATGGAGTTACGAATATACAAGTGAATGCAATTTCTTGAAGAAGTTCCATTACAAGCTGAACCCACTGGTTTTGACTGAAGAGGATATGTAAAATCTTAAGGAAAGCAGTGACTTAAGAACCACTTGAGCTGCATCATGCACAGAAGCCCCCAGTGATGGTACCATGCTTACAAAAAAGCACATATGGAATTTATACGGACCAATCTGCAAGTCTGAGCAATAGACACATTTCTCACATCTCAAAGCACACTTGTGCTCATGTGGATACACATGAATCACACCTCTAGCCCTCTTGCAGTAGATCCTGACTCAGCATGCTACCACACTATCTCCTTGTGGGGAAATCATCATACACACATCATACACACATTTTTGCCATCTGTTTGAAAAGCTGAACAATCTTCCTAAACCTTCTTGTCCACATAAAAAAATAAAAACTGAAAAACAAAAAAAACCAAAACAAAACAAAAAAACAACTGATGTCTCAGATGGGTATGACTTTGGTAAGAACACAGGCAGGGTCATTTCCTGGCTTGATTCACATGCTGCAGGAGCCACATAAATTGCAAACTTACACAGTTTTTTCCAACATAAAGAAAGCCCATATGACTCAAGATATATTTTCCTAAGTATGTAGTAATCACTAGAAAATACTATTTTCACTCAAAGAATTAAAAAATTGAAGAAGTGATCGTGCAGCCATGAGCTTACAAAGATGATCCATAAGGGGATGTAAAGGTAACATTAAAGTCTCAATAAAATACTGGTTCACTAGATCAGCCAGAAAACTCTTATTATAAATTCTCCTATTGGGAAATTTTGCTGAAGAATACAACGAACTTGTTCCAAGAACAAGGTGTACTCCTAAAGACTGCCTAAAGAATAATTGCTTTTTTTGTTTCCAAAAAATTATTCTGACCAAGGGGAAGGAGACCTTCCCCTCAAAACATAGAGGATGAGTACAAAGCCGGCCACCACCCAGAGAAACTGGTTCACTTGGCTGTGTGTGTACGTGAGTGAACTTCCGACCACTTTTTGATTCGGGTGTTCTCAAAGGACCGGTGTACAATCAGGAGACTTTCCACAATCTGGAGTAACACTTAAGGCATCAGGCAATGAAAGTCCTGTGACAGTAAGCCTGAAAACCCAAAATTAACTGTTATCATGAAGAAAAGATTATGGAATAAAAACTGCCTTCATGAAGCTAGGGATAACTTAGGTCTCTAGAATATTGTAACTTTCTAAGGATCAGTAATAATCAATCCCAACATTAGCTCAGCTGGTTAGAGCACGGTGCTAATAATGCCAAGGTTGCAAGTTTGATACCCATATGGCCATTCACTTAAAAGAGCTGGACTCGATGATCCCTGCGGGTTCCTCCCAACTTGGAATATTTTGTAAATCTGTAAATAAAGTTGCAAGAAAACTGTGACTATTAAATTAAAGAGGTATCCAAATGGGACCCTGTGGATAAGCCAGGCCAAGACCAAAAATATTTATTCACCTAATAAAAAATATTTCTTCTTCATTATCAGGGGAAAAATAGACCCATTTAAGCATCTCAAGTCCCACAAAACTGCCTTGAGCACCTTTCTGAAGCCTATTCATTCAAAATTCTGCAGTCCTCACTACCCAATACTATGAGGCTTAGTCAACATGAGTCTTATATCAGATATATCAATTCCACATATGATCACCTTTTCTACAGAGCATAAAGATGTCATGCCTCCTTTTTTGTTCACAGAAATTATTGTCCTAGTATGTTCTTGGCATTCTCGACATACAGAGGCTTAGACTCTTCTTAGTACTCAATTACCGCATTGGAGAACATGGTGAGATGGGCCAGGTGGGATCAATTGCTTCAACCACAACTGCCCTTTGGGTGTATCTGAACAAAGCACGTGCCTGGGTCATGAACATCACCAGCTGTAAGACTGAGACAATCACAAGTGTACCTACTTGCCAATCACCTAGCTGCTGCAAAATACCAGTAAGAGTCCCAGCCAGCTCTGACGATCACAGCTCTGAGGACAGCGAGCCACTCCAGTGAACAGCCAAGAAATGCATTCAGGCCACCCTGCAGCCCCTGTACCGCAGACAAGACCGCCTTCTGAGAAGTTCCACAGAAAGCTGACGACTTTAATGAGTAGGAATTTGGAAGCAGTACTTCTGTACATGTGTCATGGGGCAATTTGAGGACAGTTCCAAAAAAAGGAATGAAAAAGCAGCTAGACTGATTCTCTGTATCTGGCATGTGTAAGCAGTTATGTAGAAACTCACTGAAGTGATCTTAACTGTAGGACAGATGGTATTTGTGCTTTAGATCACTGAGGGGGAACCAGACCTGGCACTCTTTCCAATAAAGCGAGCATCTGCAATGGCGCTTCTTAGTTACTGAGCTGTGACTGCACGACAGAAGTGCTGTATCAGGAAAAGACAGAGAAGAGCTGACACAGATCATGAAAACTTACTCTTTTGTCAGATGGAGATGAGCTTCTAGCTACAGAAGATTGATGAAACGAGTCTTAGCAGGTGAGGTGGGTTAAGTCTTGCTAACAGTCAAATGCCCACCCAACTGCTCACTCTGTCCCCTTTCTTATCAGGATAGGTGGAGAAAATAGGATGAGAAAGCTCGTGTCTCAAGGTAGAGACAGGGAGATTGCTTAACATCGTAGGCAAAACATACTTGACATGGGGCAAATTTAATTTATTGCCAGTATAAATAGATCTGTGTAATGAGAACCAACAACAACAGAAAACCACTGAAGCAACACCTAGTCTCTTTCCCTTCCCAGGCTTGATTTCACTTGTTCATTACAGACTCTTCTACTCATAGCCACTACTCACAGAGGGATGGATGGTGAGCAGTTATGGTCAGTTCCTTGTTGCCACTCCTTTCTCCTCATAGTTTTCATAGAAACACAGAATGGTTTGCCTTAGAAGGGACCTTTAAAGAGCATCTATAATCCAACCCCCTTTCCTTGCCATAGGAAAGGACATCTTTCGCTTGAACGGGCTGCTCAAAGCTCCATCCAATATTTGAACACTTCCATGCATGGAGCATCCACAAGTTCTCCATGCAATCTGTTCCAATGTCTCAGCAACCTTATAAAAAAAAACTTTCAGTTCAGAAATGCACTTGCAGCTCACTGAATCAGTTTAAAGTCATTGCACCTTGTCTTCCACTACAGGCTCTGCTAAAGAGTCTCTCTCCATCTTTTTTTAGAACTCCACTGTAGATATTGGAAGGCCACAGTATGGCCTCCCCAGAGCCTTCTCTTCTCCAGATTGAACAACCCCAACTGTTTCAGCCTTTCCTCCCCTCTGATCACTTTTGTGTCCTTCCTCTGGACCCAGTCCAACAAATCCACATCTTTCTTGCACTGAGGATTCCAAAGCTGGATGCAGTACTTCAGGTGAGGACTCATGAGAGAATCACCTCCCTGGACCTGCTGCCTGTGCTTTTTTATGCAGCTGCCAGTAGCCTTCTGAGCTGCAAATGCATATTCATAGAACCATGCCACAGTTTGGGTTCGAAGGGACCTTTAAAGACCATATAGTCCAACTCCCTTTTTAAAAAGCATTTTAAGGCTACTTCCACTTTTCATGGAAGCAGAAATAATTGATACATGACCTCTCACATCTTACCTTATCAGTCCCTATTCTCATCTCAGTACACATTATAACACGCCTACTGGGCAACTCTGTCACATGTGCACTATTACATGAAGGCCAGGCTGGACCGACTCTCTGCCACAAGGACTGGTGGTCAAAGCCATTTGTGTCTTGTTCAGAGTAATGCACCTGCTCATATTATTCCTCTCTCATGACCAGCAGAAAGAAAGGTGATCTTCCTTGTTTTGTTGTATTCTCTGTTCCCTCCATCCAAGCTCCCAGTATCTATTCCTCTTTTTGATTTGCTCTCTCTGCCAGTCAGCATATGTGATCTGGGTACCAGTAGTTAACAGTGCAGTGCTTAGACCTCACTGATGGTGTGTAATGAAAAGCTTTTGTGTGTGCATGGAGTAAGTTTTGCTTTTCTCCCTCCTTTTCCTTTTAAAATTGATATGAAATTACATTCTGTGATTTTATATAGAAAACTGTGAAAGAATGTTAAGTCGAATACTTGAAAGGCATAAGGAAGAACATCTTACGGTTCCTTAGGCAACCTTAATTCTACTTTTTTTTCCTAATTATAGCATTCTAACACATTTTTTAATTACATGACTATGGGTTAAAACTCGGTTAAATAATGGGCCCATAACGGGTCAAGTGATCATAAATGCACTATTCCTTAACTTTCGATCATTTGATTTTGGCATCTGAACACAGTTTTTTAACTCTTTTTTTGCATTTAATGAGATTAGTTGAGAACCCTTCACAAATACTACTTTTTCTGGCATAACCCACGAACTAAAGATCAGAGATGAACATTCTCCTTCATATTTGGTCTTATAATCTGCTTGTTATAGATGAAGGAAGACTTTCAAGCCATGGATCAACAAGAACAAGTCCAAAATAATGCCAACAGATTGGGGGAATAAAAAAAAACCAGCTAGCTAGAGTACTCTATTCTGTCATAGCTCCCACTCAGTAAGGCAAAGGCTCCAGTATGACTCTAACTAAAGTGCTTTGCTGGGGTCCCAACTACTCCTGTGAATTTGAGGAGCAGTAAAAGTAAGGTCTTCCTCTTGGAATTTGTGCTTGGCAAGAATGTACTTTCCTTTTAGACACAGGTCACGTTACAACCACTCTTCTAACTTCATAACATGAAAAATGCCCTAAACTGAAAATGGTATTACACCTGTACTAACCAAACCTTCCGTTATCATATTATACCGCCGTGCACCTGCTAAGTGACAGTTCTCACAAGCAGCACAGAACACTCCTGATGCCAGGTGAAGTTCACTGCACCGATTTTCAACGTAAGGCTGTAAAATAACGTCTTGAATTGGCCACCTGCAAAATCCTCTCACCTCCACACGTTAGAATGGCAACTGCCAGCAGTAGAGGCATTTCAGACAGCAATTCTCTGATTAAAACTGTCAGGTTATTTTTCAATTAATGTGTCTCAGCTCTGGAATTAATTTCTCCTTAACCTATGGTCTAACAGCTTATGTTTGCTGACTTCCATAACATGGAATATGGAATTGCAGAAGAAATTATTGTATTTGGTGACAGGACAGTATGAGGACCACAGGGTACTATCATTCTTTGGAGGTGTTCTATTTTGGGAAGCTGCAATGAGATGAGATGTACAACAGAAGAAATTAATTGAAATCAAGTTCAATTAATAAACTGCTCAGTAGGGTTTGGAAAATACGCTTTCTAACAAATCTGTGTTAATTCTAGGGTAGCATAGGAATCTGTAAAAAAGGTGGGTGCAGGGAGCACAGTTTGATGTTGGAAGCAATCCAGCCACTCCACACACATGACTGCCCAACCTCTGAGACTTCGCAGTGTTCTCCGTAGCGAGCTGCTGTTGCCGTAGCAACAGGTCTTTAAAACATGGAAAACAGGTCAGGTAGTTTCAAACTAACCACCGTTTTCAATGTCACTATCTTCCCCTGTAGTTTTGAACTAGGCCACCTCTGAGATGATCACTGGGCTGTTGCTACAGTCATCAGCCAGCAGGCAGAAGAAAACAAGGCTCTTGAGTTTCACAGGGATGCGTAAGTAACATGGAGTTTGGCCTCCCTCCACCTACCACTCTTTCCCCAAAATCCTTTAGAAATCCCCTTCTGAGGTATCAGCTTTTTTCCATCTCTTTTTCTCTGCAAATATTCTTTACTCTGAAAACTGTTTGGGACTTAAGATTTTTAGTTTTCCTTTTTAAATAAAAGGCACTGCAAAATTTTAAATTTAAATCCTGTTAACTGCTGAGTGTAAGCGAAAGGTGCATTATTTGGCCATAACATCATTCCTTCAAAAGGCTGTAACAGTACCATTGAAAACTTTATGTAAGGAAAAATAACCATTGGAAATTAAGTCTTTAAACCCCATGACAAGGAAGTTAACCAGCTCAAGAGACAACAAATGAAACAGTTGGGCATGTACATACCAAGCAGCACTACAACCAACACACTCCTGCCAATTCCTTCTCTGTTTCTCTACAGTGGCACTGAAGGTGGACTGCATATAGTTGCTCACACCTTGCCAAATTTTAAGTCACAGAAAAAATACCAAAGGACAAGCCTTAGTTTCATATTTTAATTTAATGTCTTTGTTACTTGAACCTGCCTGAAAGTAGGTGTACTTACACAGGTCTCTTCATCTTGCCTCACAGCTGTATTCTAATAGTTAATGGAAACTCTTCAGACAGAAATAGCAATGAAATTTACAACTTTGCAAAAGCAAAACAAAAAGCCCATTTCATCCTATGCACACACATCACAAGCACCATGGAAATATCGTATTTCTATTTCTATGAACATTATCAGCATAATAGTTCTCATCTTGAAGCAGTTAGCCACCTCTGTAGAATACATCTTCCTCTTGTGTGTGGATGGCATTTAGAACATGTGACAATAATTAATGGCAGTCTTAAAGTAACCCAAATGTTTGCACTTTAGAAAGAAAGCCTCCTCTTCCATTCACACACTTCTTCAAATAATTCCTTATGCCAAAAAGCACAATCTTCAAAGAGGATACAACAAAATAAAAGACGTAGTCATTTCAGGATGGGTCATTTGTACTAACAGAACTTTTTGCATCTAGATAACTTTTTAGGGTAACTTGAAAATTTGGTCTGTGTCTTTGAAGAACACTTTTTCCTCCATTCTTACTTGAAAGAATAATATTCAAATATAAAAACCAGCTACATATACTGGACTGTAGTGACACCATGAGGGAAAAAAAATCCAAACATGTTTTTAGAAGGTTCCACCTAATTCACATCTACAAGCACTACAGCATGGTCACACAGCATCACGTAGTCAAGGCTCCACAGGTTGCAAAGTTCCTGCTTCTCAGCAGCAGACCTAACTTTGCCCATGATCCTGGTCTGCTGCAATGCAAAGTAAGTTAAATTTTTCAAAACGGTTTGAAGTAACTTGTTTTAGTTCTCACTGTGGCACACTAAAAATTGTCATGGAAATGAAGTCAGGGTTCTCAGCTGAGCATCAAGCAGCTTCTTGAAATAGCTATAACCATGCTACTGTACCTTTAGAGCAATCCTATTGAGCAATTTTGTCCTGGAACATTTACATCAAGAAACTAGATTATCTGATTACTATTCTTATATCTGTACAACTCCTAATGTCAAACGCAAATGTAAGTAATACCATGATAATTAAATTGATGCCAGAGAAGTGTCAATTCTTCAAGTGTTTCTTTCTTAGGAACTGGGTGAACTTGCCCTAAACTAAGGAATGCCGAGAGAAACAGTCTAAGTTGTGAAATTTCTAACCCAAAATCTAAATGCAGTTTCACATTTAGGTACACAAATGAAAGCAGCTTCTTTAACAGTCTCAGCGGTGAAACTTAACATTGACATCAGTAGGAGTTTTGTCACTGGCTTTAGCAAGTATGAGATGAAGTCTTTATGGAGAGTTTGCCAATAACTGCAGCTTTGTATACTGGGCTTGCGTAACTTTATTTTTAAATTTTTACTCTTATAAAAATAAAAAGTAGGTATAAAAACTTGTCAACTTAATTTTTTTGCTTTGTTGGATTTGTCATATACGTGTACCCTCCACACACCAGGGGATTTCACATAGGATTTTTTTACCTTTTTAAGTACTGGTGCTGTCCATGAGGCACATTTCTGTCCAGGCACAAATAACAACATCAATGAATTAAAAAAAAAAAGTCAAGTCTCCAAACAGTTAGATTACAAATTTACACGGCACACATCTCATCTTTTCCACCAAAATTAAAATGACTAGTTCATAGCAATGCTACAACTCCCAATGAGCAAAAGTAAATGTGGATTATAATGAATGTTCAGTCACAGATCTAATGTAAAAGAGTGACATTTGGGAAATTTTAACATACACTTTTCATACACTACTAAAATACAAGTAAATGAGAATAGAAGTTATTCAGAAACTACAGAAATACAGATTTTGCTCTCAAGTTTCATAGCAGTTCCCTTTTATCTCCAAGTTATGCAAGTTATAAGAAAAGAAATAAAATTTACATGTAAGGCAGAATATTTTGGACAATCCCTGGACTTGGTGTATGTGTACTAAGTCAAATCTAATCAGATATCTGAAGATATTAATTCAAAATAACTAATAACTCTGAGTATTTGAGCCCACTTCTTGAAGTCAGTGCCTTAAATAGAGAAGCCTCTTCCTCCAAATTCTACAAGATATTTGCAAACTAAAACCACACAGATTTTTTTCCGTTCTTCATAAAGCTCAATAGTATTAAATGTCAGCCATTTAATTTTCAGCATTTTGTTTACGAAATATCGTTAACATCTATGCTTAATATACAGTCTACACATGGTACTTATTGGCTGCTGATCAAAACATGAGGCACAGAAATCTAATACAAGCGTTGTGATTATTCAGAGTTAGCCACACAGTCACTAAGCTCATCCAATTTTCTTTTTCTGTTAAATTGCTAGAATCCTATCTGACAACATCCCATTTGAGTCCAAAAAAAAAAAGGGAGGGCCGGTGCAAAAACATCTAAACTGATAAAAACATCCCATGTTCTTTACCAAACCACATGATGAGGAAATCCTCCTTGAAACTAAGAAGATATAAAAATTAACTTAAAACAATCTTGCAATGTTCCAGTCGCCCACTCTCCCGAGGCAAGTTTTATTTTTACTCCTTTTCATTAGCATTAATTACCATAGCAAAGACTAGAAGAGCAGATTTTGTTTCCCAGTGGTAAATTTGGATGATACTGACATAGAGATGATTTCAAAGAATTCTGCTGAAACCCTGAACTGGAACAAGCACTCCTTGGTGTGAACATTCAGTCTGGTGATCAGACATTACGCACAAAGGTGTGGTACAGTGTCTTGACACTAACAGTGATTCATGGAACATGAGAACTCCTTGGATTAAATATCCTCCCTGTTTGTTTGGCGTTTTTTTAATTGTAAGGGAAAACAGAATAGAGACCTGAATCTGGATTGGGTTGATGGACAAAAAAGGAACATTTAAAACTTGTCCAGCCACAACTGCTATTTTACAAGTTTTTCAAAGCTCCTTCTCAACTAAGCACATTACTGAGCTATTACACAATGATCCTGAAGAGATGTATTAGTACAGACAACTGGTTACTAAGGTAACAAGATGTTACTTTAAACCAGCAGCACCGTCCCGGCTCATCAGCTTCACTCATTTCTCTCTTTGTTCTCTTTAAACTATGCACAAATTACACACTTGCTGTATAACCAAATATACATACTAGAGCTACGCCTCAGTCTCTCAACTCATTTTCCTCATTCGAGCTAATGAGGTAAAAAAAAAGGCATTAAGATGATGCAAGCATTTGAACTCTTTGGTGTGAAGTAGTTTCATTCTTAACTCTCTACTATGAATTAGAAAGTTGGCTGAAAACTAAGTTTTAAAATGTTTTCTCACTAGAAACTATTTTATAATTAAAAAACACACTGCACATTTAAATTATCTGATGAGATAAAGTAAGATGCAGGGATCCTTTAAAGTTTTGGGAGGGAAAACCTGGTTAAGTTTCACTGACTGAATCTTGGCTGAAATTTTCCAGAGGCAGACTCATGTTTGGAAATAACAGTTGACTGCTAATTGCGAAAAAGATTAAGGTTACCCAAGGTCTAGCTTCTCCAAAACACTGATGCTCCTAATAAACAAATTAAGTACGTCACTATTTTTGAGAGCTCAAGCTTGTAAAACCTAAGCGTTCTCAACATCTTTTATGATTACAAACATCAGGCATCAGCAGTAGCTTAAAAAGCCATAGAAAATAAGGCCATTGGAAACATTTACAGGAGCAGGTCACCTATAACAATCCTCTGCTCCAAGTGGGATTAACTCCACCAAAACAGTTCCTGATGTGTTTATCTAACCAGGTCTTCAACACTTACAACAACAGCAACTTCTGCAACCCTCCGAGGCAATCTGCTGTTGCACGTAGTTATCCATTCTTCTCACTAACTTCAAATAAATTGCTGCAGTTCAAGCCTGACCTCTTGCCTTTCCTTCAGTGTATATGTCAATGATAAGTAAAAGCCTTTTGTTCTGTTTTTAACATGTAAGAATGCAAAAAGCTTTTTGTTCTTGCAGGGTGTTGCCTGTGCTCTTTTAATGTACAAAAAGTTATATAATCTTTGTCAGACAGCACAATTCACTTTCCAAAGCTGCCAAAGTATAGCACTGGCACCCTGCTATGCTTGACTCAGTGGTCAGAGTAACGGCTTTACAATAATCCTACAATTTAATATAAACAGAAAGTATTGATTCTGTTTACAGCCTAAAAAATTACTAGGGTTGATTTTCATTTATTTACTTATATACTAATAGAAGAAGGGACATATTCAAAGAGAAAGGATGCTATATTCAATACCAGTTGGAGAAACATTCTGTTTAGGTATTGTATTTCCCCCTCTCTTCATGAAAAATAATTCTCCTTTTGTGATCAGAACATACAAACAGGATTTAGTTAAATCAGTCAGTATTTGACTTATAGAGTTTAAAAGAAAGCGTAGTAAGTTGTTCTGTTATCTTTGCCTATTAAATCCCAGCAACCGATGCTACACTTTCAGGTTACGTGTCAGGCTGGCAAAACCTCCCCTCCTGGGCAGCTGCCTCATAAGCCTAACAAACCATGGCCATGACCTGCAAACCATCCACTGGGGACCCCTGATACAAACACCTCTCCCATTGAATTACCCACACACGTACCTTTCATTTTTTGTAAATAATCCCCCAAGACACAAGAAGCTTCTCTAACAGCCACCTACTTTAAAAGGTACAAAAAATCTCCACTGCTGAGGTTCACACTGTCCTCACAAAATAACCTAGATAAAGTATATCATTTTCATTATATTCGTTTTACAGTCTCTCACCTTTTTGCCATGTCTGAACTGAACGAAATTCTGCATGGAAACCATGAGCACCAGTAATACCTTTATCTCATACGCATATGGCCCATGAAAATGCAAAAACCTAAGTTTCATATTTGCTTAGTTAAGAAAACATTCTTCCTGTCAGCATCTGGAAATGCTTCATGATATTCAAGCAACTAATTAAAAACAAAACAAAATAAATCAATATTAATACTTTGTTTAAAATTTTCAAATCACTTAGAAGAGAATCAGAAACTATTGAAAATAGATGAAATACGTTAATTCCCATTAATGAGAAAGAGGACTGCTCCAAACAAACTCATCTGCGGCTTAAATAAAGTCAGCATAAACCCAGCCAAGATTCTGGACGAAGACATATTTCCTATGAAGTTGACTCAGCTTAGCTTTATTAGTGAAGTTTTAATTAAATTTTAGATGGTCTTGACTCATTTTATGCTATTTAGTTTTTTACAGAATCAATTGTTACATTATATATTTATAAATGTTAACTGAAATCTCAGTATCTGCAGTACTATTATTCCAAAATTATTATATTCTAATGTATTTGTTCCTTTTGAAACCCAGGGAAATATTCTGCCTACAGTAACAGATGGCTTTTTAATTTTTTGTTGCTATTCCAGAATCTTTAAGTCACCCAAAATGCATCTACTTAAACATGATACTGCAGTTATCATGCAAAACATGATCTACATGTTCACTGTTTAATATTTAACAATCTGGATACCATTCCTGTTTGGAAATAATTCTACTAGAGACAGAAATCATTACCCTAGCATTGCTATAATAAACAGATTTGCCTTTTTACATTTTATTGTCTCATAACAAAAAGTAAATGACTCATTTAAAATGAAATAACATATTCAATTAGTGCAAATGAATTTTAGCAACTCATTCTGATTAATGTTAATTCAGAGGTTATCATCAATTAGGTTCATGTAAATCCTTTGTTAGTATCACGTCCCACTCTATCACACACTACTAAGAGGCAGAAGGATTTACAGGGCAATTTTGTATCTTAATGAGATCTAAAATGTCATGATAACAGTAAAAATGTAAGCAGCAGGTTATTTCACATCATGTACACACTGCACATCAATCTGGCAAGCTAAGATTTATCTGGGCATCCTCACATAACAAAAATGCTGTGCTCTTCTTGAGAATTAAAAGTTCACCTTTTCTTGATGAAAACTAATTTCTATAATAAAAGTTATACAACATAAAATCTTCAACTGTGAAAGACAATAAAAAATTTAAGCAAGCTGCTTTAACACCCTGCAGTTATACTACCCATTTAATACACAGCTCTGTCCAGCATGTACGTATTTCATGGGAAACATTCCCCCTGGAAGAACAAAGCTATTGTAACAGCAACATGGTCATATGAATACATAATATCTACAAAAAACAACTGTTCTTAAAAGGACTCGCCAGTCAGACGGGTGAAACAAACACATCATTTGCTCTCACTCTGATCCCAACTGCTGACTTCTGAGCTAAAACTAAAAGTCAGCCCATTAAACAGTTAAGCCTCCTTATGAAAAGCTGCTTATACCATGCATCATTAATACTTCCAGGAATCTCCTACCCATACATTACAGAGCTTTACTGCATTTTTACTTATTCAATGACATTATGCCCCTATTCCTCACAAGTTGTATCTTGTTGATTACACTGACTGGCATCAAGGTTTGCCGTGCATAAAGCATCACTTAACCCCAAGTAAAACTGACAGATTTAAAGTTAAAAATACTGCTTTAATTATGCTATCTGCCACATGTCCCCTAAAAAGAATTAAAGTGTGTATGAGAATTGCCTGTAGACTGGTAGAATTATTGAAAAATCCAAAACGATGCTTGAGTGTGAGATACACATTAACAATTTAATATAAAAGCTGAAGTTTGAATAAACATTAGTTTGGGTTTTTTGAAAGAGCTACATATCAAATCAGAGCTTCAACGGCTCCACTTCAAAGGCTGAAGTGGAAAAAGCAAAACAAAACATTACAAGTACTTCCCCAGAAATGCACCTCCCTAAGATTCGCTGATATCAAAGACCCATACTTTTGGGGTTGAGAATTTTCATGAGACATCAAAAACAGACAGTAGAATAACTGAAAACAACCGTTAAAACCAGCAATTCTGTACAAATTCCTACTCACAGAAAAGAAAACATTCAAAAGTGTTTGGGGCTGAACGTTTTTGTTTCATCATAGTTTCTTTTTAAAAAGCAAGAAGAAATGTAGTATAAAAATTCCAAACACGTCTGTTGCATGAAAAACAGCACTTTAAGTCTGGAGGCAAATGTAACAGGGTACATTTGGAATCATGTAATATTCAAGGTGAGTATACAGTAACAGAATTAAGTCTAGTTAAAGTTATTTGCAATATACCTGATCGATACAATATAAAACTTGAAGATCTGCGGTGACAATTTTTTCTTATCGATTCCTGGAACACGGCATCAATAAGCAGCACAGACTGATCACAGAACTGAAGGCCCGCAGGACCAAAAGTCAGAGATAGATCTTAAATTCCCATATGGCATCAGTGAAAAAGAATTAAGATCAGCTTTTGAATTTCAAAACAGATGTACTTCAACAGAGAAAAAACCCAAAGCATAAATACATACTTACAGAACAAATAATGCTGCTAAAATTACTTTTTTTAAAGCTCAGATTGATGACCAAAGCATGTTATTTTCTTGGGAAACTCTTCTAGTTATATTTGTGTTGGCAAGTAGCTTTTAAAACATTTACATCAGGGCAGAAAACTATGCTCACACCAAAACTTTCAAACCAGACCTAGCGCTAAGTTCATCTGCCTTATTTTATATATTTGTTTATCCACATTATGAGAACAGTTTCCTATATCATTTATTTACACTATCTAAAAACATCAGCAAGTATGTAAGACTAACTGCTCTATGCACAGTACATGTATTTGTACATTTCAACAAATAAAATAACTATGTTTTATCAAACAGTACGAGAGACTAAGAATAGGATAAAATATCATTGTGACCTAAAGCAAATATACTATTTGGCCACAAGAATCAACTCCCAGTTCTGCATGTTTCGCCTTATAATATATAGAAATAAGCAAACTAATTAGTTGCAGGGATTTATAAGGTTTGTTTTTACTTTCTTTTCCCTTCTCTTTCCCACCTCAATGGCATTTCTGCTTCCTAGTTCATGCTTTAACAGACATATACACTAATATATTTCTAGGGCTTTCCATCCAATACACTTAAATATTTCTTCTTAGCATGACCCTATCATTCACCCTTGTCTCACAAGTGAAGTGCTCACTGGCTGCCAGAACTGCCATGGTGTGTTTGGCTTGCAAGGGTAAGAAATAATGGTTTCATTCAGCAAATGAATTTGGTGACTTCTGGCTTACAGAACATCCTTCCTCTTCTACACAGAAAGCTGGAGTACTATTAGAATATACAAGTATTAAGTTGAATTTTGATCATTTCTATTTTACTTCTAGTGTATCAATCCCCTCTTTAAATAAAATTATGACTGTCATCATTTACAGTTTGGATACATTTTTAGATCCCATTAAGGCTAATTCCAAACAAAACAGAATGGAATTATTTAGTACAAAAAGATTTAGTACATGATTTATCCCTTTCACGAATCATTTAAAGACTTCATGTCAGCAACTGAAAACATTCATATTGATCTCACAAAGAACAGACAATGTATTATGCATGCTGCCCACTGATTTATCCTTTGAGAAAGTCTCTTGCAGGCCACTTGCCAGTACTGCCATTCACTGTCTAAAATACAAATACAAGTGCTTCTAGAATATATCAATAAATAATAATTGCCAGCAGTTCAAATCAGCAGGCAGTTAAAACGCATGTCCTGTGCAACATCAGCTGGTACCAGATGCTTTAATGAAATGTATTTTTGAGTGGACTACTCTGAAGCAGTACATCCACTACTGAAGCACCTTCCTAAACTCTTTCTTAGGATTGCTTTCCTCTTCATCATGTTTAAAACTAAATACCACCACACACACACAGAGCCCATACAAATAGTTGTTCACTTTTTAAAAAATCCTATTTGGTTTTCAATCAGAATGATTTTGTAGCTACAAGCCTCACAACACTGCCTTTTCAGGAGGCCAAGGACAAACTGCACATCACATAAATTCCCTGAGACTCAGGAACAGATTGCCCAGACAAGTTGTGGATGCCCCATCGTTGGAAGTTTTCAAGGTTACAGCTTTAAACAGCTAGTGAAAGATGACCCTGCCCACGGCAGGAAAGCTGGACTAGATGACCTCTAAAGGTCCCTTCCAACCCAAACCATTCTAGGATTCTGAAGTCTGTACTTGCCAGTCTAACACTACTAGGGAGGTTTGTCTACAAAACAGAGCAGTTAAGTTTCTGAAGGTCAGAACTCCTCGGGTTTTGTGCTAGGACAAATTCCTATTTCAAGAAGACAACTTCATTGTACAAGCAGTGTCAACAAATTCCACATGCTTATCCATTTAGAATTATTCATGAATAAGTACTTACAGAATCAGCATCTTAGCATTTACAAAAGGAATAATTTTTGCCTGCATTTCTTCACAAGTAATGAAAAAGATAGGATGAATTTACAACTGTTTTAAAGGTAGTTTTATTGCCACTATAATAACCCCACTGAAAACATGGCCAGTTATTTTCCAATGAATAGCACAACAAAGTATTTTGTTAGTCAATCATCAGGATGATGACTACTGCATTTGATAGGAAAAAAAAAAGCCTAAAAAAACTCCACCCAAACCAAAATCCAACTAAATCAAAACTCTCCAGCAGCAACAGCTTGTACTATGCTATTTAACTGGCTTTACCTCAGTAGTCTAAATTTAAGAGTCAGCTTTAAGTAGAAATGCTGTAAGTGAAAACTGGAAAGAAAATTCTACACCTACAGCTGTCACCTAAAATTAAACACAACATTTCTCTTCAAATCTCAAGTGTGCTTCAAAAAGGCATCATGTGATCATGTTTAGCTACTGCACTGTAGTTAAAAACATTTCATCCACAACAGATAAACAAAAATTTCATTGAAACATGTTAAAAAAATAGCAAAGGTGAAAACTAGGTATAATTACTTACCAGTCTCTAATCAGTAATTACATATTTCATTTTAAGTGCAACCTGTAACTTAGGAACATTTTCTTTTCGACCCTGTTATAATTTGCAACACAGGCAAAATGAAATAACTACCCATATTCTGGAGGCTAAAAACTCCACCCTAAAATAGATGAATTTGTGTTAGGTAGAATAACTCTATGTAAAGAGATGTGTGCTATTGGAATAGTATCAAGAAAGTGACTTGTGCAAAACAGTAGGTGGTTTTAAACATCTCCAAGGAGATTGATTAAATGGCTCCAATCCAGTTTAAAATGCTTATCATTTTACTGGGATACGCAGCAAACGTGATAACAATATTCCACATCTGTAGCAACTTTATTTTTTTTTTTAAACAGAATTGGGTCAAATTTTAAAGTTGATATAGCACATAAATTTCAAGGAACCAAAAACATTTTTAAAAAAGAGTAACTACAAAGTAGTATATTATCACACACCACTCCTCATTAAAAAAGTCCCGTGTTTATCAGGTGTACTTATTTCAAGAACCCGGATGAGGCACAAAGTTTAGACATTTGGACAGTATTCTTGAAAGTTTACTTATTTTACTTGTATTAATATAGTCATAGAAAGGGATTAACTATTTTTGGCACATATAAAATAAACTCCATGCAAGAGATTAAACAATAAAAAAGTACTTACGAAATCGAAGTCTCCATCTTGAGGGACTTTCCAGTTATCAGGGAAAACGTTTTTGGATATGTGGTAAGGTTCATGCAAGTTCTGATTACAGTTTTCAGGGCTTTTATTCTTGGAATCTTGTTTATCAAAGTAGTCCATGAAAGAAGGTCTTTGAACTTGTGGTGAAGTAGCATTTCCTTAGTTGAAAGAAAACAGAAAAAAAAGGTTAAAACTATTCAACGATTAAAGAATTAATGCACTATAAACTGAACTTCACTAATTAATTTTCTGTGGTTTGCAGAAACTAACACAGTCATCTGTATGTGATGCAAGCCTCTGTTTGTCCCCTGAGGATCTTTGGCATAAAAGCTCATAGTCAAAGTATGATATTTTTGTAGCAAGATACAATGTGGAGAAATGTTCAAGACATTTCAGAGTTGCACACACAAATAACATTAGAAGTTACTTCATGCAGTATCAATTTGTTGTTATAGAGACTTAATAACATGAGGTGCTAAGCATCCCTTTGGGTGCTGAATGCCCCTAACTTCAAGGCCTGGTCCACAGGCACTTGCAGGAAAGGAACAGAGTTTCACTAAAGGTAGGATTTAATAATTACTTAGAAAAAGAGCTTGCAAAACACAACTACACAAATTGTGTCTAGATGCTGCTTAATTTAATTCATCACCAATGAAGATTCCCAGAAAATTACAGGATCACCCTCTACAGATGGTTGCAAAGCACCCTGTCTCCATTGTGTGGAAATCCTGGGGGATTTTTGTCATCATCTAACAGCTGCAAAAGATTTATGGAGCAGATCGAAATCAGCATGAACTCCTGCTCTTTTATGCTTTTCACAAAACTAAAAGTAAAAAAAAAAAAAAAAATTTCAGTCCTAAATGACTGAAATTCATTTTTATTTGTGGGATTTCAAAGAAAATTCATAACTGTCACCTCAGAGATCATATTCTGCATAGCATTGACACATGAAATGTACTTGCTGGAAGTGTAACACATTTGACACAAAGATATATGAAATATATTTCCACAAATAAAATACAAAACAGGATGAGAGATAAATAACTAAGATGGGGGAAAAACCTAACACTAAAAACCAGACAAAACTACATATTTAAATTACAAACATAACACAGCAATAGGAATTTTTATTTTATATACTTGTTTTAACAAGTGAAAAGGTAAACCAAAAATATATTTTGAGCTTGTGTTTAACATGATCACTAGGACTTGCTAATCTCCTTATCTGGCTTTACACTTGTTTTTATTCATTCACTAAGTGGGTTTTTCCCCCCTCTTTCACCTCTTATTTCATCATCTTTTCCCATCCCCTTTGTCTGAAGATTTTTTAATTCATTCTAATTTTGCTGCATGACTAATAGCAGCCTATTTTTTCATTAATGTTTATTTTTTACTGCCATCTTTTCACAGAATCATCACGGCCAGAACAGACATTCAAGATCATCTAGCCCAACCCCCGGCCTAGAAACACCATCATCACCACAACCATACCCCAAGTGCCACATCCAGACATTTCTTGACACTTCCAGACATTCCAAAGATGTCACCCCCACCACCTCCCTGGGCAGCCTATTCCAATGCTTACTCACTTGTTCTGTAAAAAAAAAAAAATTCAAATATCTAATCTGAACCTCCCCCGGCAAAACTTAAGGCCATTTTCTCTAATCCTTTTACTTGAGGCATGGCAGGAAAGACCAACCCCCACCTGGCCAAACCTCCTTTCAGCGATTTGTAGAGAGTGATACGGTCACCCCTAAGCCTCCTTTTCTCCAGGCTAAACAACCCCAGCTCCTCACAGCACTTGTTTTCCAGACCCTTCACCAGCTCTGTTGCCCTTCTCTGGACATGCTCCAGCACCTCAATGTCTTTCTTGTAGTGAGGGGCACAAAACTGACCACAGGATTCAAGGTGTGGCCCCCCCCAGGGGAGGAACATCACTGCCCTGGATCTGCTGGCCACATTACTCTTGATAGAAGCAAGGACTGTATGTTGATTTATTGCTTCTTTTCTTTCTGCTTTTCCTAAACTTTTCTGTTCTAATAAGATTTCTTCTGGCATTTTTTAATGCATGTTTCTACTGTCGTGCTCTAAGCTTTAGTGACTTTGACTTCAGCTGCTTTCCTTCAACTCCACAATGACTCCTTCATTCAACCTGCTATTTCCATAGACACCTTCTTTTCCTTGCATTTTTTCGCTGATTTTTCTCTCAGTTTTTGTTAAGTTTTTTGTCATATACTTTTTTCTAATCCCTGATCAGTTATCTCTACTCACCATCTTTTAAGTAGTAACAACCGTGACCTAACAATTCAGTGATCTAAACTCCAGGCTGAATTTAACAGACAGCAGACACCTCTTCTCCAGAATCTCCCAAGTCTGCCCCCACTGAACTCAAGATGATCACTTGAAGGAGGTTTCTTGATCTCTTGAATCTGGGACTGAGGAAGGGATGAGAAGTAAACAGCAGTGATGCCAAATAACTACAGAAAAGAGCACTAAAGGGCAAAAGCCATAGTCATAGTTGGAAGGGACCTTTAAGAACCACCTAATTCCAACTCCCCTTCCATGGGCAGGGACACCTTCCACTAGACCAAGTTTCTCAAAGTCCCATCCAACCTGGCCTTGAACACTTCCAGGGATGGGGCATCCACAGCTTCTCTGGGCAACTTGTTTCAGTATTTTAACACCCTCATAGTAACCAATTTCTTCCCAATATCTATTCTAAATTGGCCCTCTTTCAGTTTAAAGCCATTACACCTTGTCCTATCACTACAGGCCATTGTCAAAAGTCCCCCTCCAGCTCTCCTGTAGGCTCCCTGCTGGGTACTGCAAGGTCCTACAAGGTCTCCCCAGAATATTCCCTTCTCCAGGCTGAACAACCCCAACTGTCTCAGCCAGTTTTCCTATCAGAGGTGCTCCATCCCTCTGATCATTTTCATGGTCCTCCCCTAGATTTCCTCCAACAGCTCCACGTCCTTCCTGTTTTGGGGGTCCTAGGGCTGAACACAGTATTACAGGTGGGGTCTCACGAGAGCTGAGTAGAGCAGAAGACAAACGGAAGAATCTAAATTTTAGAAAAGCACACATTTAGAAAACAGATCCAAAAGAAGACAGTAGTATGAAGGAGAGAGAATTAAAAACAGAAATACAATGCATTTTCTTAGTACAAACTTTTCATTACTTGGTGATCGCTGCCCAAAACCCCTGAAACTATTTGTACCAAAAAGATAGGACAACACACTGCTGGCCTTTCACAATCAATTTTTTCTTCTGCCGAGATGGCTGTACTTAAGTTTCATCCCTGAGACATAGCTATAAACAAAAGGATTACCAGTGTCTCTGTTCAAAACTCTGAGTACCAAAATGTTGGCCCAGTACAGGTAAGGCAGTCTCCGTCCTCTCATGTATCAGGCAATACTAAAGATTTTCCAAGCACTGCTTGTAAGTTTTAAAACTATTTATAAATATCTTCCTTATACATGTAATAGAAAACTACCTACACACATAAAACAAACCAACCCCTCTAAATTGCTTGCTATCAAATGCATATTATGGAAATTGGGTCAACAGGACTGAAATTACTCCAAAGTAAGCAAAGAACATTTATTTTTTGCTTTGAGAACTTCTTTTATTTGTTTTGATAAATAAGAATTTAGAACTCACTTCTGATTTCAATTTAACATACAGCCAGTTAACCCAATTAACAGAGCAAGAGCTGCTTACCTTCACTGCAAGTATAAAAACTCACACACAAAACCAGAAATATGACTGCAGAATGATGGGACCAGAGGTATTTCAACTTTTTTCTTTCTTTCTTTCTTCAATGTAAAAAAACCCAAAGGATTTATTTAGAATTTTATTTTTAAGGTTTTATTTTATTTTCATAAATAATTAAATGAAAAAAGAGACACTATTTAGATCTCTAGCCAACCTAATAGGTTCAGTCAGTGTTTCATAGGAATGGGTTGACATCTACCAGTTTAAAGGCCATGTGAAAGCTTCTATCTCTTTTGTATTTACTTTATAAAACACTCAGGCTCTTTATGCCAGAGCAAACTGATATAGGTTGCACCTTTTTTATTTTTATTTTTTTTCAAAAGAAGATCATTTTGGTCTGAAAGTACTTCTTCTAACTTTCATGAACAACCAACTAACGTTATCCTCTCAACCATCTTTCAAGAACCAAGATGTATAATACATAAAGATTACCTTAAGGACAATTAATTCACTCCTCTATTCAGTAAGTTATATTTGCCACAAAAAATCTATGGCACAGTCAGTATCACTCCACACCTGCACCAAAAACCTATTGTGCAATAGCCCTGTTCCATTCTAGAAGGATTTGGAGTTTTCAGTTCTTCTAATTATTTGTTTTTCAATAAGCAACGATCATGTTTAAAAATGTTTTCCACAGTTTTAATATTTAAGAATATCTGTCTCCTATCATCCCTACACTTGCTTACTGCAGAGACAGCTTTGGAAAAAAAGCCATAATAAAACAACAGTCAGAAATTGTTGGCAAGCCATAAAACACAGAGAGCACCATTGATGCTGAAAACACATTCTACCTCAGCAATACTCCTGACAGGAACACAGCCAATAGGGATGTCCCCAAACAGTTATGTAAGCAAGTGTCATCCTAAAAGTATGCTGAATAAAATGAATGAGGCAACAACATAACACCAACTCTATGACACTGTCTCAAAAACATATCACAAATAAAATAAATAACTCTCAACACACATTTCAAAATATGGAGGAATGTACACTTCATTCTAATGCATGTTTTGGTAAAATTCAACTGATGTCATCTACCATGAAAAATTATTTTGTAGTGAAGCATTTCCAACAGAAAAGTATTGTATTAATATCAAATTTATTTTAAATCAGTTTAAAAGTTCTGTTGTTAGTTAACAAGTAAGGTCAGCAGATGAGGGTGACCATCTCCTACAGAAGGGAGACTCCCACTACAATTTCCTGGGAGGGCATGGGTGCTGCTATTTTGTTTGTTTGGCATTTTGGAGTGGAGGGTTTACAATTTCCTGTGGAAAGTCTGTGAGTCCTTCTCTCACTCTGTTACTTCTAGGACACTGGACCTCTTCTACAGCTGCATATCTACAGAGGAAAGCTTTCTTCCTTTTGCCAAAGGCCACGAGCTTCCATAGCCTTCCACATTCTGTGGAACCCCATCTACCACTCAACTGAGGAACGTTTTCAGCTGCTTGGTGAAGTTAGGGATCTGGCTCTCCTAGCTCTGAAGTGCCTCTGTGAACATCCTGTCAGTATTTTTATTCCCTCAAAATACACTGCTTTGTCACTATTGGAGTCAGAAGCTGTAAAGCAATCAGCTTTCAGCCTTCTTTAGACCTGTATCTACCTATGTGCCCTCACCCCTACTACAAAGGCTACCAGAGCTTATACAACATCATATACTACTTCGGCTTTGTATTCCATACATTCCTACCACTACTCTCTCCCCCCACAAGGTGCCCTACAACACAGTGGCAGTAATTCTGGGAAATGGGAGACAGGAGCCTAGAATTTTGACCTCAGTCTCCAGGCAAATGCATCTAACAGTGAACTACCACTGAAATAGAATAGCTGCTACAGCCACCTCCTTCAGCCATATTTTAAGCAGGAATTGTGACTGTATTTTATGAGTGGGAAAGTTCTGCTGCTAACACACACCTATTAGGCAACTACCTCCGAGAATTAGAGGTGAGGATACTGGGAAGCACAAGGAAGCAGCAGTAGAAACTGTATCACCAGTTACTTAGGCCAGAGCAGCTGGGAGTCTACCACAGGACAAATCTGAGAAATGTTTGACTGTTGAGAGCTGGTGGAACAAAGCGGTTACTGAGTTCACAGTTTCTGTATCACAGTGACTTATACACCCAAGTCTTCATTCCGTTTCAGGCCTCATTCAATCTTTTGTTTGTTGTATGACACACCTATTTACTAGAAATAATTGCAACTGGCATTTAAAAAGAAAATCCACATAATTTTCAACTAGATTAAGCTTTCAGAGACTTTTTGAAGGACTATGACCCAAAGTTACAATTTTTAATGGGGAAAAGTTTCCAGCACAAAACATTGCTTTGCTTCTTAAGAATAAGACTTGTAAAACTGGTTTAATGATTTTTGTTCTTTTTTCCCCCACTCTCTGGAATAAAAGAAAAAAATATTCAATGATAATACTATTATAATCATGGAATATGCTGAGTTGGAAAGGACCCATCACTGAGGATGGAAAGGATCACTGAGTCCAACTCCTGGCCCTGAACAAGATACCCCAAGAATCATGTGCCACCATGTGCCTGAGAGCATTGTTCAAACACTTCCCATTAGTCCACTCCAGCCAAATTACATTTAATTTCTGTTTTTAGCAAAACAAAGAAAATACACATTAAACTAGCATTTTGCAACAGCTCTCAAAAGCAGAATTGCAACATTATTAAAAAAAAAAAATCCCCATTTTTAAAATATACTGCTACTAGTGACATAAATGACCAACTTTATGACCAATCACAGAAAATGGCTTGAGAGCCATTTGAGGACCTGTAAACATCTATCACCTCTTTATATATATATATATATACACAGGAGTAAAGCACTAGTACAGCTATACATGGCACCAAACAAACCTTCTTACTGGGGGCACAGTAAACACGCTTGACCAAAATTACACCCATGAAGTATCAATGCCCAGGCTATAACACCACCGAAACCAGCCCATAATTAAGTTTCCTTACAAAATTGCTACTGGAATTAGGTCATAAGTTGTTATAAAACACGTGTCACCAGCTTTTGCTTTTCAGCTGAAAAACTAGCTGTAGGATTTAGGCCTTTCTAAGAGTTTTGAAGCACCACTCCAGAGCTATGCAAGCATACACCTCATATCACAGAGGAGACTGACTTAGAGTATCAATCAATCCCTTACCCTGGATGCTGAAATCACTAAAAAATAATGAATAAACCAACTCATGAATTCTTCTATCAACAAGTAGGTTCTACAGCACAGTGCATGTCCCACTATTATCGAAAATACCATTATACAGTAAGACAAGAAAGTTGGGCAAGTAAGTGCTGGAACCAAACCTGTTGCCTGACAGCAGAACGATTAAACCATCACTTGCCTCAGGCTACCTCCAGTTCGCCAACTGCACAGGAGTTACACTGCTCAAGACAGTCATCTGTGGAGGGGGGAAGACAGGGAAGGAAACCTACTGTCCCAAAGATTATATTCTTACGTTTGCTTAGAAGGAAGAATGTGTTTAAGAATTATACTGACTAAACCTAAAATGTTCGTGTCTTACAGGGCAAAAAGTAATAAAACAAAAACCTGGCTACTTTTCTACATTCTAGTTGTCAAATGCCACCTCATTAGTTCTCTGTCCTCTTCTTTTAATACATTCATTATCAACCACAAACTACCTAGAAGTTTCACTGAAGTCTGAAGCAACAGTTAAAAACCCAGAATAAACACAAACTGCACTAAGAGGCAACTTGTTTTCCAGCCCAAGGCAGATGGCAAATACAAATTTCACAGGGCAAAAAAGAGAAGCAGGGGGAACATTACTGAAAAGGAGACAAGAGAACCACCACAAGTACTCTTGGTGCACCAGAAAGCCGTAACACTAAGCCTTGCTGAAAAACCTCAAGGGGAATGTGAGGAAGCTGGTCTGAACACTGGTCTCTCCACTGACATACGAAAAAGCTTCTACACGAAAATAAGTAAAACCCAGGCAATTGAACAAAAGAAGTAATATTTCCATCATTGTCACTCTTTCCTCTACTCCACATTAAACCTCCTAAAGTTAAGTTCCTCCCAGCTCTCCATGTCCTTCATTTTCTTTCCTCCTTCCAGGTACATACCACAGAGTCTCTGATAAGAGCATGCACAGGCATACCAAGCAAGACGGCATATATGTTGTTTATTACTAGACTGTATAATGTATGTTGGGGTAGGAGGACAGGCCTCTTTTTGTTCCAAATCCCAATTTTATCTGGGCACAATTCCCTATTTGTGAAAAAAATATGGTTTTAGTTATTTTCTGTCATGGCTCCCAGAGGCCTCTAAGCATGGGTACTTATAAATAAAAACATATTATTGTTTCTTATTTTGTCCTTGAGCAGGAAAACAAAAGGCAGAAGGAAACAAAACATGAAACTAAACACAACGGCAATTAAATAAAAAGTTTGTCATAAATATTTTGTGTCTCTAGGAAGGAAATGAAATCCTTCTTCCCTAGTTTACTAAGTTTATTTCTCCAAGCTTTTTGCTTGCAATGTTCTATTATTCAGCAGTATCAAAGAGCACTTTTTAGACACTTCTGATTTATTATAATCAAATCACACAAACTCCAGAAAGTGCCTACTTTGCCTATAAAGGTACATTGGAGAAAGCAACAAATTTTCAAAATCTTGTGTCTTTGTCAAGTACAAAGAAGCACAAAATCTGTGTCTGCCTTTCAGAGACAGAAAGGACTTTTATGTCCCTTCCTGGTGACATTTATTTAGGAAACTTGCTATTGCTCCTGTTTCAGCCAATAGCACAACAATCACAGAACCCGAGGACCAGCTACAGTGGATATCATTTATATTTATTTTTAGCTGAGAGACGCAGAGGTCCTGTTCTTGACCTATTTCTAGTTTGTAATGTAAAAAATGCGAAAAATGGGTGCCTAATGAAAAATACAAGAAATTTTAGCAAGTAAGTGATGAAACCAAACTTGTGGCCTGACAGCTGAATGATTAAACCATCACTTGTCATGAGGCAAACTACCTTCAGTTTGCTGGCTTTGCTTTGCTGCAGTTACAGGGCTCAAGACAGTTATCTATGGGAGAGGAGAGGGGAGAAGGAAACCTGTCACCTGGCCCAAAGATTATTCTTGTTTGAGAAGAAAGAAGAATGGGATTAAGACATATACTGACCAAATGTCAAGGTGTAGAAAGGCAATTCCCTTTCTGACTACAGATCGTTATGGGAATCAGTAAAAATTGAAAATAACAGTACATTTTAAAAGCAATGTCCCCAGCAGGCAAATAAGACACAGATAAAGAGACTGCAATGCAAACCTAATGCCACTCTTTTGATCTGTTTGGCGTAGTAACAAGTATTTCCTCTCAGCACATATAAAAACTACATGGATAGCGTGGTGCAATTTCATGTACTACTTATACAGAACTTACTTATGAAGACTGAAGTGATTTGTCAGGCTGCATAGAAACTGCACTAAACCCTAATAATACTTCTACCCTAAGAATTTATTCCAAATTTGTTCATACTATCTTTCCCCTTTCTTTCCTTTTTTTTTAAATCACTCAGCTTGTCCTTAGTTTGTTGAAACTGATGGGTTTCAGATCACTTGTACTAACCCTCCATTAGCCTCATGGTCTAACAGGCAAATATTCTATTTCAACATGAAAACAAATTAAAGTACATACTGAGTCTTCAGGTGAATCATCGTACTTAAACTAATCACTGCCAACAGCAATCTTATTGCTGAGAACTCTAAAGGAAAAGCGAAATAAAACCCAAAACAAACCACAAAAAAGCCAGGCAAACGAAATCTACAAACCCCCTTTTTCTTTCCAACTTCCTGTACACAAAAAAAAGTATCTGCTTTGCACTTCCAACTAATCTTGAGCAAATTACATCACGTATCTATATGCAAACACAAATGCAGCTTTGTATTTGCTGTGAAACACTCTCCAAAGTTATTTATTTGGCACTGATTTCCACTCCTGAGATATTAGCTTTCTATATTACACACACACAGAGCTCCCCACACCCCCCACCACAATTGCCTGGAGTTAAACATTACATTGTGCCTCACGAAATCAGGCAGCTACAGCCTGAGTTAGAGTCATCTATTGATGCTGCCTATTCAAGCAAATAATTCTATTAAAATTCGTGCCCCTCAATCTGCAGTAGTCTTCAGCCAAACAATGAGTCTACCAGTAAATAAGTATGTAAATTAACTATTTTTAAAATGTGTATTTATGGATATTTCAGTATAACTTATAATTTCGTACATAAAAACATTCACAACTTTTTTTCTCTTTGTTACATATTCCCTCACATGCTGCCAAAATCAATTGGAACTTTTCACTTAGGTTTCAGCAATCTTTTGATCACTGCCTTAAATCAACCATTGTTGAATTACATTCCAAAAAATTTCCAAATAATTATTTGCTTAAAAAATACAGATCTTCTAGGTGATCATAAGTTACAAAACAATTTTGCAGGAAAATATATTACTGATTGCTGACCCCAAAGAGAGTCACGGTATGTTCCCAGGACCACTGACATTGAAACAGCAGCCTCGCACATCATCACATCAGTTTAGCACCAAGGAACTGGTCCAAATGTATGTGGGACAGGAGGCAAAGAGGCAAGCAGTAAAAGGGACAATTCATAGAAGGACACTTTGAGAGTCCTCTAGAGAAACCTAGCAAAGCACCAAAACCAGGCTTCTGCTTTGAATCTCCCACTACAGTCAACTTTTTCTCTACAAATTATAGAGTGCTTAGAGACACAAATACCCCTCTCCCCCTGTTTAAACCACAGAACTTGACACTTAAAAGCCATTCATGATACAACATTGTCATGCAACACGAGCAAACATATTACATTATTAGAAGAAAGCAAATTAACAACATACGTTTCATGGTCCCATCTTCCTCTTCATCGTCATCACTGTTTATTACCATGGTCCCCAAGTCTGACTCCAGCATGGTGCTGTTGTGTTCGATCATTGTCTGAGCGCCTTCACTCATTGTACTGGTGGCTCTCATGGTACCAGCGCTCTCTGAATTGGTCTTCACCATGGTGTGAGAGTCCAACTCATCTTCATCCTACGGGGAAACATTTGCCAGAAAGCAGCAGATCATTAAAAGAAAATAAAGGTAAGATGCAATCTTACCTTATTGATTAGTTTTTTATCTTTACGTGACCTAGTTGTACTGCTGGACTTCCAGGTTTAAAACTTTAAAAGAAATCACAAAATAAAAAAATATTCTTTCTCACAGATGCATGGCAGGGTAAATATAACGTGGCCCACACACTCACTTTGCATCAGCATCCAGTTTTGAGTTATCTCTGTGATTTTCATGACCCACTTTATCTCTCTGGGTTCCAAAAATCACTAACACAATTTAAAGAAAGTGATTTTGCTGTTTTGTAAGGG
The DNA here is from genome assembly GCA_013397055.1 of Pachycephala philippinensis. Lineage (NCBI taxonomy): Eukaryota > Metazoa > Chordata > Aves > Passeriformes > Pachycephala > Pachycephala philippinensis. The sequence goes on along the minus strand of VWZT01007450.1, from coordinate 938,865 downwards.
ACTGTCACCCAGGGTGCTGACCAGCCTTAACTTTGCATCATGCCCAGCACCTGACATTACATACAGGACCCAGATGAGAGGCTCATGTTCAATGTAGCTATTAAACAATCTTCCAACAGAATTTGTGAAGTCCCCCTCCAAAACAAAAAGTCAACTTAACTTACTTCAAGCGTTTACTTCCGTTTTAAAACCTTTGTTACAAGCGCGAGTAAATAACTTGTTAATGCTCCACACAAAAATAGCCCCTGAGCACATACTTCCCCACTAAGTGTGGGGGAGATAATATCAAGAAGATAAGACAGTAGCATTTTGAATCGGTAACAGTAATGGGCCAGGAATTTGAAACACAGAACTAATGACAATCCAGTTAATGAAATGTGAAATTCATATGGAATACCAATATTTGAAAATACTAACAGGAAATCCCACGGGTTTCCAAAATCTGATTTAGATTATACATACAACATCGCGGCATTTCAGGAGCAATGTGATGGACTGTGACAATACACATTTTCTATATGAATAAAATCTATTACTCAAGGAAAAAAAATTCAGACATTCTCATTTCTTGATTAAATGTAAGTAATAATATCCATCACTGTGAAGTTACTCTAAGTCAAATTGTTATATTTTAAATACAAATCCTGCTTTCACCAGTTTTATAACCCTATACACATCCATTTCCTCTATTGTGTCAAAACTTCATTTGAGTTCCTTTATAAATGAACTTTATCCCTGATTAGCAAACGATTTTAGCTGCATAGTTTGAAAGACTATTAGATAACCCTTTTATTTTTTTTAATTTGCGTTCCTTTATAAATGAACTTTATAAAGGAACGCAATTGAGTTCCTTTATAAATGAACTTTATCCCTGATTAGCAAACGATTTTAGCTGCATAGTTTGAAAGACTATTAGATAACCCTTTTATTTTTTTTAATTTGCCCCTTACGAATAACATGATGTTGCTACATAGAATCATAGAATTGTTTAGGTTGGAAAATAAAATCATCAATTCAACTGTTAATCTGGCACTGCCAAGTCCACCACTAAATCATGCCCCTAAATGCCACATCTACACAACTTTTAAATACATCCAGAGTAACATGTAACATTAAAACAAGACTTCAACCACTAAAAAATTTCCCCTTTTTCCTAAATCTTTGCATTGCTTTATAGATTTTAAATGTTTAACTATGAAGAGACTTGTAAGTGCAGGGGCTGGGGGGGACAGACACAGAATGGGACCAGAAAAAACAAAGCCTAGACTCAAACCCCTGCAAGGTCTGGCACTTTGTGCTTCTCACTGAACTCGTTCCTTTCCTTTCTGCTCATTCCCTGGCATGGCAGACAATTTGCCTCTCGTACAGACACACGTGCACAGCACCATGGCCCGAGTGCCTGTTTCACTAAGGGCTGGGCTAGGCACAAACAGAGAATTGAGTCTGCAGTAATACCAACTCCTGAAAATTGTTCTGTTACATCTCAACTAAGAGATACAAAACCAGATTTAATTTTGATATAGATAACAGCATACCATAATGAAGCCAGGATACAGATCTAAACAGATTTGAATTAAAATTCCAAATGTCAAAGGAATCATTATTTTCCAGATTATAATTTGCAAAAATACTTGAGTTCTTCATTTGCATTCTTTCTGGGGTTTTTTTCCCAGTTGCATTCTATTTAGTAACCTACCCTTAAAAAAATTGTGATATTCACAAAGATACAGACAGCTTACAGCTACAGCAGTAGGCAACTGTGCCAGTAAAAAAAATTACAATATTTTGGGACTGCTCCTCCTGGTGGCAACTTTAATTTTCTTTACTTTCTCCCACCAAATGTTACTGTTAAACCCAGTGTTTTCTATGAATTGCATTTTTCTCCTTCTAAAAAGGGTACTCAGAAAAAAAAGTATTTTTGCATCACATTTTAAAAGTGCTAGAACAGTTAAACTACAAGTGTTTCTTTCAGTACTGCAGTACAATGCAAAACTGACTCAAGCATACTGACGTTTCACCTACTAACCACTACAAATTTGGCATCTCTAACATACAGGCAGACAAATCTCTGAGTTTAAGGCATAGTTACATTTGATTTACAGATTAGCCTGACTAATATTAATATCCACTTACAGTGCATATAGCCCTAAACTTACCTAAACTGAAAGAAGAAATAAAACAAACACTTTCCTGGGGCTCAAAACTTTTATTTTAGAAGTTAGTGGAGAAAAGTGATGGCTAACGATACAAACAAGTATGAAATAGAGTCCTATATTACCATTTTCATAACTTGTGCTTCATTGAAAAAATTATCTTCTATTTTTTCAGTCAAATTAAGTATCTGGATTTAGTCCAAAGAATAGCATTTCTTTTTCCAGCCTAGGAGTGCCAAAAGCCTTTATCTTAGTACTGTCTCTCAGCAAAGAGAACAGTTATCTTTTAGTACCTAGGAGACCAGGGATCACAAGAGTCCACCTTAGGACAAAAAGAACAGTTGTCCCAAAAAGGGAAGTACACAACAATTCTGATGAATGGTGTTCTCCATGTATCAGGAATGATGTACTGAGACAGAACAATATAAAACTTCTTCATGCCCTGTGCATGCCCCAGAATAATTAATATTGTAGCTAACACAGATTGCTTCCAGAACTGTCATTCCAGTATTTCCCACAAATATGAGATTTAGCTAATATGGCAGTAGACTACACTGGTTCTGGAAAGGTAACTTTATAAAAATATGCAGTGGATTCAAGTTATGGAAGTGCATATTTACATGAGAGATGAAAGCGATTCCTTCATACAAATTCTGATTCATGCTTTACAGTTCATAAATATTGGTGTAGAAATTGTGATCTGTTGTTAAAAAAGGTAAACACACTGATTAAATAAAAACAAACACAATCTCAATTTTAACCAGGAAAAAAATAAGAAGTATTAAAGCTGAAGTGTCATGTTCTCATACTGTTTATAAAAACAGATCCAAGAATCAAACAATAAAAACAACTAACTCTGGAATTAAACTGTCTGCTGTTCTCCTGTGTACCAGTAATAAGCACCAAACTTGTCTTTGGAAGGGGTTTCTGTTACACCACTCTACAGCGACAGAAGGTGCGCAGAAGTGAGAACTCTAAAATCTCTTTAAATGCTACAGAAATTACAATAGACTACAGAAACTCTGAATAACACCACAATGTAAAGTACAAGTAAAGTACCAGCAATTACCTGCAATCCTATAAGACTAACCCTCTGGATTTCCTTATTTACCAAAAAAAGCTGTTATTATTAACAAAACCAATACTTAAAGCATAAAAATGCAATCGTAGAGGTTTGATTATCAGGATAGAAAATTCAAAAAGACTTCAGCAGAAACCACACACAAGACTTCATGATATGCTTGTGAAATAAAAGATCTCATCACACAAGAAGTTTTCTCAGAGAAGTTGGCCCTGCAGATCATACCTCAGCCTACATCATTACAGAAGTGAATGAGCCAAGGTGATAGAGATTAATGGATTTTGCAGTTGCATTTTAAACATGAATAGGGATGAAAACTGATAAAAAACTAAACAAGAAAAGCAAATATGGCAGCAGTCGCCTTTAAAATCTCTCTACCCACGGTTTGGCACGTAAGAAGAACACTAGAGGGCAGCAAAGACGGCCAACTCGGCTACAAGGCATTAAAGGAAGATTTACATGCTGGCAAAATTTAGTATCCTGTAAAATAATTTCATTTACTATTAACACCTCATCATCACCTTTGAAAAATGTAGCTGTAGTCACAGCTATCTTTTTTTAAAGCACCGTAGTAGCTACATAAACACATAATATAGTTTGGTCAAGCACAAGGATTTCGTAAAAGCTCCTAAGTACAAAGCCAAGCTTCAACCTGAGTATATGATTAATACTGAGCACACAAAGCTTAGACCCACCAGTAAAACAGGTAAAAACTTAACTTTCAGCACACAGTCAAATCCCATCACATTCAATAGACATCTATCACAAAACAGCACTTAAGCTTGTTTTCTACCTCCAGGTAATTTATGCGTCAGGTAATGATGACTTGCTGCGTGCCCATATTCCCCATGTTTATCCTTCCTATAACCAGTTTCTGGCTCTACACTGCTGTGGATTTTAACAATATGCTGTGTTTCTAACTTCAGGACACTTAAAGGACTGCAATCGAATTTAATTAACACATATGTCAATTATTCTTCGGCATAAAGAAAAAATGGTATGAAAAGAGAAAATTTTAACACTCATGGAAAATTACATGTATCTATATATAGACGGATATAGCTATAACATACACATGCAAACACATGAAAGAAGCATGAAAGCAAATATAAAAACCTTCAGAAAAGTACAGCATGGTGTATCAGATTTAAACAGAATAACTCATCTGATTCAGTAGTTCCTTTAAAACAATATAAATATTGTAAAAATATAAAGGAAAAATTACAGCAATTATTTCTTAGAGTCTCAAAATACAAATGCCAACTTTTCATAATTAATATCGGATTAACCAAATAACCTTTTGTGTGAATGAATAAATAATCCTACATACAGGAACAACTGACTATCAAGTTGGCTTTGGTGTTGATAGTCGTCAACCACTAAGTGCCCAAGGAAAAAAAGGGGGATTACTGAAGTAGTAATTTCTTGATTTAATACTCTAAAAGATTTAAACATTTTTCACATCACAGAGACATTAAAATGTTAAAGAAAACATACAGAGAGCTGCGTGTTAGCTCATTCCTTTAAAGATCCACAGAAACAAATATTTAGACAAGTTTTCTGTGAGCTGCCAGGCAACGAGTTACTTTACATTCCCATAATACAGCTGCCCAGCCTCAGCATCCAGTTCACACCACACTTCCGAAAAAGCACGAGAAGAGATTGGTCATGTCTCATAATGCCTAAACTAACATTTAAACTTTGATATTGGGATTAACCTTCTGTAGAACACAACACTTGCGATTTTTGCTTAATTAAAAAAACCTGTACAACTACCTCAGCACCTATCAAAACATGTCAGTTTGTCAGAAGACATTCTCATCACATGAGCAGCTCTCATAACAGGCATAAAATCAATTCTGAGCACACTATTTATAAAGATATTATATCTCTCAGGAAGGATACAGACATAAAGACTGTATTCAACATGGGCATTTATTTACAGCTTTATAATACATAGTTTTGAACAGCAAAAAACATTTACATTACAACTGACAACTTCTCATACTATAAAATGTTCACAGATGGTGAAAAAGAAAAAATAAGAATCAATTTTAGGGATGTGACTCTTCCTCACCTAAAGGACAACTACCTGAATTGACCCTGAAAATTAAGTACAAAATTGTGATAACTTTGCATCTGATTATTTCTCCAAACCCACCCACTCCATTCTACTTCTAGTTATGCAAGTCACTTTTAACCTGAGTGCCCATTACTATATAATATATGACTTTAAGAAGGTATTGAAGCACAAAAACTTATTCAAATGTAAATGTTAGGGTTAGAACAGATTTCCTAACATAAGAAACTTCACAGTTAGAACATTTTACACCTTTTCTCTTGATGGATCCCAAATCATGTACTAGCGAGTACCGAGCAGAACTGCTCACAATTTATATAGGGAATTCTCGGGGGGTTTTATCAATAAATTCAAGCCCCTGACAGGTTAACTGAAACCATCCTTTTTCAATAGTATATGGACTCAATTCACTGCCCATGAGAGACCTTTAACATCAATAGACTCTACTTAACACTAACACCAATATTTGCTCTTGCTCTTAGATATCGTTAAATATGCATTTCTCAAAGTTCAAGTCTGGTTTTGCATTTCTACAGTGAGGACTTTACAGTGGTATGATTGGGAAGAAATCCATTTTTGAGGTGTTATTTTTCAAAATTTAAGCGCCAGGTGGCTACTACTTCGCAACTGAACAGTGACTCCAATTCTACACACAATCTAAAAACATTTACAGATATTAAAATACTAATAAATATATACACTACTTACTGTCACTACTACTACATAAGGCAACATGGGGACTCTCATTAGCTCTCTCTAGGACTGTTGCCATCACTGCAGATTTATCAAGACCTGTACTAACTATCATTTAAATTATAGGATCCTGTAGTCATGCAAACTACATACAAGCAGCCCTGTATTTCTTATGGGGTTCTGTGAAACTGATACGTAAGGAGGAGGAATGTGCAAGGGTTATTTATCTTTATACCTGAATGCTGGGCTGCTGGCTTCATCCACTACCAAACTGTATACCAGCTATACCAAACTGGCACTCATCTGCTTGCCCTTTCCAAAAGGAAAATAATAAGCACTCAGAAGTGCAGAAATAATTGGTTTACTCTTTTTTCTGGCAGTTCCACAAACAAGTTCCAAATTAAATGAAAGACACAATCTTTGAGCTTATTTTCAAATTATACATTATTTCAAAGTGAAGTGGGAGGTTGGGGGATTGATCTTTTCTTTTTCTAAAATGACAAACAAATATTCTAACACTTTCATTTTATTCTTCTAGATTTTTATCCTGGTTTCCTTTAATAACTTGCGGGTCCATTGATTAAGCCCTGCCTAGTACACTTAAAAAACTAAAATCAGAATTCCACTTAGTTCAGGCTTCATTTACACCTGAATGTTGCTCAGGAGTTTTCTGCTATGCAGTATATGAGCAACACGCATTCAAGAAACACCTTACAGAAAACTTCACTAATTAAAAAGAAAATGGTAACAGTTTCAAAGAATCATAGAATGGTTTGGATTGCACGGGACCTTAACGACCATCTAGTTCCAACTCCCCTACCACAGGCAGGGACACCTACACCTTGATCAGGCTGCTCAAAGTCCCATCCAACCTGGCCTACAACACTTTAGGAATGGGGCATCCACAGCTTCTCTGTGCAACCTGTTCTAGTGTTACACACCCTCTCCACAAAGAACTTCTTCAAATATCTAGTCTAAATCTACCTTCTTTCAGTCAAAAGCCATCACCCCTACACAACATGCCCTTGGAAAAAGTCCTTCTCCAGCTTTCTTGTAGGCCCCCCCCTAGGTAACAGTACAAGTTTACGCTGCTGTTTCCTAGTTGGGCTGCGTTTGCACTTCTGGCTGATCAGAACCTTTGGTGACAGCAACTGGGACAAGGTTCTGGCGCTGTCTCTCAAATGAATCTGGAATTTCTTACAATGATGTAGTGCACTGAAACTGTTGCAAGACATAGGAAGTCTGTATTATGACCAAACAATTATTAAAACCAGTCCAGAACAAAATGTGTTCTGCATTGTGACACACAAAATATATCTATAGGTCACTCCAAAAACTGGTTTTGTCAACAAGGAAATCCCTCCTCACCTCACCATCAATATTCTTCATTTCAATCACTTGTACCCTCGCTTTCTCTATTAAAGCTAAGTATTTCCAAACATTTTCATTCAAGGCTTACCAAGCAATACAAAATTATTGGAACATGCATTTACTGACAGCTAAAGTCACACTTGCTACCAAATACCACCAGTTTTAAAAACTGTTAAATATTTCATCCTAACTGCAAGTCTTATCACAGATTATTTTCTTGAATCATAAAACTGTGAAAACTTAGGGAACCAGAAAAATCTCAACAGCATAAAAGAACATACACAAAATTATTTTTTAGAGTAGGTACAAAAATCCTCTTTTACCTAATCTTTTTATAATGGGAAACTTCTGAAAATGTTTAATTCTTCAATATAAACTTAACAGCAAAAACACCTGGACATCCTTCTTGTCCATTACAAAATATTCTTGCATGTCTCTTAAAATCCCCTGTAAACACCATTTGGTATTATTCCTTAATATTAGTTAATCAATTACAGCTTGGAAGTCTGCATCCGCAGCAAAAAATAAAAAGGAGTACACAACATAATATTACAGAGGATGATAAAAACATTCTAAAAGAACATATTACTGAAGTTTTTACCCAGACTCTCTCATCCTTCTCCTTTTGTCATCTTAAAGACTCATCTAGTGATTCCTTCACTCCAGGGAATACTACAAAGCTTCATTTTCCAGTTTCTCCCATTCTGTCTCTCATTGCGCTGAAGCCATGCTCTTCTATTTCTCTACTACCTTTCTTTTCTGAACTGACTAGTCTCATTCACAAGCCCACTTTCATGGCTTTCCGCTATTCTGTCACTCTGTTCAGTACTGAGAAGTCAGCTCTGCCTCAAATTTGCCTCTTCCATTACTCACCTGGTAAGTTTTCAAACTTTTTTCAAACTCTTTTCTCACATCCTGTGCTACTACAGGCAGGGCTGCCTCTAGCCCTCTGCAAGGCTGGCCTCTAAAGCTCCTCTACACCATGATATACAAAAAGAACTGAGCAAGGTATGCAAACACTGAGCTGTCAACTGCTGTGACTTTCTGCCTTATATCGAACACCAATTTCTTCAAGCAGAGGTTGACTTCTGGTTCTGGGTTTGTTGATGCTCATGCACTGGTATATGATTACAGTCCCTAAAAGTCTATGAGTGTAAGTAAAAAAATTACAGACTTAGCATTGCCATATACTACAACTGCACTCATTTTTAAGAGCAAACCAACCTTTTAGCAAAAGTGCTAATTAGACAAATTAGGGACTGCATTAGACAAAGCTGCCCAGAGGTGTAGGGAGGTGAATGATCCTTCCCTTCTGCTCCACACTGCTGAGGCCACTCCTGGAGTGCTGGGTCCACTGCTGGGCTCCTCAGTATGAGAGACATGGTCACACCAGAGAGGTGTGACCAAGATAAAAGGCTGCCATATTTGCTTCTCTAGTTTAGTTTTTTATGTTTTTATCCCTATTCATGTTTAAAATGCAACTGAAAAATCCATTAATCTTTACCAACAAAAGGCCACGAAAGATGATCAAGGGACTGGAGCATCTCTCCCATGAGGAAGGGCTGAGAGAGCTGGGACTGCTCAACCTCAAGACGACAAAGCTCATTGGGGACCTCATCAGTATGTGCAAATATCTGAAGGGAAGGTGCAAAGAGGATGAAGTCAGGCTCTTTTCAGTGGTGCCCAGTGACAGGAACAGAGGCAATGGGCATATAATGAAACAAAGGTTGTTTCCTGAGAACATCAGGAAACACTTTTTGTACCATGAGGGCGACCAAGCATTGGCACGAGCTACACAGGGAGGTTGTGGAGTTTCCTTCCTTGGACATATTCAAAAGCTGTCTGGACATGGCCCTGGGCAGCCAAACCTCAGTGGCCCTGCTTAAGTAGGGGGGTTGGACAAGACGACCTCTGCAGGTACCTGCCAACCTCAACCACTCTGTGATTCTGTTTTCTCAGCCCTGTTAATCAAAGATATTCCCATTACTTTCAGATTTGAGGCACTTACCTTCTATACTTAGTGACAAGCAGAGTCTTGCTGTCTTTTTTACTCATAACCTGTTCCCTTACTGCACCAGAAGAGTACATGGCAGAACTCCCAACTACTACAACCGTAACACAAATAACAGATTGCTGCCTTAATCCTGGATTTGAGATTCTCTTACAATAAACGCTAAATGGGGGGAAGTGTGGAGGGAAGGAGTGTGGGGGTGGCAGAGTGGGGATTGCAGTGTTACATTCTGACTTCTGTACCCATGCAAGAATCACGAGGAGTTGCTAAATGCTTCTTCAGCTGAGGGGAACCAAACTTGTGTTACACCCTTCCCCGCAGTAGTGGGAGAGGGAGGTGTACACCACATCCTTAGCTGGCACAGGCTGTGCCTGGCAATGTGATCTGAACCTCAGATTAAATAATTACATGTCATGCCTAATTTTGGGTTAATGCAAAAGACATCAACAATGCCCAAGCATTTAACGTCTCCAGTTCAGAAGGCAATAGTATGGATGAAAGCATGCTAGTAAAGACATTAAGTTTTTATGTCAGTAGTAAATCAGTCTCCTCAGAAATCAGCTATTCACTAAGTCACAAACATCAACTCTGCGTGTCAAGTCACACACAGGAAAATTTCCTAACATAAAAAAAGTAATCACAGCCTTCCCTGCTAGTTTATTACTGACTAAGCAAATACAATTCAGAGTAAACCACCTTTCTGAAAAGAAGCTATCAACATTCTTAGAACACACACTCTTAGAACTGAAAAAAAATGCAGCAAACCACACTGATTTTTGGAGACACAAAAGATTGCACAGAATCTGCTTGGAAAGTATTCCTGTATATAGATCATGACATAACACTCTGTAACAAGGATTCTACACTTTGCCATAGGACAAACTGCATTTACTGCACTGCTCTTTTCTGTTTGCTCAAAGCTGTAACATTCCAGTGCCCATCTTCTCTTTGTGCTCTTCCTGAATGACCCTGGTACACACTGTATATGTGGCAATACACTTCTTTGAAGCACATTCTGCTCCATTGCACAAGACTAACCTGAAATAAATTATGTCGGGAAGAGTAATAATGCCAGGAACACAGACTTAACATTGCCAAACAATTCTAAATGCAACCTACTTACCACACAACCTGCTTCCCTCCTCAAACATATGCTCACAATGTCATCTGAAGAATGAAGTGCCGTCACCATTTTCATGTTACTTGGTTCAAACGACACTGCAATCACTACTTACTGAGTGTTGTGACTATTCTGTATATTAGACTTAGCAAAAAAACCCAAACAAACACCGAGCGAAGTGCCCTGAACTAAAAACTAAACCACTTGTCTAGAAGTCCACCTGTGAAAGAAGAACCTTAAAGAATTTTGGGGCTTTTAATGTTAGTCTGAGAAGCTGAAATTGACAGCGTTTCTTTTCCCACTTTCTAGAAAAGCTTTTTAGTAGGACATCTCATGAAATAGTGCTGAAAGCTGGCTTATGCAACATTACTCATAATTAAGAGTGGAATACTCAGAATTCATAGGACTAAAACCACACAGAAAACTGGTAAAAAAAGTATTTGAACACAACTACAGAAGTAGGGCAAAACCAGCAACTTATCTGTAAAGCATAGATAGTTATAGAAAAAATGGGTACACACCGAATTTTCTTCCTCCTCTTCTAGTTCTCTCTGCTGTTCCTCATGTCGCTTTGCCTTTATCTCCATAGCTTCAGTGATCAGGTCCCTTAAAATTGAAACTGGCTTAGCATTCTTAATAAATGTATGCTAGGGGAAAAAAAAGCATTAAAATATGTAGTATCATTACAGCAGTTGTGCTTCAGATTTAATTAAAAGTCCTATTCAACACCAGAGACTCCAGTACATCACGCAATAATCAAAATCAACACAACGTACAGTATCCTTCACCTGCTTCAGATCTAGAATTTTATTTTAACTATTTTTAATAACTGCAAGTCTTGGGAAATGTAATCACTTAACAACTGTTTTATAATGGAGGATAGAATTTTCCAAAGAAAATTTGCAGTAAGTAGCAAATAGTAAATAAAGTAATGATGATCTGACACAGAAAACCAAACTTTTTCAGATAGTCAGTTTCAAAAGTAGATTAATCTTAAAAAATTGAGAGCATAAATAAGTGGCTCAAACCAGAGCAACTATGGCTGCTTACTTCAACAAACCTATACTTTAAATGTCATAAAATATTTCTGATCTATGATGCTGAAATGTGGAACCAGTAAAAAAATACCTTACTTTTAGCAGGAAGTTTAATTTTTAATTCAAAGTCATTTAAAACATCACTTCTTCATTTAAGACAACGGGCATGGTACCATTTGCACATTTTGCTGCCTAATAAACACCTGCTGTTAGAAAAAATTTGATTTTTGCATCATTATATACAAATAGAATTTAGGCAAAACATAACTAAGCGCCTCGGAAATATATTATTAAATATTTAAAAATTGTTCCATGAAGAACAGAACTGATGAAGCCTCATGTCCTACACCCATTATCTATCTTCTCCCTTGATATATTAATTAAATTACTCTCTTTTTCATTCCATGACCTCTCCTCACAAGCAGTACTTTCATTCCCACTCAAACATATTCACAGCACCTCCAGCTCCATCCCATATGCTCCAAATTGCAGCTGGGGAAAAAGACAACACAGAATCCTGATGAACACAGTCTTTGGTTTTCTGGTCAGTAAGCATGTGGAAAGAAACTGCACAGTGAAGCTTTTATCGTTTGTTTCTCCTTACTTGCCCACATTAATGCAAGTCTCTTCTATCCAGCTGCTGGTGTTCAGCTAACCATACAAACTTCAGATCCTGAAGGTCTCAAGTACTGATTCATACATCACACAGACACGCATAACTTTCAATTTTTACTTACCTTGTGGTCTACATTTTGGTGTTTTGCAATGTGTAAAATTAAATATTCATAACATGATTTACAAATTTGACGGATCTATTACCAAAAACTACTTTGCAAAATTTTTGTTTTCCTTGTAGCGGAGTCGACTGGAATTTAGATTTTAACAGCTGATATTGCTAGCTCACCACAGAATAAATCTAGTAGGAGAGTCGTACAGGAAGCGAGAGCCTGGCATACCCTGCCTTGCTCCGAAGGCCCACACTTCTAACTGTGGCTCACATCTAAAAGTGCCCACTTGGTTTAACTCAGGCCAAGAACAAACTCATTGTACTGTCCATCTGCATCACACCTTTCTAGGACAGACCGCCACCTGCCTGTTTAATCTGACATGACCAGAAGGAAAGATTGAATATACTCCATGAGTGGTCCACATGGAGGGGTAACCTGGGCTCCATTCTTTTACTAAACATTTGTCTAAATCCTGAGATCTACTGAGGGCCTCCAACCACAAAGCAAGGATCCAATTTTAATAGCAAGAACCAGCCCTAAACTATTTAAAGAGTAATGAATTTTTAGGAGCAGTAAGAAGAAAAATAAAATGGGGGCAGAGATACAGGAGCTGACAGAGAAAAGACCACAAAGTGAAAAAGAAATAAGGCATAATAATAGTTAAAATAAGATTTTCCCTTATAAATTTTCACAACATTTTGGGTTTGAGGGAGAAAAAAAAAAAAAACAAACAAAAAATGTGCCTTTCCTCAGTAACTTAAATACTGACCTGTAGCAGCTGGGTTGCCGTAGCTCTTTGTTCAGGATTTTTCACTAAGCATTTCTTCACAAAATCTGTGAATTCATCAGACCAGAGCTCTGGCTTCCGGAAGGTTGGAGGGGGATTTGTAGGAATCATAAAAATGGCCTAGATAAAGATCAAACAATAGCAAGTCTAAACAAAACGTATCACCACAGCAGCTGAAGCCAAGTTAAAAAAAAAAAGAAATTGCTTTATCCACCTTTCTTATCAGGCTAACAATCTGGAAGACAAATTTTAAGTATGCAAGGATTTCTACTCAGATCAAGATTCAGGAAGTAAATCCATCTGCTACTAATGTAGCTACTTCCCATTAGATTTTCTCTATTTAAACTGTACCCCATTGAGCACAAGACTCCTTATTTCATTTATTACTGTTCATCAGTCTGAAGAGATGATTATATTCTTTCAGAAATTCTTAGTAGAAATGACAGTACTGCTTGTTTAAACACACATATAAAGTTGTTGTGAACAGCCAAGCTCACCTTCTCCTCTCAAGTGCATTTAGTTTTATATGAGAATTGCTTAGGAAATTTGGGAGGATTGCTATTTCCTTTTGCATTCATAATTCATCAGATGGAGCTTTAAAACTTGCTCATCCAAGTAGGAATTAGATACATATGCTAAAAGACCTAAGGCAACACCAAAAGATGACATAAATAAAATAATCAAGTAACTAATCTTACACTGAGATTACACTAATCTTACACTGAGTACTGAGAACTTACATGAAATTGAAAAGGCACCATTTTACCTATATAACAGAAATTTCTTCTGTTGAGAAACATATGCAGACAGATTTTTCAACCAGGAAAAAATACTCATGCTATATAAAAAAAGTTTGTCCTACTTAAGATTACATATATATATATATATATATATAGTCATTTTTAGTATGATTATTTCCAGGTTTTCCTCTAAATATAAAGTTACACTTGTAGCTTGGGGAAAAAAAGCCATACAACTCTGACAGATTACTGCAAAATAATGAAAATTTTTAAACTTCTGTATGTAATAAATGCATCCAATATCATCGCTTAAGACTTACACATGATAGCAACACACTATTCAGAGCTAGGTCTATTGACAAGAACAACAGGTTATTATTTTCTTCTAAACCCAGGTTCAATTCAACCACATTTTCCAACGCCACAGGGAGTAAAAGTTCTTCATATGTTTTTCTACAAGCATAGGCAGAAATACATACTCGGAAAAGAGAAAAAAACTGATTCTGCAAACTTTTAAAATATTAGAAGCACTTGAAGCTTCAGCCTGTGTCTGAAACATAGGGAGGAGGCACAAAGAACTTCATGAGATTTTATCCATAGCTTCTAAAGAAGTCTAACTGGCCTTGAAAGTTGGTTGAACTCAGTCAAACCCTCATTAGAAAATTTTTCTCATATTCTGAAGGAAAGTGGAATCCATGCAAAATGATTTAAAAACTGTTTACTAACATTTTAATGAAAAATTAATTCAGTACTGAATAGTTGCTTGAATTCAAATACTTACATGTTTACAAAACTCGCCATTTTGTTTAATAAAAATGTATGCTACAACAACAGCTTTGTATTTTCAGTGGGCAGCCACGCCAAACAAGTATATGGACTCAGATAGGAAACGTGGCACTCAGTAACTGGCCTTATCTACTTCACTTATGATGAAAGATTAATTGTCAGTACAAGTGAAGTGCTTCTGGCAAAAAGCAGTGACTAACAAATTCAGCTGTTTCTGTCCTTGAAATTAATGATCTCTTCTGAACTTTGAACTGATGACTTTTGATCTTATCTTCAGTTACCCTTAACAGCTAACTCTGCAGTAGCTATCGAAAACACAGAGCTGCAACAGAAGACTACCAACTTCTGTTTATGTGGTGTCAAAATAGGTACCTCCTGTTTGATCATAAACATTGACCTCTCTCCCCACAGTTAAGCAGAGATAAGTTAGAGTCCTACTCACTCCACAGTTCTAGGAAAAATGTTTGCCTTGGCCAATTATTTTCATCAAATACACAGCAGTTAACCACAGCAAAAAACTGATTTCTTTGTCATTCACAAAGGACAATGAGAAGAAAAAGAGAATTCATGAATCATTCTTTTATGCCAGGCAACAAAAGCCACAGAAGGAGATATTCAAGTGTTAAGAGTCCTAAATCCACATTTATGCTTTGTACATTCGTCAAAAATACCTACTTCAGAAATACGTATATTTATGTAATGCTTAAACTGTAATGAAAAATTCGTAATACAAGAAAACATACAGAAACTACTTATTCCAAAGATTTAGTCCAACTTTGTACTTACGCCACACAGTTGCTAGCATGTACCTCTCCCTCCATTCTCAGCACTCCATTCTATTAACCAGCCTAAAATTCTGGTTTTCAATTCCATCTTCCCTCTCTCCTACCTAAGTTTGGCTTGTTTATTTCTCTGCAGAAAAGTTAAGCGCCTTTCCTCTTTCAAAACAGTCTATGATTTAGCTTTCAACTACTTTGTTTCCTTCCAAGAGGCTTGCAAAGCAGTCACTGGAGAATTATAAAGCTAGTCCCAAATCTCCAGGAATAAAAACAAAACACTTATCTGAACTTATTCCTCATTTTTGCTTCCACTTCTTGTCAAAAAAAGGTCATTTCTACCCTAAAATAACTGTATATTATTTTAAACTCAAACTAAGCTATTTCAATCACTCTGGGTGCCAATGGAAGCAGGAAATACTTGGGTTTTTCATGCTTCTTTCATTTTATCTTAGATTTCTCCAGTCCCTGTGTTTTCCCAAACTATTACTTGAAGTATTTTTTTTGCCTCCACTCGAGATTTTCTCAGAAGTTTCCCACAACTATTTGTTTTAGTTCAGCTCTCAGAGTAGGGCTGAGGACAGTGCTCACACTGCCAGTGTCAGGCAAATGTTGCTTAAAAGAAACAGTAAATATAAGCTACTATCCACCCAATTACATGGGCTGAACTGGCAGTACCAACTGCAGGAAATGTAAGGAGGAAGTTGTTCAACAGATGGGGCAGGCTCTGACATACTTATAAAAGAGCCAGGGCTAATTCTTTTATCTTTCCCACCTTCAATATCACCTTCCACATTTCCTTACATTTCTGAGACAAACTGACAGATTTTACACGAGTAACACACCAAATATACAATCAAAGAATTAGATTGTATGACTCAGTCTTCAGTTTTAACCATTCAATCATCTTTAAACAGAGAAAGAAATCTCTAAAGCTACAAGAAGGATCAGCTTAATCAGCATTTATCTTCACCTGTCTATAATAAAGAGCTCATTCCAAATTTGTCCTGAACTGGCCCTTCCACCTCCGAACCTTGAGCCCAATTCTACTTTGAATCATCTTTCACACACTGGTCTGAGGCAAATCCTTCACCTTGCATTGAAACCAGAATTCAAGGCAGATTATAATGTATGTATGACAAAAGATGAGGGGAAGATGAAATCATCCAGGGCAGCTTTTGGGGCCACTTCTGAATTGGGCACTGGACAATGAAGCACAGTTTGTACCATACCTGTTGCCTGGTAGCACATCCCTGCTCAGTCACCAGCAGTTACAGCCAAGCTGAATACCAGACTGAGAACCAGGTCTTAAATGAGAGCAGAACTGCGCAAGTCAGCCCAGGATTGTATTTTTATTATTCTTAAAGGGCCTTAAAGTGTTTTAAATTAAGTCCAGGCTGAAAACAGGGGGGGCTTTTTCCATGAAGGTTCTTTTACGGACAATTTTATTGGCGTGAAAATGTAATTATGGTGATGATGATGAATTAGGAAACGCCAAAAGAAAAATGAGATGCTCATATACCACACATGGAAATTCCTAATCAGAAAATCCTTGCAGCTCATTCTTCTTGTCAGTCAGGGTAATATATCTGTATTTCACACAGCCCATTAACACATTAAGTGATCAACAGCAATTTCGTAGAGGTACCGTGTCTTCTGGCTTTTAGCTCCTTGAATAACTTATCTCTATTACTTAGCTGAAATAAGTTACTTGTAATAAAAAGCAGAAAATCTACCCAGTATCATAAACGCTACTGAAGAGGACAACACAGACTTCTATATTGTGGTGATTTTATAATTTTCATGCTGTAAAGCTCCATTGCTAGAATCTGTAGAGAAAAACTTTTTTATAAACAGAGCAAGAATACATGACATCAGTTTGTGACTTCATTGTTTTTGTCACCACAATTATACTACTTTGTTTTAGCAATCTACTGTAGGAAACAAACACCAAAACACATTGAACTCAGTAACACATTTCAGAGTACAAAAACCTATTTGAGGCTGGAGGAGTTAAATATTGAGTACTGTAAAATTTTAATAACTTTGGAAACAGAGAACCAGCTGAAAGACACGTTTTTCTCCTCTTCGTGATACATAGAACCTCCCTCCTTTCTCAAATAGCCTTCAAAAAGACTACTAAAACATCATTAATTATTCAGTTACAAAATTCATCAACTGTCTAAAAATGAAACATCAGCCCGGGGAAGGGTGAAATACTAGCAGGTTCTACACTGGGTTTGCTTTGTTGAGCATTTTTTCTTGGTGTGGCTTTTTGGGGGGGGAGGGGGAGGTTTCTTTGTTTTGTTTTTATTAATTCAGAACTATGATATTGCAACACAGTGAAAGATAAAGTTACTGAAAAACACCTCGTGTTTAAAGTCAAGAAAGTTGGTTCACAATCTGCACCATAGTAGATAACGGATGTATTTGTTAGAAGCACCCTAAAAATCACTGCTTCCTCCACCCATCTGCATCAACAGACATTGATGAAGATCATCTAGTGTACTCACACCTTCTGTGCAGAACTACAAACAGGTCTGGTTCCATCAGACATCTATCACATATCTGATCCAAGCTGATTCTTACTAGAATTATCAACACAGGATTAAATGCAGGAATGGATAAGTGAAGCTTTCGTTCAGAGAAGTTCTGGACAAAGAATAATTGACATAAAATTTTTAATCCTACCGAGGGGAAATATGTGTGACATTTAACATGCAATTCTACTGTGCTTACTTTGATAGTTTTTGCAATGGCCACTGATTAAACCATGTATGTACACAATACTACATAAGGTAAAAATTACATTTAAATTACTTTATTATAAAATTACATATATTAACACTAGGAGCACTTGGAAAATAAAATAAAACACCACAGGGAAAAAAACCCCAAACTAAATAAAACAAACCACAACTCTCGCCAGTGGCTTAACAGCCATTTAGTGTCATAAGCTTCCCTCTGGAACAATGACCTTTGCTGATCAAATCAAAGTATGATTCACTTAGCATGTAAAGTAATAAACTAATAAACACAGAGAAAAGATACATAATGGAAAGACTATTCACATGATTAACAGCAAAGATGGGTTACTGGAAGATAAGCCATTTACATTGACTTGTATATTTATTATTGCTAGTAAGCTCATAACATTTTGACAGCATTACAACGGGTCAAGAACGTAAAGATACCAATCTCAAACATTTTGCAATAGTAAGTGCAATTGCAAATCTATTGAAAAGAATCAACCCTTGCCTTGTTAGCACCGTCACGCAACAGAATGGTGCCTCGAGATCCACCTCTGAATTTACTCTTCTTACTAAGGTGGGAACTGGACTAATGATCCCATAGGTCCCTTCCAAATTGACATATTCTTTGATTCTAAAAAATTGCTTTAAATTTCAGAAAAATATTACCGATTATTTGTTACATGACAACAGCTCAAAGAAGTTAGCATTGTAATGCTGTAAGTTCATTCAGTTTGGGGTTTTTCATAACTGGTTTTAAACACACTTACTTAGAAAACTGATTTTTAAATCCCATCACATTTCCTAACTTTAAACTTCTACCATATCCTCCACTGGTATATTTAAAAGACAGAATTTATTGCACCAGCTGCTATCCAGTTATCAAGACAAAGAGTAAGTTCCCCCTGCTAACTCAGCTAGAAGTGTCATGCCCTCTGCATATATGCCTGTTCATTATGAAACCATTTTGTCACGAGTAACAAAAATATTTATTACCCCCAATTTTTTCACAGAACTATCACCTCAGCATGCTGCCTTACTGCCAGTTAATTAAGTTATGAGTTTATCCATTTCTTTTTTTCATTTTTCAGAGTTTCTTGAACTCTTATAACCCATCACTTGTACAATCTAAAGATACTTGAAAGCTACTCAACAAATGACTTCATGGAATTGTACACAAAGAAAGAACTTTGCTCATCTGCACTGACCTCCTTATGTTTGCTTCTTTCTTCTCCCTCTCCCTTCAAGCCCACCAGACCTATCAATGTTCCTCCAGGTTTTCTTCTACCATATTTAAATAATTCCCTTTTATTCGGGGAACTCTTCATTACTTTTGCCTGTAGTTTTTCACTATTATCTTGTCCCAACTTTCCATCTTTTACTTTTAAATGGAACAGTTTGAGTTCCTCTGTCCAATTCAGTAGGGCTATTTTGATTTCCTGAACCCAGCTCTTCAACACAAAATATTCCTGATTTGTGCCATTCAACTGAACATTGTCCTTTTATTAGGGATGTAACCTTCAACTTCCCATTTCTTCTGCAAGGTGCAAGTCATTGATGTCAGTGACATTTCAACAGAAGACACAGTCAGCAACCCGCTCCTCAAAATTTTTCCCTCCTCCAACTTAGATCACAAGCCTTGTGTATTGGTTTTGCACAGCCTGGTTTTTGGTAGCAGGGGAGCCACAGAGGGCTCCTGTGAGGAGCTCCTGGAAGCTTCTACCATGTCCAGCAGAGACAGTGGCTGATGGCTCTGAAGATGGACGTGCTGCTGGCCAAAACTGGGCCAATGAGAGTGGTTGGTAACACCTCTGTGATGACATATTTAAGAAGAAAATCGAAACAAAGTGGACACAGTTTTTCTTCTAGTCCGAGAAGAGGAGGAGGTGAGAACATGTGAGGGAAACAACATGGCGACACCAAGGTCAGTGAAGAAGGAGGGGGAGGAGGTGCTCCAGGCGCCGGAGCCATGATTCCTCTGCAGGCCGTGGTGATGACTGTGAAGCAGGCTGTCCCCCTGCAGCCCATGGG
>VWZT01007450.1:847769-918566 GCA_013397055.1 Pachycephala philippinensis | reverse complement strand
CCTTGGAGGACTGCACCCCGTGGAAGGAGAGACCCACGGCGCAGCAGTTTTGGGAGGACTGTGCCCGTGGGAGGGACTCAGCTGCAGCAGGTGCGGTTTGGCTGCTGTGAGTGAGAGTGGACCCACATCGGAGAGGTTCATGGAGAACCGTCTCCCGTGGGAGGGAACCCACGGCCTCACAGGGGATGGACTCTTCTCCCGGAGCAGCAGAAGAGAATCTCGGTGATGAACTGACCAAACCCCCCTGCCCTGTCTCCCTGCGCTGGGGGGAAAAAGGTGTTTTAAGGGCTTATTTTACTTCTTATTACCCTCCTCTGATTCTGTTAGTAATAAATTCACTTTGTAACTTTAAGTTAAGCCTGTTTTGCCCTTGAAGTGTTTCTCCCAGTCCTTATCTCAACCCATGAATCCTTCATTAATTTTTTCTCTCCTCTGCCCAGCTGTGGCAGGGGAGAGTGAGCGAGCAGCTCCCGTGGGTGCCTGGCATTTGGCCAGCATCAAACCACGACACCTTGAAAGGAGGGCAACAAATGCCTTTTCAAAGTCTGTAGAAATGAAAAACAAAGCATGGAAAAATCTGCAAGCTCATGAGGGTTTTTTAGCCCTTCTTTGGCTTCACTGGGGTTTTTTTTGTTTCCTTGAGGTTTTTTCTGGAGTGAGGGGGACAAGTGTTTTAGACAAGCAAAATTTTTCAAGGAAAGGCATTAAGTGAAAACAAAAATAATTTCAGGCTACTCAAGATTTTGTGCTTAAACTACCCAGTCAGCTATCAGTTTTGAATTTTAATTGACATATACAGGAATTTTCAGAGGAAAATACCTAACTTCCAAATAATCCCGTACAGGTACAAAAAAGTTTAAGTATTTAACATTTTACTGAAAGGTTATACTGAAACTTCACATCCACAAAAATTGCAAGTCTACACATTTTTAGTGTTCTTGGCCGTAAAAAAAAAAACTAAAAATCCCGAGGACTTAAAAAAATCCAAGCACTACTGGAAAACAAGACAGTGAAAGTCGGCAAGCCTTACAAAAATACAGACGTTTCTACCAGCTGAAAGAAACTGCAGCATTCAAACATCTAGGACAGTATTTCTAATAATTTCATTCACCCCAAGGAAAACCTTAATGAGATGAAATTTACTTCATTATTCTTATTCTGAAAAGTACCCTCAATTTCAGCACTGGGTGAGCTAGATCCATTTAATCAGGAGGAGAAAGAAGGGCACACTGCATGTATGTGTATGTGGGTTTTTAAGCATTTTTTTTATTTGAGAGGGGGAAGTGTTTGCAAGGAAGGGGGTTGAGATAGGAAAAAAAAAAGATATTAAACTATCTTTAGAGTGAAAGAAGTATCTGTTGTAGTGGTTTAAACTCCTAAGTGAATTTTTACTTGACACAGACTTGGAAAAACAAGTATTTTTAAACACTGTTGTATAGGAGAAAATTTCCTTTTCATAGTGATGAGCAACACCCCCTCTTTGTGAGGAAATCGCTGTAACAGGGAGATGGGGCCACTTCAGGCCACTGGCCAATTCTACTCAAACCCTCAGAGAACTTCAACACTTCAGAGTCTCTCAGACTAAATTACACATTATGACAGATCCTTGCTCAAGAGCGAGGCAACTCACTGCCTAAAGGGTATTTCCCTGCCACACAGGTGGCTGGGAATGAAAAGAGAAGATCCGTGAATGATGGTACCTCTCAGACAGAAGCATCCTGCTATCACATAATCACTGTGCTATCACTCCCTTCACAGAACACATGAGATCAAGAACATGAACTTGAACCTGAACAACTTTTTCCTTTTTCAGCACTGAGCTACTTTCTTATCAGTTACAGAACAAGGAAATGGTTCAGAAAGTGAACACTGTATGACAGAATCCAGGGAATACTCTTGTGATTAGTCTTCTTTCACCATAGTTAGTTTTACTCCTGATTCAGCACTATCTTGAAAATTCATAGGCATAATGCCTAGAAGTTTCCAAGTTTTTACCCAGAATATGGAACTTACTTTCCCTCCAAGAAAACTCCAATAATAGAGCTTACTTTAATAAAAGAATATTTTCTCTTCTTCCCACAGTATTTTCTGCAGTTTCTGAGAAAATGAGGCAATGATTACATCCAGAAACATACTAACATTTAATGAGACACGAAGTGGAAAAACTGCATTTGCAATTGTATTTACTTGTAGAAGAATCAAGGAATGAGTAACTTATATTTGTGAGAAAAAGCTGCAGTAAACTCACTGGACATTAAATGTGAAATCTCTGACATAACCACAGACAGCAGTAATGAAAGAAAGCATTCAAGAAATACATGGCCGTTCTCCTTTATTTGGGGTATGTCAGACCTCCAGCAGCAGTTCCGTGTTGAGTTTCAGGCATCTTTCAGAGATGCGAAGGGACTGAAGATGGCTTGAAACAGAGTAACTACAATGCTTAGATCTTTAAAAAACACACTCTGCAAGAAAAGACTGAGGGAGAGGTAACTATAGTTAGAGATATGGTAACAGTCCCCAACATGTTAAATGCCACTTCAAAGAGGGACAAAGTGTATAAAGAACAGAGGAGGAACTAATGAGTTTAAATTTTAACAAGGAATATTCAGGTTACATTGTAGGAAAGTTGCCAGTTAACTACCCGAGAAGTTCCAGAACTTGTCATTTTATTCTACAAAAAAATATAGACAAACACAATTTCAGAATTTCATTATCAAAATGTGGGCATGTGTTTTGAAGATCTTTTCTACCACCACCACCTCCCCATTTGTCCTGTGCTCATATAAAATTAATTTTAAAAATAAAGTAAAAAACAAAAAAGAGGATTATCATGTTTGGTCAGCCTAGGTACAGAAACAGAATGACCATGTTTAACATAAGAAACATGAAATACAAAGGAAAAATGCCTTTCAATTTTCAAGGAAATGTTTGCTGTTTCCTACTTCACTTTTTACCATGGCAGCAGATGAACAGGTGACAGCAAAAGCCAACCACCAGCACAAAGAAAAACGACCCATTTACTTGCAGTGTTCAAACTAAGAACTAAAATTAAACTGACAGATTACAAAATTCCAGATATTAAATGCCAACATCCCATTGATATAACGAAAACAACCAATTAATTACAGATTTTGTAGTCTATGAAAGAGTAATTGTGTTCTTACATCTTAAAGCACTGTCTACCTTCAAGCAAAGAATGAAAACTTCTCCCATTCCTGCTTCACAAACTCTCAAGATACTCAAAGAATACAAGACTCAATGGTGTTGCTTTCCCAGCTACCATGTACATACAAAAACCAGAGCTACTGTCCCTGCCTTGCTAGTGTTTCCAGTATTCTCCCTACTGGTTTCAAATAAAAGTCATTTATATTGTAGCCCCTTAAATTTCATTGCTAGATTAATGTAATAGCCACATGTTTTTCTGTAAGGAAATGTAGTTGCTACAGTAAAACTGTTTTTTCTATTCCATAAGCCATGATGCAGTGGGAGGCATTACAAAGTAAAATCTGGACATTTGAATGTCCAAATGAAAAGAGAAGTACAACCAAGGCACAGTATTACTTACACAATGACACCGATCTTACATTTTAAAAAACACTCTTTTTAAACCAAACTAAGTAATACAACTACAAGATCATAGAGTCAAAGTTAAAATTGGTCAGAGTTAAAATTCAAATATACTGCCTGAACTGATACTTCAGTTCTTCATGGCACTGTGTTAGCTTGGAAGGTGTAAGCATTGCTGTCTGGAATAGAGAGTAAAAAATATGAACTACATCACAGAATTCAAAGGCAATCCTACCAAAAGGCAGAGGTAAAGCAATATACCAAATTCTGGACAGGCTAGGTAGATCAATAAAAAAATATCTCTCTGAAATGGCATTGTGTCTGAGGAAACTGGAATTGGTAACAATTGCTTATGATTTAATAACTGATGTGACATACATCATAAGGAAGATTCTTCCAAAAATGGAAAATGTTCCAAAGAGAAAATGTACACAAAAAATTCAAATGCCTTGTATTTTTTTTTAAGAGACAGTAAAAAGTAAAATGAACTGTGAGCCAAAGTTAACTCTGTATCTTCAGTTTTATTTATCAAACTGAAAAATCTCTCCAACTTTCTCTTTTCCTGTATAAGACCAAAACTATGAGATGTTCTGTTTGTATTACAATTATACTAATTCAATGCAGGTCACTTGCATTTTACTGAATCCAGATGACATTTAGTAAGCTAAACATAGGCCAATTGGCTTTTTTTTTTTTAAAGGCGGGGGCTGATTGCCGCTGGGTAGGTCATACAGTGGCTACAGAACACAATTGCTTGAATTACATTTTGACTAACATCAAACACAGAAGAGAAGCTAAAAACTACCTTTTTTTTCTGCATGCCTTCTAGATTTCTCATATTGAAATATACTAATTTAAAAGTCACCTCTTTCCACCCTGAGGTGATAAATACAAACAGATTCACCAAAGTTTTTGTTGTTTCCTCTTTCCCCACTCAGTTTAAAAATACCCATTTTTAATACTCTAAGTAGTACAAACAATTTAGTTTCCACTTTATTTTTAATATCCCCAGTGGCTAACTAACCTTTTCAAGCCTGCTCATTCAAACATACCACAGTAAAAAAAAAAAAAAACATAGCACCCTAGATTTAGTGAGCACTAAAAATAAGCCTCTTCTATTTCTGCAATAACATTTGTATTCTCAAATCAACCTGAACTGCCATGTAATTAGCCATACAATAACCTTTACTGATAATGCAGAGAAACTAGTTCCAGAGGAAAAGGAAAACCCTCAAGCTTATCTCCAAAAAAGAAATAAGCAATACGTCTTTCTTAATGTCTTAGTTGTGATCAAGGGCTGATTCTCTTTTGACAAAAACACTGGCTGTAAAATAGTAATTAAGATCTATGCTGTTAAATAAAACATCAGTTTAGACCTAGTGTTCCTCACTGCAAATCTGTCAGTGATATTCTTTCTAATCATGTCTGTCTGGACTTGGCCTCTTTTTTTTTTCCCCAGAAGTTATCCGCCTCTCAAGCACCATTATCAACTGCTAAAATAAAATGTAATGCGTATTATAAAACTGCAGCCTCATGAGTTGTTTTTTCTGTAACACATTGAATTACACAAGTTAGTTATTGTTTGTAGCATCTAAACGTTTTGTATCCATCTCTAACTCCTCCCAATATGATCTGCTACACTTTTAATGAATTTCACCCAACAGAGGAAACAGAAGCATAACCGAACATAGATTAATTAAAATGCATTACACTAACGGCATCCAATGCTAATTAGATGTCCACTAGACTCGGTCATCTTCAAAATACTGCACATCCTACAGGAACTGCACACCCTACAGGAAGTCACACAGATAAACTGCTTAGTTGTATTGTACATGGTATCACTCTACCTGATATCAAGGACATCGAAGAGAAAAATTCTTTGTAATTAAGAAAAAAAAAAAATAGCATAAGATATTTTGAAGGCCAGAAAGATATACAGACACTGAGAGAAAAGATATGCAACAAGGTGAATTGGCCTTGCATCTATTTTCCTTGGCTTAAACCAAGTTATAAACAAACCTGAAGAGAGAAGATGAAAAAAATAGCAAGCGTCTATCAAGACTCCCACATTATTTAGCCTGGAATATTTTACAAAATTTTCGAAGTGTTGGGGTTGGGTCTGTGGTCTGTGTTTTACTGCCCCGTCCAAACACTCACTAATCATATTTTCTACATATTTGTTAGGGTCTGGTTTAACCTACTACATTTTGTTCCATTCAAAGGCATGTATCATAGACTGACACTGCAGAGAAAAAAAAACAAGTGGAAGCAAAGCCCTGTTACTATAGGTACACAGAGAAATAACATTCCTTCACAAACAGTTTAGGGAACAAAAATTTTTAGCCTATATTACTGAAAAGAATTACAGTTTAGCAATGTGGCTGTTGCAATCACTCAAGTATGCAAACAATATAGCAATAGTTGAAGCAGTGACTAGAAATGCTGATATCGTATAAATGGGCCATATCATACCCTTAATTCCTAGCAGCTTGTCCCCAGTTTATACAAAAATACCTCAGGGCAGACAGGGGAAGGGATTTCTGAATGCAGAGGTTCTTCAAGACACGGCAGCCATATACAGTTACATGTAAATGGCCTTTCCTCTCTCTCCAAATGATAGGTTAGCAATCATACCCCTGGCTCCCCAGCAATATGATAACTATTCACTGAGTAAACTGCATAGTTCACATGAAAAGCATCCCAAAAAGCATCTTCAAGACTCATCTTGCTTGAACAGCCTTTGAATGGCAGGATACTTTACAATACATGTATGGAACTACCAAGTGAAGGCTTTGCAGATCTGAGAAAAGTACACTTTGAAAACGGTGAATAACTTGAATCTCACTCTCTTGCTCTAATTGTATGTATTCATTTCACTCAAGCAGCTTCACAGAAATTCCTCTATCCAGCCTGAGATAAGAGTATCTAGAAAGATCCCTTATAGCAGAGACAACAGAGGCAAGAAATATTCCTAAGCAAGTAGAAAAATACAGCATGAATGACATCTATGTTAGCTGAGGGATGCATGCAATTTGAAAAAGTATCAGCTGGTTAGAGTCTCAGCATAAGAAAATAAGAACCTAATCCCTATAAAAGTCTGCACTGTCACAAAGTTACTCAAACTCCTCCATTCCTCTGCAGATCCAAGGACAACAATAAGGAAGACTATCAAAAGGTTCAGGTTGAAGGAAATGACTACAGATTCAAGAATTTCTGAGGGACACCAGTCACAGAATGGTTGATATTGGAAGGGACCTCTGGAGGCCATCTTGTTCAATCCTCCCAACCAAGCAGGACCACTCAGAGGCAGATGTCCAGGACTATGTCCAAAAAGCTTTTGAATACCTCAAGTATGTTCCAGAACATTCCCTAGCTGAACAGGGGTCCTAGCACTCAAATACAGCAGGACTGAATTAAAAGTTCCTCATGGAAGGCAATAAATTGAGAAGCAACACAAGTGATAAAAAACCTAAAGAAAAGGCTTGACACGAAATAGGACGAATCATTATTTCCTGTGAGTTTCCAAGGCAAAAAGACCTCCTTTGGAAGTCCCCTATCTCAAAGGATAAGTTTTGAAGCATTGTTCTAGACCCATGTTTTCCTGAAAAGTGTCAGAAACTGTTCCTGACAAATATTACATTATTGAGCTTAAGCAACAAAGAGCTTCACAGGGACCTGAACTTTGCTTGACTTCTTGCTTTCTCAGGAGACTGATCTTCACCTGGGAAAAAGCAATCCCTCTTACAGTATCACTCCTCTTGGTCATATGTACATACAGCGTCCTCAGGCCACAGAGGAGCTCCTGTGTCTAAAGTTTCTGATGTGAATGGTGAGAGGTAGATGTTGTCACTGTGTTAGAGCAGGACAAAGACTGAAGCTACATCAGGCAACTGGAGTCTCAGACAGATTCTGAAAGTCAGCTATGAGCTAGCACAGTGTGAATGCAAATTCCAGACACACAGTCCACTCATCCAGGCCAAAGCAACATGCTAATAATAAAGCAGGGCCACCATAAGACTTCGCATTAAGAGTGCCATGTATTTCTGGAACACTCTTTCCTCTATCACTGTATTTAGAGCTTATGTCTTCTCTCTGCAACCCTACACATTCAGCCCAACACCAGACTGCGCAGTGCACCCAAACCTATTTCAAATCAGAAATGAGAGCAACTGATTTGGAAGATAGGAAAAGCTGGAAAGCTGCTGAAGACTACTGGCTCAGGCTTCAGGTAGAGAAAGGCTGAAGACACAGCACTCGACCTGAAAGCACCAAATGC
The DNA here is from genome assembly GCA_013397055.1 of Pachycephala philippinensis. Classification (NCBI taxonomy): domain Eukaryota; kingdom Metazoa; phylum Chordata; class Aves; order Passeriformes; genus Pachycephala; species Pachycephala philippinensis. Next base: position 910,720 of record VWZT01007450.1, on the reverse strand, counting down.
AAATCATAAAGCAAGACAGCAACACCAGAAAGTGCAGAATGTGGTATCTTAATCATTCCTGCTGCAGTTTCTCTTGGCTACTTACAAAGAACTATGTGGGGCGATGCCCTGACACAATGACTCGAAAACAGCACAGCACACTCCAAGAGCCCCAGGCACTGCATAACCAAGGCCACCAACAAGCCCCACGTCTAGTGGATTATCTTCTTTGTCCATAAATGGGTATGCCCACTGAAGAAGGAAATTAGCCTTCACAAGTTAAAGGGAACACAAAAGTGTAACTAGAAATGGCATAAAGATGATTAAACGAGCTATCCAACCGGGATAAAGAGCACTCATTTGAAGAAATTATTCACTTACTTTAAACAAGCCTTTATTTTAAGCGGTAGCAAACTCCACAGTCAATCCTAAATCAGCTGACATACAAAAGGAAAGGGAGATGTGAGATTGTTTCACCTTTCCTTTACACAGAACAACAGAATGTGAACATACCTGTTACAGACTGCTGGGCTGTAATGCCTATGTTAGACTGACACAGGCAATGATTTACAAGACAACCACGTACAGAGAAAAGTCAATTGCTTGAGCTGAAATTCAAGCACACACTAAACTAAGAAGCTGATCTTAAAAACAGCAGCAAAAGTTTTAGATAGGATAAATTCAGGATAAATTCCTTCAGAGATTCTATGCCTGTAATTACGTTTTTCATTAAAATATAGCCAACAATTGAAGGTTTTCACGTGAATCTCCCCAGCAGTACAGATAAATACAGGATGATTTACCAGACGCTCTGTCTAATTCCACTCCAAAGGACATATCTGACAGCCAATTGATGTTGAAAATGCGTAAGACTCATTTTCTACACAGTAGTTAAGCATTACTTGGGCATCCATTCTTGGCAGTAGAACTGAGAGTGGCTTGGTTTCGTATCAGATGGAGATTTAAGCTCACTGGAGCTCTCAGGCGTAAACATTTTGTGAAGGTCTACAGAAAACAACAGTTTGCACTTGTCACCAAGAAGACATCACGCAAGTTACTGAACAAACTTCTGAGTGTTATTAAACATGGAGACTAAAAAATAATTAAACAAATACTCATTTTTGCCTGACTGAAAACATCCACTTGTAAGAGGGCATTATTTGCAAATATACAGAATCAAAGAACTCCTGTGTGTGTGTGCCTGTGTATCTATATGGAGTTCTTTGAGAGATAAATCCATAAATATAAATCCCCACATATAAAAAACTAAGTTTTTTGTTTATAGATACTGAGATATGTTTATGATTTTTATATGTACAAATATATACCTCTCAAAGAACTAACTTCATAGACATATTAAAAAAATAGTAACAAAAAAATCTGTTGTTTTCTTCACCTTCATTCAATGGAGGGAGGTTTCCACATATCTGGAAGTAACTTGTAACCATGGGAAAAAACATACAAAGAATACAATGCTCATTTTTGTCTGAAAATCCTGAGGCTCCTTACCATCTTCTAGATGCAAATTTTTAAAATTTATTGCTCTGCCTCTGAACAAGATTTGCCTGTATTTCCCTAGCAAGGCTGTTTGTATTGGAGATGAAGCATAACTCTAGGGTACACGAGCACAAGATTCTGCAGTTAAGGAACAGTGAATTCTTAAAATATATCAATTACATCCCATTAGCTACTCACATGCATACACCGAACTCAGAGTCACTGTTTTTTCTCTTAAAGAAACTGGTGTGCAGAGACAACAAAATACAGGTGAAACTACTACTACTGAAAAACCTGAAAGCAGAGGTTGCCCCAGTGAGGGGATCGCCATGGCTGGGTGTGGTGGGTTCTCATCTTCTGGGTGAAACAGAACTTCGATCTCTCAAAGAGACTTTGCCAAGCTCCACTCCTGTGACTTCACTTACCTTTTCTCTACTTGCCTGCTGGAGGGCTCCCCTTTGCCTAGCCAAAGCACCAGGGATACGAAAGGAGGTGAAAGAGATGAAAATTCATGTGGAAATTGGAAAAAAAACCCCCAGCACTTCTGAGCACATCTCGCCTGACCTTAACAACTCAGACTAAGTTTCAAAATTTGGCTTTAACTTATGGTAGGGGACCAGCCAATCATTACTCTGGCTCTAAACAGGGCCATTTAAAACCTTCCATTTGTAGAACAGATCCCTTTACCTGCCAAATGACACAATTTTTTTTATTTTTTTGAGAACTACTGTTTATGTATTAAAAACACTGATTAAAAATTAAAAAGCCAAGCATACTTATTTAAACTGTCTGTATGTAACAAGCAGTCACCTTCATTTTTTTAGAGAATACTCAATAATCTCCTTAGGTAAATTATAAATACACTTAATGATAAATTCAGGACAAGAAAACATGTAACGTACCTCCTGAATTTGCCAGAGGTTCTGTAAAGAACAGCATCCAAAACCAACACACCTCACCTTTGCATATCATCCCACCAGCATTAGCTTTCTCTGCCATTTGGACTTAACACCCCATACATACAAATCACTCTCCCAGTGAAAGAAAAGCCGTCTTTGGTTGACCATCGTTGGAATGGTTATTTGAAACTAGTAATCACACAATTCTTTCAATTCTTATCATATTACCAGTATTTTATTGGAAACAGATGTTAGCAGCACAACTTAGTAAGAATTATTGAACAACTTTTCTTTCAATTTCATAACAAATTAGGCAATGCGTAGTTGATGCATCTGAAAAAAGTTACAGAATTGCAAGCCCTAAGGCACAGGGCTGGTGTCATAATTTAAACCATCACCATCTGAAATGCAAAGGCATTAGACACATAATGTTTTACTCTGTAAAACAAATTTCCCTTATAGATGAATTTGTTAATAAATTCTGAAGCCTCAATAGCAACCAAAAGCTACCATTTTAATGTCAAAAGTCTAGCAGAAGTCTTAGAAACATAATACTAAAATTCCCCAGATGTTTATAAATAAGTAGTAAAATTCAAATAAATAATTAAATACATTTTTTTAATTAAAGCCTATCTTGGGCACAGCAATCATGAAAGTATGATAGAGTTTTTGATTCCTATCATGAAAGCAAAACAAGGCTAGAGAAGAGAATAATGCAGAAGTCAAATCACCCTGTGTGTACACTATAGCAGCAGAGCCTAGGTAACAATTCTCCAATTTAAACAGAAAGTAAGATATTTTCAGTGCCTGTTTTTAGCTCCAGAATTGGTTTCTTGGACCCTAGTAATCCAGTTTACTGCCTTTAAAGTCACTCTGAGAGGCTCTTTTATATGACTGTCAAAGGAAACCAATAAAGATGGAGATTTTGTCAATTGCTGAAATTCTGGAGTGTGGAATTACTTACTTATTTTGGCAACATGCATCAAGAGCATCTTTTGACCAAAGTTATGTTATAAAAGGCAAAAAAAAAGTTCCTGTGTCAATCCCAGGTTTGCCAGTCTCCCTCTGCTGACCGTGTGTCTTCTGATAACTGTCATTAATTAAACACGTTACAAATGTAATTATGATGTTCAGGATAGACCTTCTTCTTCTGTTAACATTAAAGATTAATTTTATGGGAAAAAAGTTCACTTCAGGTGTGAAAGCAAGCTGAGCCAACCATGTTTTTATTTTCTGAATATAGGTAAGGAATCAAGATAACATCCTAACTAGACTATTAAAAAGCAGTAGGAAAAGAACACAGCGCATGAAACAATACCTGGAAGACATACATGACTTAACAGCTTAAGAAAATGAACATTATACACATTGACTTCATCTATATGAAAAGGATAAAGTACTAAGGGGTCAAGAACAAACTCTTGCATTATGTGCACGTTAGTCTAGTTGATTTTTATCAAAGCTCTTTTCAGACAACACTAAAGCAGCTTTAGGAATCGTAATGCTAGATCAGAAACACCACAAAACAATACATTGTTCTCCTCCCATAAGTAGATTTTAAAAAGAAATTTAATAGGCTAAATTTTGCATCAGCTAACTTCATGCTGAACCAAATCTCAATCTAACCTCAACAGGCACAAAGTCAACAAGCCAGCAGCAGAAATCCTGCAGCATGTGCTTTAGCCACTCTGTGAAACGCACTTCTGTGTCCACACTCAGTCCAGGCACCATGAATGAATTCAGTATTAAAGGTTATGAATTATAGCCTGAAACAGAAAGTATCTTTTACACGGAGAGAGGTAAACATGGAAACAAGTTCAGAGGCCAGGTACGTTACTTTGGGTACAGAGGCAGTGCACTGCTCCTGAGCTGGAGCCACGTCATGTCCTGCCCTCGGACAGCACAGCTGTCAGAGGGAGCACCCACCAACTTTTCAACACCCATCCAGAAAGACACGTCCTCTGGCTTGTAGCCTGTCCTACCATTCATCCAGACCTACAGCAGTAAGAGCCTTCTCTAGCACCATCAGCTTACCGTATATTTCCAGTCTAGAAAGAACCTTCCAGCTACTTCACACTCCACGTTATTTCCACACCAGCAAGTGGCAACGCAATCAGTTGCTCCACAGTCACAATTTACACATGATAATTCACAAGACTGTTAGAAGGATCAAGTTCTCAGAAACTTTGTGCCAATTTCTCTAAATAATTTAATTATTCTGACTGTTTAACAACAGCATGGTTTACAAATTAGGAACTTGGATATGTGAATTTTCAGCACCAAGAAACAAATGCTAGCCACTTCTAAATATCAAAAAATACAGCTTGCACGAATTAGTCTTATTATTCCAAGAAACAAACAAAAAGCAAGACATTCACGGTACACACACAGTTGCTCTACAGAAACTCCTGGAGAAAACTGAAAGGGGGACAGTATGGGCGAAGTTCACTTGTGTCTGGATGTACTTGCCCTGTGTAGTCATGCCCTCTGTCCCAAGGTCAGAGTTCATGATTATTACATTTTTTAAGGAACATCCCGCTTTAAACAGATGACTGTTTCAACACATGCATGTCAGTTTGCCAATAAATCTTGTGCTGGCTGATGCTACCTGTTCTATGTTTTCATTGCAGGAAAAAAGGAGCAGCAGTAGAGAGAATACTGGGCTGCCATCTCTAATGCCAAGCCTACAGTCACAGCGCCAGGACACTGGGAAGCACTGCACCACAGGTACCCATGAATTCCATCAGAGGTACTCTCTCTTCTGGGAATAGATTACTTCATTATCTTCCAGAATTATTCTAAACTTCTGGGGGAGAATGGAAAATGTAAGACACCTTAAACTTCTCAGACTGTGTTCCTGTAACTATCACTATAAATCTTGATTTGCTCCACCAGAACACCAACTTTTTTTCTTTTTTTAATCATCAACAGTATGGCATGGAGCTCAGGAATATACATTGCAGAGGAGGCTTCTGTCAGTAAAGCAGAGTTTTGCAGGCAGGTAGGTAATGGTACGCAGTATTTGCAAGAATTAAGTCCACGTTTGTGTTTCTGAAACACAATCTGATAATGCATTAAGATTTCTGGCATTTGAAACACCATATACGTAATTTTCATAACGTGAATTCTCAGACATGGTAAAGAAGCACAGAAGAAAGTAGAATCTGGAGGTAACACTCATGTTGCCTTTATTTGTTTCCCATGGGAATGCAAATAATGACAACTTACATCTGGAATAAAACCTTGGATCCATACAGCTTTAAAAGCAGACAGAATGTGTTATCTAAAAACTATGAATTTTTACTCTACTTTTCTGCAGGTAGTTATTACAGCTTTCAAACACAGCTTTTTAAGACACAGGGTATCAAAAATACTTCCTATATCTCAATGTATTTTTAAAACAGCAGAACAATACAAACTGGCATTTGTATGGAAAATTCTAATTTAAAAAAAAAAAAATCACAAATTGTATACCCAAATCATTTGAGTTAGTTTGCTAAGTACTGACTTTGTGTTAAAGCTTTGTCTAAGTATTTAGTCAGTAAAATAAAAGGCCAAGCCAAGCTGATTTCATTCTTCTCTAAAACCAGGGTGGTCTACGGGCAATTTTTGATACCACTGGTGTTGCCAGGGAAACAAAATGAAAACAGGTGCCATCAAATACAAAATAGAGATTTAGTTCTATTTTAAACCACCTTAAAACAAAGTTTCCATAAACTTAACTGATACTACTACAAATTTGACAATACTTTATAACAAGAAAAGGATTATAAGTTGTCTTTAGACCATCAAGTTTTAACTGAAGCAAATTTAGACTGATTGGCAACCCTTCCTTTTAAATAAATAAATTTCTTCATTAAATATGCATCATCCTCTTTAAAAATTACCTAGTGTACATTTTAAGGCAATATAATACCATGACAGAAACAGGGTCCGCGCAGTCTTAATAAGCTTTCTTCATTCCAAATTTTACCCTCCTTCCAATCTAAGCAATTTTTTAGATTTTTTATGAAGTAAACAACCAGTATAGGCTTAAAGCATACAAAAATCCTCTGGTAAGTAGCAACAGAAGCTTAATATTTTCCTTCTAATCTGATTGCGGTTTTCTCCCACATATTAAAAAATCAAATATCCCTTTAACTAAAATCCAAGTAAATACACTTCTGCTTTTAAAACTTGTAATAATGTGTTAAGAATTTGGCAATACAGCAGGCAAGTCTCTAAAGCACTTCCTCCACATCAACCAGCTATACTGACAGAAAACATATTTAAGATAAAAATGAACATACAATTCACTTCAATAAATAAACATTAATTCAAGTTTCGAAGAATGTCTTAAAATTGTTTACCAAGTTCTTTTTTGGCTTAAAAAGACATTAGTTGTACACAAAAATTCAAACAGACATTTCAATTAAAAGCAATATACCGATTCCCTCCCCTTTAATGAAGCTAACTGCCAGACTCTGATTAAAAATTAACCGTGTATATTTAGTGCTAATCCTAGAACTTGAAAGATAGTAGAAATAAAAAGAACTGGGAGTATATTTGTAGCTAATATGCACAGCTCTTCACTCAAAGGTTTTGAAATCTGTGGTATATTTTACAATATCCTGCAAGGTACTATAGAATCGCTAATAAAATAAATTCTCCTAAATCTGTGCATAAATACCTTGCTGAATTACTTTCCACATGCACAGTGCAAGTTAAACAGAAACTGGATAAATTCAGCATACAATGACACGTACAAATGATGGAAAGTAGGGTTTTTTTCAAATAACAATGGCTGTAGAGCTCATTAATAAAAAAGTCCTGTCATGTTAAAATTGTCATTTTAGATTTAATAAATCTTGATGATTTGCTACAAATTGCCTACTTCAAATAAAATTTCCTTGAGATCTTCAAGTTGCAAAATAATTTTGCTTTGCACTCTGATCTATGTTTACAGTATTATTAATATCACAAATGAGCAAACTGATACCAATTTAAAACCTCTGAATAAGCTTTNGGGGGTGTGCTTGTTTGTTTTTAACATTTGCCTGGAAAGAAGGCAGCCAGCTCAGCCACAGGGGTGCTGTTAACCTACGCCACGCTAGGTCTGTCCAATACATTCCAGGCTTTACCCTCAGTAACAGCTCTATCAAATGATCTTTAATAATGCTTACAGATGTGGGGCTTGAGGCAATGCTCACTCAAGTCATGAAGAATATTTCCATTAATTTCATGGCTTCATTCAACCTCTGTTTATCCAACATATCCTGTTGTCCATCCAACATCTTCGAAAAATAATCTTTCCAGGTCCAGTATTTCCCACCGAAGTGTCTTGCAAATAAATGGGTAGCATCATGGTATGGTCCTTTTTTCAGATTAGCACATCTAAGAGTCTGAATCACTCACAAAAGATGCACAGCATTACATGAAACTAACCAAGATCAAACTCCCTTTACAGTTATTTTAGTTAAAAGTTTCAAGTTAACTCATTTGTGTGTAATTATGAAATTACTGTACCGATCCTCCGCTTACTTTGAAAGTGATTAATCAAAGTCAGAGAAAACCAACCATCAACTGAAGCATGTCTCAAATTTCCTATTCAGGGGTAAGTCTAAAAAGATGGACTAATTTAATTTTAATTAAATCCTCATTTAGAAGCATGCAATAAATGTTTTCCATTTAATTCAAATTAAACTCCAGTTCCAGTACAAATTTCAAATATTCTCTGCTTCTGCTACTTTATTACACATGACAGATTATATTTCCGTTTTGTGCACATACACACCAGCAAACCCGATGTAACTAAAAAAATGTAAAGAATTTTTACTTTTAACAGTAATAAACATTTATTCTACTTTCAAAACTTCCAGTGATATAAAGAAAATTCTAGTGATGTGAAGGAGTGACGATGCATTCTCTAAGCCACAGTCAAACATGTATGCTAGATTCTGTAAATATTCTGTAACTTTTAACTGCACTTTATTTATATTGCAACAGTTTTATTACATGAACTTTCAAGCCATCTCTTCACTGAAAAGAAAAGCAAGATAGAGAGATGCAAGAAAAAAGAAGAGTAAATTTAAAAAGCAGTACCTACAGGAAGACAACAATTACATACATCAGATTGTAGGCTTTCTCAAAAGCTTTAATGTGAACAGGAGTAGGATGCTGTTATCCTCCAATTTAATCATTGAACACACCTCAAGTAATCTAGTGTTTTCACAGCAAATCAATGCTAATGTTGTACCATTAACGAGTTCACTAAATCAGAGAGATCTGTCAGTCTTCTGTTTCGGAAGTCATGTGGCAGAACCTCTTCAAAAAGTTCCTCAGGCTATTAGGGAGGAAATTTTTATTATCTTTGAAGTTTTGCCAGAGAACAAATGGTATTTTTCCTATCTTGCTTTCACAATGGTATTACAAATCTCTCCTTTCTCATAAAATTGGCTGATATTAAGCATACTATCCCTTTGCACAGCAAGCTGTCCAGTCTTGGAAACTGGATGCTGTCACGATGGCACATCATTCTCTAGGAGGCTCAATACATGTCACTGAATTTGGTGAAGTCAAGCAATGAACTGTTGATTGCAATTTAAGAAAATAAGTAAAATATCACATGCTGTATTTCATATGTTTTGCAACCAGATACCTCCAAACTTGTCTTCAGTGTCTGAGGACAACTCACATACCATTTCTTTTTAGTCCATTTATATATTTCGACTAAGCCATGCCATAGGAATTTTCATTAAAATTGCTAGGCACACTGAAAAACTGAAAGAAATTATATTTCTGTATCATAAGAAACTAGACTATACCCCTAGAGCAGTTCCCTGAGTTGACTTCCTCACTCATCAGAATTTCTCCCCTTCTCCTCTACAGCAAGTTCATAGGAGAGCTGATCACAAACAAATAAGCAAATTAAATCCTTCTGAAATTCACTGCCTACATTAATCTTGCAGGCATTAAATATTAAAAAAGAAGTTATGCTCGAAGTCACAGATATCTATATCTGTGACTAGCATTTCCACAAAGAATACAAGCTTAAGGAAGAAAGCACTTAAAATCACCTTACATATGTAAGTGAACGCCAAACATATTTTAACTAAAATCATAAATCGTAACTTTAAGTTTGGAGAACCATATACACTTCGAAATGAAAAAGAATTTCAAAAATCTACAGAGCAGGATCTCTGCACCTCTGTGAGCAGCTTGCCCAGGAGCCACAAGCGCAGCTTTGAGAGATAATGATTTTTCTGCAGGACCACAATTTGCCCTTTATTTAGTTTTCAATTCACTGCTGAAAACTCAACCACAGTGGAAAGTAATGTCAAGCTGACACAATTACCAAGTACCTAAAAATTCTCTTTTTTACCTAGTAAAAATGCCATTACTGTGATAGTTAACAGCTGCCTTAATTGTATTCCAGAAAATTTAGAGATTTATTTCCTCACGTTAAGGTACATATAACAACCCATAGAAAACATGCTTTCATAAACCCATTAAAGAATAATAGCTGACAAAATAAGCTACCAAGTCCAATTGATACAATTACAGCAAGCATTAGCTGGCACCTTAACTCACAGAAAGAGCAATTCTCCTGGTGATCAGTAGATCTATTATCTAGATATTGATATTTTCGAGCAAACTCTATGCAAATATTTCATTTAGGTAGGACCTCGGGTATTTGCTCACAAAAAATGGAAACACGTACAGATATGCCAGTTGAAACGTACACAAACACTCATTTTAATTTGCCCAACACTTATCATCTTATTCCAAAAGCCTTGTTGAAATGAGTCATATCATGAACAGGGTGTTAGGACCTGGTGTGCACCTCAGCAATTACTTACCACACCATAAGCAGTTCAGGTGAAGAGGTCTGTTCACACACTATAAAAACTGATCATTCATTTAAAATAAATTAAGTAAATGTGTTTATTTTGACAAGTAAAAATAAATCTTGAATGAAAAAGCATTTAGTACCTTTTCTTTTTAAAACGTACTGCTGAAAGCATTGTCTCATCCGTTTTGGTTTTCAATTCATACAAAAATCCCCACACAGAAATCATTCACATTTTGATCAGAGCAGGTGGACAGGTTGCATACTAATTTTAATTAGCAGCATTTTTGATTAAAATTTAAAGCCTTCCTTTGTTAAGAACCCTTAAGTAAGTCACACTTCCTTAGAGTTCAGTCCTGAAAAGTTGTTGAACAAAAAAGAAAACTACCAAAGATACAATACCCAGATCAGCACTGGTATTAGTATAGGTGCAACTGGTCTGAACCACATACTACTACTACTCACTCAAGGAAAAAATGTTACACATCTATTAGAATATGGACTCATATTTCTCATGGTGATTTATGTGGAAAGCAATTCCTTTGAGACTGATTTTTTTTTTTCCTCCGTCTATAAAGAGAACATACTTTATCGTCTTTTAGACAAATACAGTCTGGTGTTAACAGTGCTTTTTTTTTTTCTTGAATAAAGTTGTAACACCTATTTGAAACTTTGGCTATAAATAGTACCAGAGGCAAATATATTACGAATCACCACTTGCCTTCAGCTGTACGCAAACTGAAGGCCACTGGAAGTTTCCCCCATGAAGTTCTGCTGCATCACAGCAACAGCATTTAAAGATGGAAGAACAGAATGAGGTGCAGAAGGAGAAAGGCTTTGCGGGAGAACACTCAGCCATGAAAGGTTTAGAATCCTGTCTAATTTTATCAATATGCCCAACCAGAAAAAGCCTCAAAGGGCAGGTAGGACAACTACAAAAACATCAGTTTGTCCCTCACGACAAGCATCTTTAAGAGTCAACTTCAGAGAAGCTCCACAGTTTCCTCAAATAATTACTGAGTTTTAATCATAATAAATTTACAGATGGCCAGCTGAGACTCTGGTTTTTCAACTACCTTAAGTCAACTTGGCTGATGCTTAAAAACAGATGACCCATTTCTTCTACCAGTTCCAGCCACACAGTTTTGTCCCCACCTGGTTCAAGCACCCTGTTAACAATATCATTGAACGCTACTTCTTGTTACTTGGTTAGTTTTCAGATGGATCCATTTTCTGATCCAGCTTATCACGTGGCCACCTAAAGGCTCATTCCAGCAGAAATGGGTGTTGAAAATGCATGGAAACAGGTAGGAATACCACCCCTCTGCACCCATCGCCTTGCATTTAGGTCTGCATAAAGCAAATACAAAAACTCCATTTAAAGCCAAGAGAGGGCCAAAGGTCTTACAACAGCTCTTTGAAAACCCTGCAACAAAACACATGCTTCTGCAATTCCTCTGCTGTCACAACCATATCACATCAGTGTCTTAGCTCCCCACTGTAAACACATATTACGTGCACCTTATATCATCACAGCTCACTGTCATTCTTCCACAAGATTGTGAAGGGTAGTAAAATAATGAACAGTAATGTCCAATGAAATATCTGTATTTTAAACTCTTTAAATATTAGCTCACTCGATACAGCAGGCAAGAAGACCTCAAGTTACAAATTAACAGTGTCTCATAGAAAGTTCTTTAAAGGTAAAGGACTTTTAGAAGTTAATTCAAAGTCTTTTCTAAAGATAAGCAAAAGCACTAAAATAAGAAAACCATATACTTTTACAAACCTAGTCTAATTTAAAAGCAGTAATGCTGAGATAAGATACGTGAACTCTTAGAGAAAATAACAGAAACCAATGAGATAACACCATCTATCGGAGAGAAGAAATGCAAGAGTCACTATATAGAAAGACAGAAGTAGTTTTTCTTTTTTCCTCTCCTCAATTTCTGGCACAAAAGACATACAGAAAACTGTCTTCTCAATGGCTGAAAAACTGGTCCGAATCTGACTGCCATGCTCCACATGACACCTCCTTTTTTCTTACAGCCCTACAGGGCAGTAATTCTCACTTCAATCTCCAGTTTTAATGCAACATGTCGAGAATAAAAAACTGGGAAACTGTAGTTTGTTATAAGATACATCAGGAATAAAAGGTTATTACAAACAGATTAGTCCAGGGTGGAAATGACACAGGCTAAGCAGGAGGCATGGATAATCTGGGTAAGTGCCATGGAAAAATAAATACCATGATTGGACTTAAGGCAAATGGAAGCAGTTCAAATTGGCTTCCTCCAATTCACTGCAGAACATGTGATGCCCACATGTCCATTTCCAACAAACTTCACCATAAAGAAACAAAGACCAATACTGTGAGGTGTTGAAAAACACATCTAGCACCAGCTTCTTCCATGCCACAACAATGTGAATTATTGCAGCTGCCTGATAAGCATGAAAGAAAAGAGTTTGGGCTTTTTTTGGCTTTTTTTTTTCTTTCTCTTTTGTAAGAGAGCTACCAGCATTTATTTGAAGCATACCAACCCATCAGTAACTGCTAACCTTGCAAAAGAAGAGCAAATTTTATAAAACACACGTTGCAGTTCTATAGCTGGTCTAAAAGGCTCAAAAGCAGTAACTCCCCTCAGCCCATTTCCTCTGTCCACTACATGCTCCTACAACTTCTCTGGCCCAGCTCTAGGAGTTTTCTACCATGTTAACTTTTCAGAACATCAGTTCCTTTATCCAACTCCATGTGAAGCCACAAAAATGTTAGTGCTTGCTTAACACAAAGGTCAGGAGCTCCTGGCTATGGACAGCCTGCCTCTAGCACCAGCAGCCCACACTTAAATTGATCATAAAAATCTCAGCCTTGCAGGAATAACTGGTCACATCATTGCATGAACACAAGGAAAAATTTTAGTAAAGGTGGCCTAGAGAAGGACCTCAAAAAGAGCCATGTTTAAGTTTTAAGATTAGCTTTAGGCAAAGTGTTATTAATCTACTTGTTATTAAAGCCAAATACCAGCAGCAGAAGGATCATATAAAAACTATGCAGTTTAAAGGATGTTCCACCAAAAACAATTCTTACACGACAATTTGAGATCATGGCTTGATTAGCAAAGACAGAGGATATTTCACAAGCATGTTACCAGTTTTTAGCAAAAAAGCAAAATCGCAGCTACTACAGTAAAACAGTCCATTCTCTGTGGTCTAGTTACAGATTAAAAAAAGGGAATTTAGAAATCATAAGGATAGATATCACATGCAGAGGAGTGACTGAAGAAAACAGTTAATGGTTTGAATTAAGTTTTGTCTGCGGTAGGACATAAATATTTTATCACTACAGGACAGCATTTATGCTGCAGTCAATGGGGACATGGGGACTCAGCTGTTAAAGCATCGCTGCAGCTTCAGAGGAAGAGACTGAGTCTTGCTCTAGAACCACAATGAAGTCCCCTTTAATTAGCTCCACTATAAATTGCTAACTGCTCATCACAGCAGAGCAATCAAAGGCAGATGCAAACACTGTTAGCCACATTAACCCTGGCTGCTGCACAGTCTACTACAATCAACATGCTTTTAGCCCTGCTAGATGGGTTAAATTATCTAGGTTTGAGTGATTTTTTATCAGCAAATTCCTTGCTATTTCTAGTGGCCATATCAGCATGTTTTAGGGCAACCTTGAGGATATCTGTATTTTTCACTCCTTTAAAACTACCTGAAAACACTCCTTCTTTGAAAAAATCGCACAGAAAATACAGAAGCTTCACTTTTCATCATTAGCAAAAGCAGAAAAGGACTCTGACATTGAATATGTGAGGCATTCCATAATTCTTAGGTGAATAAAGCACTAAAACTACTGAGCTGGCAAGTGCTCTTGACCTTTGAGCCTCAAACCAAGTGTGACAACTACAGCTCCTGTTGAACTCAGATTTGCAGCAGAAACAAGTGAAATAGCATGGATGACACTTATGCAGTCAAATACACTATGACAGGAATACTTAACCAGAAAAAACCTGCTTTTTCTTCCCCCTCCCACCCGAAATTCCATTTGCATCCCCCACTTCTTCTTTCCCAGCTGAAACTAGTACAATTCTTTGGAGTAGTCAGAGTGTGGTTAAGCAGAGGAAGCTATGCTTGTTTGCATGGAATCTGCTACTTCCTCTCTGCCAAAACACTTGTTTAAAGAAGTCATGTAATATTTCTATTAAGCTGTAAATGCAGTTGACAAGGAAATGGCCTACTGGCAGTGCATTACCTTTGTGGCAGTGCCAACCAGCCTACAGCAAAACAGTGCACATGGTAATTTCACTGTGCATTCCCAGGCAACAAAATTGTGCCTTACATAAATACCACAGAACTCCAGCAACATCTAGAAAAAGCAATGAAAATTTGCCCAAGCTTTCATGCTTGCCTGTATCAATTCTGTGTCATAACTAAAACAAAGCATCTACATATGGCCAAAAGTCCTGTGAAGCTGTATCATATGACACCAGAAAAACTATTGCAACTTAAATCTGTGTATTTCTTGTTAACCACTGTAACAACTCACTAATAAAAATTAAGAAAAAGTGGAGGTATCAAATATACAAAAGAGTACTAACTACATACAAGCCCTTAAAAACCATAACGTAATTTATTAACAAGAACACATGTTGTATGTAATCCAGAATTGTGTTAAATTACTTTGGCCTTTGATAGCATTCAGTTGATTGCAAGAGTTAAACAGGTCCACAAGCATTCAAACTCAGTGACCTTTGTTTTATAAGCAGCTATGGTCATGCACATAAAAATCCCCTCTGATAATGTAGTCCTCACTTTTCAATAGCTGGTGCAACTACAGACAATGATGTTACTCAGATGTAATTAAGGCATTTTTGTTAGAAGTATAACCAAGAATCCCAGCATGATCGAATGTATTTAATTTGTCATCAATCGTTCTTCAAAATATTTTTAGAGGTTATTTCATCCTAGCTTAAATTCCCATCAAAATCCAGTTTCAGAGATACTTATTTTGTTCTCAGCTTTCGCCTGAGTATTTTAAGTTTGAATTGTAATTTTAAAACAGTTAATTACATGAAAAAAAATATGGTGCAAGAAAACTATTAAACTTTGCTTCCAAAATTATCTTATGTTTCTACATGCAAATCACTCACTAGTTTTAACGGAGCTGCACATTGTCATGAAATTTCAGGAAATATTTCTCCTCCAAAGAGCACACACAACCAAAAATCAAGAACCCCACAAAAAAAAATAGCACTAAATACACTTGAATTCAGATGTGCATCACCTTACAGGAATCATATATGAACAGTACCTTCTCTTTCTATAGTGGTGCCTCCTTTATATTAAGATCCTGATATATGAGGCATCAGCAAAAGAAAACTGAGTAAAATAATCCAGTATGCATGACATTTTTGCAGCAAATTGCAAAGTTTTTTTGGAAAAAAATATGCTTTAAGCGATATAAAGTGCCTTCTTAATTCAAAATGGGTTTTAAACTATTTAAGAATGGAGCGTTTATTGATGCTCAGTGCAATCAGCATAGCTATTCTTTAGCTCATTACAAAATATTAACAGCATGACTAACAGTGTCACGTTATCCCTAGGTAAACATTGATCCCCATGAACTTCTCCAAGTAAGTCCTTTGTAACTGCTACTCCTCATAAAGCGACTAATTCTATTTACATTTTATTTTGCAAAAAGTAAACTAATTCAGTAAAAGACCTCAGGAGTCACTAATAAGTAAAAGCTGGCAGGTATTACTAATATTAGCACTGCTCCCATAGGACAGTCCTGAATTCTTCTTTAGGCCACCTTTATTTCAGAACTGCCTTTCAAAAGAGGACAGACTCTTGGTGATGGAAGTCTCCAAAGGCAGGTACAGTATGGAACAGATTCTATATACTACCCCAAAGCCAATTAAGAGCTTATTGCTGTAGCTCCCTCTCAAGTGGAGATAAAGGCATTCTGAAACCTTACAGAAACGTGTTAAAACACAGGCAAACTGGAGCCAATAGGAAGCAATACAGAAAGTAAAAACTGTTAGTATGAAAATCTCTATTCAAAACCATACAGCTTTATGATTCCAGTATTAAGGGTTTTTGAATGTTCTGTGGGTTTGAGGATTTTTTTTTTTAATACAACAAACAAAAAACGCCACCACACACTTACCCTCATTGGGTGAATATCAGCATATGGAGGCTTTCCTTCAGCCATTTCTATTGAAGTGATACCAAGGGACCAGATGTCTGCCACACAGTTATAGCCAATCTCTTGTATGACTTCAGGAGCCATCCAAAACGGAGTTCCTATAACAGTATTACGTTTTGCCATTGTGTCCTGTAATCATATTATTTATGCAATTAAACCAGAGATGCTTATTTTCAGATTATTTTTATACCAATTCTATATTTAAAAGTTAAATTATCCACCCGAAGGTCAAATGGTAGTGACTTCCAAGTAAGACCAAACAGATTCAGCCCTTCAGCCTACAGAGGCCAAACCGGTGACAATAATCTTAAACCTCATACTAAAATTTAAAGTGCGATCATCAGGCACTTGATACACTGGGTTATTAAAACAAACAATAATAAAACAATAAAAACTAAATAGCCCTGCACTACATTAAATACTCATTGTGATAACGAATGTTAGTTCTGCCACTACCCCTAGTGGCAGTGACACTTCTCAGACACAAAATTCCAAGCAGAAGACAAAGGTGAAAGAACAAAGTTAGGAGCACTAAAGCATTTTTAAATGATCTTTCCACAGTTACTTACTGTTAACTGGCCAGCCACACCAAAATCAGCTAATTTTGCATGTCCCTCGGTGTTAAGAAGGATGTTTCCAGCTTTTATATCTCTATGTATTTTTCTCATAAAGTGCAAGTATTCAAGTCCTTTAAGAGTAGATTTCAAAATAGTTGCAATTTCATCTTCTGTTAGCTACAAGAAAACATAAAACCATTTTCAGGTATACACATAAGGTCCATATATTTGACCTATTTAAAACATGGTCATTTCATAGTGATTATTATAAAGAGCACGATGCTTGACTTTCTTTTTTTTTAGCAGACCAGAAAAACTTAAGTTTTAAAGCTAAAAAAATGAATAAAAATCGATTATTAAATGCCAACTGTAAAGAAAAAAGATGTGGTATAGACCTGGTAGGCCAAAATGCTTCTCTTACGCTAATATACTGCAGAATCATACGCCATCACAAATGATACAGTAAGTTGCAAGTCAAGTGGCAACAAGCTGACAGACATTTCATTACCAAAGAAAACGCAACACAGTAAAAAAATTGAGACACATTTTCTTTTATTTGCTTCATAAACAACACAGACGCTTGAGTAAGTCATCAGTTAGCAGCTGTTTATCCTCATCACTTTATATCAACACAATAGGAACACATAAGCTCCTGAACAAAACAGAAGTCTCTTTTTCAGGTACCAGACCCCCTTGAGGACTCTTCGCGATTTTCATCAGCATTTGTTCTCAAATAAAAGCAAAAACATGCACATATCATTCATTCCATGTGATGCCATTTCTTAAGCAAATGCAAAGAAACTATCCATACAACTGAAATGCCAGTTAATTACCGTACACTGATGCTTTAATATAAGAACTAAACAAATGAACTTGACACATTCTTAGAAATGCAAGAAACTGCAAACTGAAGATGAATACCCCAATTTGGCTGCAATGCTGGGTTGCATTTCCCCCTTTCTCTACTTTTCCAATCCTACACAGAAATTAAATTAAGCAATAGCAATTCCTTCCAGTTTCAGTTCTGAAAGTGTTGCTAGACATCCACACCTCCCTCCAAAAAACAACCACCACCAAAAGCCCATAAGAAACAAAAAAACCCACTCACAATCACTCTAAGCCAAAAGAGCAAATCAACAAAAAGGAAAAAAAATTATTAGTCAGCAAGATTATCTGCAGCTGAGCTGCTCACAACAAGTTTTATTTATTTAACAAACAGAACCACTTCCCTGTTGCAGCTTCTATCCAGTCTCACAAAACCTGGGTGTGGAGCCCAAGGGCACAGTTACACATACATTTATTTATACAGCAGTGCCAAGCTCCAGTCCCTCCTTTCCCTGCAACCTACAGCAGTAATTCCCACTCTGTGTCAGCCCTTCCACTGGACAACCTATCCTGGGGTGACTGTATGATACTGTATTCCCACAACTGTAGCAGACAAACCCTAGTTAAAAACAAACCTGTCTGCCAAATTATTTTTCCAACAAAACAGTTCCTGGATTCAACTCATGGCATAGGGAAGAAGGACAAAGCAAAGCAGCTGCTGCTCAAATTGGCATTGCTTTCAAAAAAGTGCATGTGTTGATATACTCAAAGAGTTCCAGAGACTTCTCTAAACCTTTTCCTATGCAAGCAGAGGATGAAATTGATGGTGATATTAGCTCCAAGCCAAGCAGTTACCGCCTCTGCTGTGCATTATGCATTCCTTGCCCGCCATTTATCTCTGAGATCTTTCAGTGTTTCTATTCAGCAGCACATTACTCAAAGCCTTTATTTGTGCTACTAAATGCTGACTGCTATGCTGCTTCAAAGGAGCGTATGCCAGAAGAACTACAAACCCTGTTATACACAGTTGAAATAAGACAACTTTCCTGGCATTGTGCCATGGAATCTACTTGATCTGGAGTCAAGCAAGAAGGGATTTTAAATCAACTGTAAGGTAAACTGAAGTATGCTCAAAAGGATAGTTGGAGAGAGACAATTCTCATTATGTGAGCTAAAAATTCTATGGTGAATCACTAAAACTGATTATCTGCAGACTCACACTACAGGCAATTTAAACTCTGGCTATTAACAAACACTGTACCATGAATGGTTTAAGACCTGCTGAGTTTAACACTTTCTGCCCAAGCTTTGCCAAATCCACCCAACTTCAAAAACAATACAATGTCCTGAATCTCCAAAGACTTCCATGCAGTTAATCCTGAACATGCAACAGAAAATGATCCTGAGCACTGACAAATATGTTGCAAGACAAGCGTACAACTTGCTGCCCACTTTCATCTAGAAACAAGTATTATGAAAAATGGTGCTTAGAGGACATGGCAGAGATCTCTTCAATATGTTGTGTTTCCTAAGGAGGTAAATCCCTAGCTTTAGTTCTTGAAAAATTACCCACATGGAGACCTTTGGATCATCAGCTCTAGACGGGGAAGTGGTTTTGTAGCTGCATGGCAAAATGCAGCTCCCAAAAGGAGAGGCTAACAGAACGCTGGAACAAAAGCTAGCAAAGAAGCTATGGAGTGAGAATGCAGCAAACCAGAAGAGAGTTCTGGAGTACTGCAGCCTGATGCACTATCTGGGGCCTCTCAGCAAAGCAAAGCTCTAGCACAGCTAAATGTTACAGAAGAACCAAGCATTTACACATCCAAATACACCGAGTGGTCAGAAAAGCCCAGAGAAGTGAGTACCACCCCTAAGAAGCAGGCAGAGGGCACGAATCATGTTTATCACAAACAGCAGTTACTGGGAAGCACAGGAAAAAAGAAGGGAGAACAGATTTACGCTGTTCCAAGACACATCAATCCCAACTCCAGACGTCCTAGATTCATCCACTTGTGCTCCATATAATCATCATCTATATAACATGATGCAGTCACTAAAATTACTCCTGCTTATATTACTGCTAAACATGGCCAAGTACGTGCACAACAATACTCAGACAAAATGTTTGGCTTTAATACCTAATAATATTTAGAAGGATGCAACAATTTCCAGCCTTACTCAAGAAGCCAAGAAAATACACTCACCTTCCCTAGACAAAATTACCTTTTCAGAAAATAATCCACTGTCATGTCGAATTTTACCATGCAATCACCACAGAAAAAGTATTTTTTAAAGTATTTCAAAATAACTAATTTCATTATTTTTGTGCAATTTAAACTTTTTTGCAGAACACATACCATCTATGCATAAAAGTGAAAGCACATAAATAAAAAGTTCTCCACACATATACCTGTAAACCCAGAAACATTATTTAACTATGCAGTATAACAGCTGAGCCACACACACACCATTTCTTCCCTTATTGGATGCACTAAGCATTGTAAAAAATGTTCCACTTATGTTGTTCCTGTAGACCACAACCATCTTGTACAGATGTTTTTGCACACGTTAATGGTATTTAAGTATTTTGTACGCTGCCTGCCAAAAAGCAAATGGTATCCTGGGCTGCATCAGACAAAGCTGCCCAGAGGTGTAGGGAGGTGAATGATCCTTCCCTTCTGCTCCACACTGCTGAGGCCACACCTGGAATGCTGGGTCCATTTCTGGGCTCCTCAGTACAAGAGACATGGACACACCAGAGAGAATTCAACAAAAGGCCACAAAGATGATCAAGGGACTGGAGCATCTCTTCCATGAGGACAGGCTGAGAGAGCTGGGACTGTTCAGCCTGGAGAAGATAAAGCTCATGGGGAATTTTTTTAATGTATGCAAGTAACTGAAGGGAAGGTGCCAAGAGGATGAAGTCAGGCTCTTTTCAGTGGTGCCCAGTGACAGGAACAGAGGCAATGGACACACTCTGCAACACAGGAGGTTCCCCATAAACAGCATGAAACTTTTTACTGTGAGCATGACTAAGCACTGGAACAGGTTACGCAGGGAGGTTGGGGAGACTCCCTCCTTGGAGGCCATGCGGACATGGCCCTGGGCAGCCAACTCTAGGTGGCCCTTCTTTAGCAGGCTGGTTGGGCCAGATGATCTCCAGAGGTCATTTCCAACATCAACCATTCAATCATTCTGTATTAGTATAATTTACAACTCCATACAACAAAATTAGGTGCATTTTACACCAATGTGAATAAATCATGGGTGGTTTGTTTTAGCTGATTTGACTACATTTAAAGTTTGAATATCACCCCAAAATAAAAGAATTCCAAAATATATCACTGCTAAGGAATAAGTAAGTTGGTTAACTGTCTGACCAAATGGCAAGTATGTGTTCCTAAGAAGGTAAAAATCACTAGCTTTAGTTCTTGAAAAATTAGTGGCTGAGGTTCCTGCTGACTGAAAGCCAGGCAGTGTTATTCCAATTTACAAAAAGGGCATGAGGGAAGACCCAAGAATCTGCATCTATTAATCTAATCTCATTTTCTGCAAAACTAATGGAGAGCATCATACTAGATACTACTGAAAGGCTTTGAAAGAACAATGAAATCACCAGGCACTGTCAATATGGGTTCACAGAGGGAAGTCCTGTTTAATTTTATATCCTTCTATGATAAGGTAATGAATGAAAAGTAAGTGGTGGATACTGGTTTTTACTTAAGTAAGGCTTATGATACTGTCCCTCACAGCATTCTTCTGCGAGATGAGCAGATACACAGTGAGCTGGAGGCTGAAGGGTGCTGCAGACCACTGCCGGTGGGGCAGCGGGCTTTAGACAACCCAACAGCAGAGACAGAAAGGATCTTTGTATATGAGTCCACAGTAGTTTTACTGAACTTCACATGAACAAGTCATAGTGACAAAGACCAAGAAACTGGCGAGCCTGAGACTTTTATACGGGGGTAGGGAGGGTATCAGGGAAGGGTGGTACATAGACTGGGCCAGGGTAAAAGAACCAACAGGGAATCCCTGAGGAAGGGACAAAGGGGCAGGGGCCAATGAGAGGGCAAGAAACTCAAGGGCCAATCGGGGGAACAGAACTGGGGCACACCAGCACAGAAGGACAAAGCAGCCTGGAAGAAGCCCCCTCCATCACCTCAGCCTGGGGACGATCCCCATCCCCTGCACCATGGGCACCCACAGAAGGGCAGGGCTCAAAGGGTTGTAGTGAATGGGGCTACATCTGGCTGGTGACCTGTCACCAGTGATGCACCCTCAATTCTAGGGCCAATTCTATTTACTATTTCTATCAATGATCTGGATGCAGGAATTGAATGTACCATTAGCAAAGTTTGCTGAGGATACCAAAGTGGGAGATGCTGTTTGAACAAAAAGCCTTGCAGAGGGATTTGGACAGAATGGAGCACTGGGCAATGATTAACAGGATGAAAATGACCAAGCCTGAATGACAGATTCTATGCCGGGGATGGAGTAATGCAGGGACAAGCATAAATCGGGAGAGAAATGGCTCGAGAGCAACGTTGCAGGAAGTGATCTGGGTGTGCTGCTCGGCAGCAGGCTCAGTAAGAGTCAGCAGTGTGCCCTGACAGCCCAGAGGACAAACCCCTTCCTGGGGTGCATCAAACTCAGCATCACCAGCCGGTCACAGAGGTGACTGTCCTGCTGTACAGCCTTGGTGCAGCCTCACCTTGAGCTCTGGGTGCTGCTCTGGGCCCCACAGCTGAAGAATGATGGTAAAGGATGTGAATGTGTGCAGAGGACAACGAAGGTGGAGAAAGGGCTGAAGGCAATGTCCTGTTTGAAGGGACTGAGGAGTTTGGGCTTGTTTCATTTGGAGAAAAGGAGGCTGAGGGGTGACCCCACAGCTCTCTACAGCTTCCTGAGGAGGGGAGAAGGAGAGGGAGGTGCTGAGCTCTTCCCTCTGGTATTCAGGGATAGGACACGTGGGAATGGTTCAAAGCTGCACCAGGGGAGGTGTAAACTGGACATTAGGAAGCATTTCTTTACTGATGGTGGTCAAACACTGGAACAGGCTTCCTGCAGAAGGTGCATGCCCCAAGCCTGCCAGTGTGTAAAAGGCATTTGGATAAAGCCCTTAGTAACATGCTTTTGGTCAGCCCTCAACTGATCAGGCAGTAGGACCAGACAATCATTGTAGGACCCTTCTAACTGAAATACTGTTTTCTGTTCTGTTCTGGTTTTCTCCCTGTGATGAGCATAGCAGTTAACCCTATCTGGATTTTACAATGTATTCCATCATTCTAAACTTGTATAAAAAGGACATAAGGACATATTCCTCAATACAGATTACCTAAATGCATCAACACCTTACGTCTTCATATTTACAAGATAGGAAAAAAACCCTTCTCTTGGGAAATATTGAAAAACTTTTTTTTAAACGTGACAAAAAATAACATATAGTTCTTCTTTACATCACAGAGACTAGCTGACACATAAACTAATAAAACCTGATGGAATTTGGGGAAATAAATGGAGGCAGACACACTTTTTCAGCTTACCAATTGTTGGAAGCAACAAGGGACCAAAGTACATAAAAACAGATCCAAAGCTCCTAAAACTATTCATTTATTCACAAAACCACAAATAAACTCTTAAAATCCACATCAAAATGCTTCCTCATTATGTCTCCTCCCTTCTCTACTCTAAATCCGAATCTGTCCTCATAAGCACAGTTAAAAGTTGCTATAGAGGTAGTGTAGAGTCTGTGTCCCTACAAGTGACTTTCAACATACAAACAGCGAAGTACAGAACCAGACCATTACATGCTTTGTCACAGCACACAACTTGCCATCTACTCAATGCCCAGTACTCTCTAGTTCTACAAGTAGTTGGATATTGACATACAAGTAATGCCATTGATAACCACCACACAGAACAGAATTAAAAGAAACTATTTCATATTAATGGAAAATTATGTTCAGTCAGCGTTGCTATCCTGATCTAGATGTATGGTTCTTACACTATACTATTCCTGATCAATCTGCATGGGCAGTATCTTTCCTATAAAAGAATTGGTCTATTTCATTCTGAGCTTTTAAATGCACAGCATCATTCTTCCATCAGCACAGCTCTATACCTTGCACCTTAGTGTAATTTCACAGTCATAATCTTTCTGCTTTGTTTCTGATTTCCATTTGTGTCAAGATCCTCACTTAAAACCTTGTGGAACACTAATCTGTTTGGTATCTTTGGCTAGTTCTAATCCTGTATGCTGTCCCTTTGATGGGTTGGTGCTACCCTCTAAATATGAGTCAGCCATAGAGCAGTTTCTAACCCTTCACCATCAAAACCACATGCAGATTATATATTAAAAAGAATGTGAATGATAAAGGTGAACAACTCTGCAGCCTACATAAAATACATTAGACTTGAAGCCAATCTTTAAAATCAAAATCTGGAGCAAAGCAGCAAATTCCAGTGTTCCACATCTATTAGGAGACCAGCTAATTCACATACTTATATCAAACTGGCTATGGATGCCACACACAAGGGAGACTGATGGGTGCATTTATCCAGTCCATCACACACTACCTAATCCATGCAGCTGTTGGGACAACTCATCTACAGGTTCTCTGCACACAGTCATTCTCCTTCCTGAGGCTCCCCCAAAGGGGTCTGGGTCAGCTGAATTGTTTTAACTGCCTAAGTCCATTCCCAGCTGCTCTTTTTACACTAATACATGCACATTAAGTCTGATGCTTTCAGGAAGTATCGGATTACTGCATCTAAACACTCTGATTAGGTTGAGTACATCGGGTAGGTCCACTCTCATGGCAAATAAAGGAGCCATTCTTCCACTGGAAGCTATGAAGCTCGAACATTACATCCTATCAGAATCACACACCTCTCCTGTTCTTCATTTACATGAAGACAAGGTTGGACTCACAAAAAATCTGAGGTGCAGGAGAGATGGGCAAATAAGTGGGGGAGAAGAGATGACACTTACCACAATATCCTTCCCATTTGTAATATTTGATATCTAACTTACGAATTAAGGCAGAAATCTTCAGAGAGAAAAAAAGTTGTTACAGTTACAGTTCTAGCCTGAAGCCAATCTTAGATTCTAGTTCCCACTACCTGTTACAAACTACACTGTCCTGAAATCACTTTCCTTGAGCTTCCCTTTCAGGGCAACTACACTCCAGACTTCTTTTTTAAAGCAGACCTGTAGGCTATGTGTGAAGATAGTGCTCTTCAAACAAAATCACAGCCTCTGTCTTAGAGTAAAGTACTAAATCATGACATTACTTATGACAACAAGGTTTGGCCTAAGACTTTCAGATAATCTCTACTTAATCCTATAACTAAGGACACACCTCAATATTACGGTAATGAACAGAGTAAGAACTCACTACCATAAGAGAATTACCAGTTTTACTCAAGTACAACAACTTAGGCATAGGATCGTAAGGGAGGTGGCAAGAGTTGTTCTTACTGAGCCCAAGTCATGCTGCACATAAAATCATACAGAAAACACGCTGCAATAAACATAACAACAAATATTCACTGTACAGGTGATGATCAGTGTTGGTATTTTTTAAGATTTGTTTTTCACTACATAATCCCAGTCATATAACTTTCATAATATTTCTTGAATATAATATACAAGAGACTTCATCTTCTCTTTTCCTTAAATTAGCATTTTTGTACTGGATAATTAAAGATAGTGCTAACACATCAGTCTTCTATCTGTAGCTTGAAAATTACTATAGCCTAACAGCAACACAAAATTATCTAAAACATATCTAGTGGCTCATATAAAAAACTATTTCAGGAAATCTCAGGCACCTCCCATGCTTAACATTAGCTAACATTAATACATAGACACAGGGAGATCAAGAACTGATCAGAATATGGAAGTCAGACTCCTCAGCCCTTCATTACCATGTTCCAGCTTCCTCTAAGATATCTACGAAGTACTGAACCAGATGTTGAGCACAACCTAAAAAGTAATGCAGGAAAGTACAGAACCTCTTTAGCACTGTAGTAAGTGCAGATTTTAACTACGATTCACATGCATTGGCATGTCTACACACAGCTGTGATCAGCACCAATGTAGTTAGTTTGGTTTTTCAAAGTCCTCTTCTGACAAGAATAAGGTTAAGAACTGTGAATAAGGTCAACAACTTCACTGGAAACCCTTACCACAGGTCTGCTAAAACAATACAACTGTATGCCTCCCTAACAGGAAGCACTTATCTGACTTGTTGTTTAAAACCAACTTTACCATTGCACAGAACACATCTGCAAATAGATCACTTGGCTCACGAGCTACACACCTGTTCATACCATCCCCACTGCTTCTGACAGCATCACCAAGAGAGACCTTGGACAATCTTATAAATTAACAAAGAGCTGGTTGAACAAAAAAGGGCAACCTCCTCGAAGCACGAAAACAGTCCTTCCTGACATGCAAGTAAACACAGCAGGAACCCATCTTGAATGAACTAAGAACTCCTAACTGAGCTAACGTGCAAAAAACAAGGCATACAAAGAGCAGAAACAGTTTACTAAAGACAAATAAAGGAGCACTGCCTGGATGGTAAAGGAGTTGAATTACAAAGGCCAAGAATATGGTGGAATTGAATCTGGACAGCAAAACAGAGGACAGCAAGAAGATCATATTGGCCTATATGCAGAGAAGGGAAAGGGGAAAGGAGAACGGGGAAATGTAAGAAAGATTTTGTCTGGAGTGTTCAATCTATTGACAAACTATGCAGAAATCTCCCAAACATGTTCCTTGCATCAGTCTTTAGCTGGGTTTCTCTGACTCTCAGTTGTCTCTGCCTAGTAGGAAAATGGAACAAGTTAGGAATTACTCCAGTAAATTGGACAAATACAAGTCCGTGGGAGCAGATAAGACACATCCAAAGGTGCCAAGGAGCTGGCTAACGTCAACTCATCCAAAGGTGCCAAGGCACTGGCTAATGTCAACTCGACTACTTCTCATCAACTGTAAAAGGTTACAGCAAACAGGGTGTCCCTTACAACACCATCATCTTCAAAATGGACAAGAAGGACCTGAGGAACTACAGGCTGATAAGTTCATCTTCAGGCCCCAGGATATTGTGGGGTGAATCCACACAGAAGCTAATTTTTAGACACACAAAGGATAAAAAGGTGACTGGAAACAGGCAGCATAAGTTGACCAGAAGGAAATCACGATAAATTAACCTGGTTACTTTCCTACAAGGATGAAGAAAAAGATGAGGATGTCATTTCATTTGACTTTACAAAGGCTGTTGGCAGTCTCCAATATATGTTTTTAAATAAATCTGGGGAATCATGGAGAAGATGTAGAAGAACAATCAGCTGGACTGCCAGGCTCAGCAGTGGTTCATAATGTAATCAAGAACCAGGTAAAAGCAATGTTCTCAGAGACTGATCATAGGGTGAATACTCACAACATCTTGATCAACAACCTGAACAATGAACAAGAAAACACCCCATCACGGTTTGTGGATGACATGAAACAGGGTGGAACCAGTCAATAAACTAAAAGACAGGGCAGGGCTGCCATGTAGAGGGATCTCAACAACCTACAAGAATTGGCTTGACAACAAATCTACAAGTTCAACAAAGGTAGAGTCCCATATCAGGAGAGAGGACCCCCATGCCATGACCAGTATGGACTGAGAATCAATGTGGCAGCAAGCATTCCTGTAGGAAAGGTTCTGGGTGGCTCCTAAGACAAGCTGAACATCAGTCAGCAACAGCAGCAATACACCCTAACCATATACTTGCCTTCATTAGGAAAGCACAGTCAGATGAAGTAAATATTCCCCTTTATTTAGCACTTGTGAAGCCAAATGTGGAACACTGTGCCCCATTCCAGGCTGCTACAAAAGAAAGACTGACAAATTGGAGAGTCCAGCTAGAACTGGACTAGAGGGGCTAGAACAAACCAAAACAATCCTCACCGAACATACAAGAATAACTAAGTTCGCAGAGCTGGAGAAAGACTGTTGCATCTCCCGCTTTTCAGATTGTTAACACTGATCTGAACAAGGTCCTAAACACCAACTGGACTTCCTTCCTTGGAAGGGTAGATTCACCTAGATGACTTCCAGAGGTCCCTTTCAAATTAAAATTATCACTTATTCCAAATCAGCAGCACACCGTTCACCTCCTTCCTCACCACCTCTAAAATAAACATCCAAATTCGAAAGAGTAGCCTTTCTTTCACCTGTAGTTTTTCTACATTTCCTCCACTTCCTTTCCACAATAATATATAGCACTAAACCCATCTAAACTTTAAAAAGATTCTTTTATTGTAAAATAAAATGTATGTGGAAGACTGCAATGAAACTTGGCTTAACTCCTTGAAGGGAGACAAATTTCATTGCCCAATGATAACTTTATATGCAGAGAGGTTGACTCAAACTAGACATACATTAAAAATTCAGCTGATATTTCTGGCTCTCCAAGGCAGACAATGAGGGGGTTCTTTTGAGGGGAAAGAGCAGTGTGGGGGGGCAATAAGGTTAAACTTCCACCCTTTACTACAACAGGAATAAGATTTTCTGTATTTTGCGATGCAAGCTGTATACAGGGTACCAATAAATGACCGACCTGATTAGACATTCATTTAAACAGCTACCTTTTATTAGAAGATTTTATTATAAATTTCCTTATATTCTGTGTTTACATGGTCATTTTATTGTTTGAGCAACTTAAAACTGCCCACAAAATGAACTCCAACATTTTATGCACCTGCATTGGGTAATCTAAGTAGGAAACCATGGAAATCATCCAGGAAGCTAATTTTTCCTAGAACTGACTTGTAGATGTTCATGTCACTAGTTAACAACAGTACTTCTTTTAACGAAAAGAGGAAGGTCAGATGAAGTTTGGGGAGAGATAATTCTGTCTTCACAGCAACTGTTATAGTATTTTACAAATAAACACCAGACCTCAGAGGATGTATAATTTAATAGCATATTATTCCTCACTGAGTGAGCTTGATCTGCTAACACTGTAGAAAAAAGGGGAAGAGAGGACAGTTAGTGTATCCCAAAGCACATTTACCAGAGGATGCTGCATGGCATATCTTCATTTTGAAACTTTGCTATTTCTGAATGCTTTTGGTCAACTGTATTTGCATGTAATATATACACAGTTATTTTGGAAATGTATAGTATTTCTGAGCAGTATAGCTCAAGCTTCCTTTTCTTCCATAAAAATCAGCCAACACATAACATGCATCTTATTTGTGGCACACAAATATTTTTCAGCTCAGGGAAAGAAAGTAATTTTCATGAAGAAATTTCCAAGCAGATGAATGCAAGGTTGAAAGAAAGGTCTACCATTCTGAGAGTCATACAGTACAACCCATTTTTTAAGGAACTTAAAATGCTACCCCAAAGAACCAAAGAAAAAGAATTCCCAGCATTTATGTAACAGTCAATCATTCAGAGCCATGGTAAGGATTCTATTAGACAAGTACTGAATAATCTCCGTGTTGCACTGCAGAAGCTAGTATCAGCTACCCTGCTTTGTAAGGGATAAACACAGAATAAGGCAACCAGGACATTTGTGATCAAGTTCCTTCCTCCTTTTCCTCAGCCTGGCTGCAGAGAAAAGTCATTTAAGAATGTTGGCCTAAAGATCAGTCTCTGAATAGTAACACAGCTGATTAGCTCCTTGAGTCAATTCACCACCTGGAAGGCCCACTGACAGAAAATGGTCAGCAGCACTTTCAGGATGGACCTGTCCATGGTCACCAAGATCAGGTAAGTAAGTGAGCCAGCATAGAAGGAATTTCTATCTTTCTGTATGGACTGCCTGGCTATTAATTAACCCACGTGGGCTCAACTGAAGAAGTTATACTGCAACAGATGCTACTTAAACAAAAAATGTAAGAGGTACTAGTCCCTAGATAGCTGCTTTACAGCTGATAATCACATGTACTTTAGTGCAGCAAAGGCCTACGAACTGAAACTATTTTAACTGTGAAATTACTGAGAAATACGACTGCTTAAAACTGCAAAACAACATCCCTATGAGCAAAATGCCTTTAGCCTGGATAACAAAAGATTTACCCTGGATCCCCATGGTAACATACAGAGAAAGCAAATCCAGTAGGACATTTAAATACAACATCCAGAGATTTGGATGCACTATTCACTTGAATTAGTGGAGCTTAAACACATGAAAATAGTACTTAGCTAAGAAAACGTGGCAGAAGCTAATCATTAAGAGTACCTGAGGCACTAGATATGTAACTGATAAACTAGCATGTAAAGGAAGTAATTTTAGATACAAAATGCAGAATCTCTGGACCCAACTGCACACTACCTGTGCAGCTCCCCATTCCTACATTTGTCACTTATAATACTGACCTGAATAAGATGGGTTTGTCTGATAAACCTGGAACATAGCCACTACCTGGTATGTTTCAGCCAATTGAATTTGGTCCCCAAAGAGTCAGGATTAGAATGACTCAGTTAATAATGATCAGTGGATGAGCAAGTGCATCTTTAATTATCATTAGAGAGACAAGGTTGGTTGTGTGTAAATATTCCCCCTTATGTTAAGAGCAGCCAGTAAGGCTTGGAGTGTTGCTTCACACTGTAATTATCTCATTCTATTGACACTGAAAGTCAGTCTCGTACCTTCTCTTCCTTCCCTTTCCGCACTGCTCATTCCCAATGTCTCCCTTGCATCAGATCAAGCCACTGTGCTGCCATAATAAGACCAGGGTTAGCTCATGAGAGGGTGGGGAGGACAGACTAGAGAGGAAGTTCCCCCATCATATCATCAAGCTTACCAAAGATCACCCCACAGCCACAGACAATCACTGCATCTGAGGCACAGAAAAGGCAGGAGGAACACATCAGTCAGGTTGGAGGACAACAGCAGAACTGCCTTTCCTGGCAACAACCCACAGTTCGACTGTACAAGGTACATGTACCTCCCAAACCAGTTCCTGAGAAAAGTAGGCAAAACTAGATCTAAGCTTTGTTGCCCAGGACTGATGAATACCACACCCCAGATGAGCTAACAATCATCACGAATTTGCTGAAGTGCTGTTGATCTGCCTGCCACACTAGAAGACACCAGGCAGAATTCCAGGGGTCCATTTAACTTCAAATCAGTGGCTTAGGCCTCTTGGACAAGAACCTGTTCTTGTCAAGCTGAAAACTTCCCTATATGAATAGGCTCCAAACAGTCACTAAAAACTACCCTAACTCTGAATTCTGTTTCCCTTGGTTTTGGTCCATTACAGCAAAGCCCAGAGTTGTTCACTTCCTAGACAAACACAACTTTTGGAAAAGTAGGAGAACCACAAAAATGGAAAAAGATGGATCAATAAGTTCACAGAGACAAGCAACAAGAGCAAATATATATTCATGTTCCTCCCCAAATAGGAGGAGAAATCCACCTTTTCCTATGACTTAATTTAATAATGATCATAGAATCATTTAGGTTGGAAAAGACCTTTAAGAGCAAGTCCAAATGATAATCCTAATAGCCACTGAATTAAAGGGTTCTTACTTCAACTTTCTCAATTTCTTTTCCATAAGTATGAAGAAGCAGGAAATAAACTTTTCCTTGGCCCAGCCACAGACTTCATTTGGCAATTTAGGAAAGTTACAGAATACATAACTCTATGTGTCTGACATAAATATTCTAGTAAATATTCTGACAAAATAAGAAACAACTCTCTCCTTGTTTGCAAGTGAAGATACTTATTTTCTTCTTTTCTTAAAAAACCATTTCTTATTTCCATTTAATGAATAAATAAATAAATAAAACATAAGGTCATCAACAGAATGGTCAAGTACTTCAAGCAGCTTCATTCCAGTAATAAGAGTCACGAGCTTCTCATCACACACAGTTTGAGTGATCAGGCCACTGTTCCACAAGGAGCAAG
Source organism: Pachycephala philippinensis (assembly GCA_013397055.1). Classification (NCBI taxonomy): domain Eukaryota; kingdom Metazoa; phylum Chordata; class Aves; order Passeriformes; genus Pachycephala; species Pachycephala philippinensis. The sequence continues at coordinate 879,000 of VWZT01007450.1, read as the reverse complement.
AGAATTCAAACAAGTCCAAAGCCTCTGCCTAAATCTTCCAAAACTTGCAACAGAGGCATAGCAAGGGAGAAATGGAGAAGTTTGCTTTTATTTTTTTGTTATAGGCACTAGAACACTCCCTATTCTACACCAGAATGAAAATTCTGTCTAGCCTGGTAGCCTGCCTGAATGTAAGCTCATGCCAAGTAAACTGTGATAGTTGTCTGCTTCACCTTCCCAGAGATCTGAAGCTCATGGACTTCCTGCTCCAGTCATTACACATTTGAGTGCAGTCACAGTCATTTTTTCCTGGTCTTATTTAGCTGCCTTTTGAAAATCAACTCTCAGCATCTACAAGAACTTCTAGAACTACACAGTGACCTCATCATCACGTGCAAAGAAAAAATTTTTGCTTTGCATCTACTATCACAAGTGATCTCTTATTTTGTAATAAACAGTAAGATATCCATCTTACTTTCTTGGTGCTACTCATGGTTTTCAAAACCTTTCATCCTGTCTCTCTCTCCAGGTACCTCTTCTCATCACAGAAATATCCAAACGCATTTGGTATCTGCTTCTAGAGAAGTAGTCTTTACTTCTGATCACCCTTGTTACCTTTAACTTCCACACTTCTGTTGTGTCCTTGGTACCGCTGTAATCTCTGACAACCACTTTACTTATTCAACTATTTCTAAAAGTTAAGCTGAAGTGCTCATGAACCTGAATATAAAGACTGTGCCTTCCCCACCAAGCCAAATGTATTTCTTCATGTTTACTTGTGCTTATTCTCTCAGTACCACAAAGCTTTTCATGTCTTTCCCAGTTTCAACCACTAGGAATATAACCCCTCTCACCACTATTTCTACCCTCCTTCTGAAACTAGATAGCACAGACCCATGCAGTAGGCCAAAAATTACCATCTACATCCTCTTTTTTATATTTAAAACAATTACCCACCTGTGACAGAACTTCCCATTTACTCCAGATTACAGCTGTACTTGCTTGAAGAGCCTCTGATGTGGAAGTCTGTCCATAAACATTTCAGCACATCCAACCAACTTTAAACCAGCCAGCATTGTGTCCTTACCAACTCCTTTACAGAACTCTACTAGCCATGCACTCCATAACTTGCCTTTACAAAAGCTTTATCACCAATATCTATGTATTTAGTGATTATTCTGTTTCATAAAAGAGAATTCACGCTATTTAATCATATAGACTGTAACCACAAACAGCAGTAGAAGAGGTAGTTTGTCTGATCATCAGTACGCATTTGCTCCAAGACTCCAATATCTCTTCCCCTCAAATCTTTAATATACCTATGTCAATATCCTACAATAGATGTAAGAAAAACTAGACAGCCTGATTTTATATAAGTACACACACATTCACATGCACAACTCTTTTAAAATAAAAATTCAAGCGTTTTCTATCAATGCATAAACAAATTTGTTCCTTTTTTTTTCTAAATTGTTTTAAATGGGTTATGGTTTGCTTCGGTTTTTTAAATTCTGGACTAGCTTGTGCCATTTCTTATTGGAGCTACTGATCCTTGGATAACATACAACTGCAAGAACACCAATTTTGGAGACTGCAGAACTCCAGCAATCCCACATTGGTTTTGGCTTCTCCCTAGCCAGCAGTTCAACATTACACCAGCCCTGAAACAAAGGGCTTTTTCCCTCCCTTTTCCAAAGGGGCTCCCTTTAGTCTTGACATCACCTCCACTTCTTAATAAACCTGATTCAATTTTCCTTTATTGTTTCCTTGTTTTCTAGGCCTAAACATTGCTTTTCTCTCCTTTACCTTCCCTCTCTGCCCCCAAGTAAGGGGCAATGAACATTTCAGGGAGTGTTTACAAAATGTGAAGGTCAGCAAGTAGTGTCACCTCAGAGTACTTGTTGGTAAAAAGAATACCTCATGTTACAGCCCGTTACTGAAAACAATGGACTCGAAGGAATTCAAGGTTGTTTTACATCTACAACAAAACACTCTTCAGAGAAGCTGTGTCTTAATTACAACTAACAAAACCTGCTTCCTACAGGCTCCCACTATATTACTGCTGTTCTAAGTCCATTAAGACACTTACATACAACCCTCATTTTGGTTCCCTCTCACAGTCCTTAATTGGCATCTCTTCCCCTTCTCATTACTTGAGTAATGCCAGTTACTTCTCATGCTCCCCAGTTACTGAGTGAGAGCGAGACAATTTTTTGCCTATTTCCAAACTATGCAGCTACTAAACAGCTGCTGACAGACTGTACGGTGGAAGGGGTAGGGGAAAGAAGCCACAGTTTTGCCTTCTACAAAGCAGTAATTTTCAAGAAATTCCCAGGATCTTCGTATTTCAAAATGCATTTGCTTCTGCTGGTGATCATTCCACAGAGGAACGCACAAAGACAGTAAGCAACTGCATGAGCTTCTTTCCTGGGAACCAAGGCACAGATAGGCCCCTTGGCATCAGCCAAGATCTTGTCTTGTAACTCCAGCTTTTATTCTGGCTTCTAATCTAAATTCACAAGTTCATTTTAAGAAGTGCTATACATACTTAAAAAAAAAAAACCAACTCACCGTTTTATTACGCAGTCTAATTATGTCTGAAACAGAGCCAGCTCCACAATATTCCATAACAATCCATAGATCTGTGTTCTTAAAGTAGCTGCCATAGTACTTGACAACATAAGGACTAGATGGAAAAAAAAAGTTAGATAAATAGATGAATTCTTAGCACAAAAAAAAAAAATCACAAGCACACCTGCTGTTAAAAACTACGGTTTGACACAGCCAAAGAATAAGTGGAACCAAATACATTTTAAATCTGTAATTAGCTTAACCAATGCTTGTTAGAATAAATTTTGATTACTTAATAAAATTATAAAGTCACTACTATGTATATAAGTTTTCAGCAATCTTCAAATACAGACAATTTTCCCAAACATTAGTCATCTGATAGAAAGCTTTGTTTTTTCCTCCTCTAAGGCCTCTCTTGAATGTTTCTCTTCTTAAAAAGACTGCCTTGTTTTCTTCTCTCCTGAGCAAAATAACAAGGAAACTCACCCATGTTTTCCCAGCTTTGCAAGCATGAACTTATTTCAAGCTAAGAGCTAGACTTTCATATTAAAGAGAATTAAGTGTTGGTTTGAAGCCTTCTGGATTTGCAAATGCATTTTCACACTGAAGTGTCCCATGTGAAGTGACAGTATTGTCACAAACAGGACATACTGCCTTGCTACTCATCAGTTTGTCACCTGACATAATGCTTCCTTGGAGTCACTTGCAAAAGAAAGGCAGAAACAGATGTGGTAAACATAAAAACGATCATCCTTCAGAAGTTATTAGCCGGTGTATTTATGGAAATAAAAGACTGAAGGTTTGGGGTGGGGTTTTTTGCAGGAACTTAAACAAAGAAGACTACAGTTCGATTGTCATCTATCTCTCACAAAGTCAGGAAGTGAGCTACTGAGATTTCACAGTGGTTTCTCATCAGAACACCTACACTGTGGGGTGGAATAAACACCATTTTGTTTTGGAGCAAGGAACTGTATTTTAGGATCAGCATTTCTGGCAGCAACATTCTTTATACAGACAACTGATATAAGAACAACAGAGGACCCATGGCTGCCTCCTGCAACATGATATTATCTTTACAAAAAGATAGGTCAACACTATCAAAAAACTATTTCATTTAAGAGCAACTGTTAGCACTAAATGAATTTGCCTTTTCAGAAGGAAACGTGGGTTAGTCTCTGCCCAGCTAGTCCAAATGTCTACCATTTACAAGCACAACATACTGATCTTGCCCATTATAAACTCGTGAAGTGAGGAAGGCTGTATTACTTCTAGAGAAAACCCACTGATTCTCGTGACCATCTCTTACCACATTTACACTACGCTACTATTCCCAGCAACAACTGGATGTTATTATCAATCAGGACAAGATGATCTTTTCAAAACATCAAGTGCTGTGCAATCTCAAAACACTGTTCATATTTGCCTAAAGACTGACACTAATAAATCTGATCTTGAAGTTGCAGCCCAAAACTTGACAGACAGAAAATGCAAAGTAATTTCTGCATCAAGGCTTCCATTTCTACAAGACCTGCAATCATAAGATACAGCATTTGTGAACAAGTGTAAGGTAACAGTCCATCAGCACTATTGAAAGATTGTTCACTTTTTAAAAGGTATGTTCCTGCATAAAAAGGCAGCCAAGAGAATGCTGTTCTGGAAGTTAACTGCTAGCCATTAATTTTCTGCTAAAAATCACCTTTATCAATCTTCTGAAACAGGTAACTCAGAATTTCACAAAGCCTAAGACATTTAAAGGGAACGGTAACCTTTGGCCTTAACAGTGCAAGTAAAGTGAGCAAGCATGGAGAATTCTAAGCAGAGGCCAGTATTTATTCTTTCAACAGTTTCTGTTATGTACAATATTTGTACTTCCTTCAACCCAAACTAAGGGGAGGAAGAGGCCCACAAAGTGGTTCCTTTAATTAAAAAGCCTATGTTGGACAAATCACTTTTCCATAAAAAAAGTTTGTGGCTGCTTATATTTCAGCTATTTTCACAAGTACAAATACATTTTCACATAGACTCTTAAAAAGGGAACAGAAATGTCATACCTACCTGTCACACTGTTGCATTATAGAGATTTCTTTAATTATTTCTTGAAGATCTGACTCCACAGGGACCTGTTTAATTGCTACAACTTGTCCAGATTCTTTATGTATTGCTTTAAACACACTACCATAAGACCTAAAAATAAGAGGCAATTTTTTTAAAAAACAAGACAAACTGCTCCTGATATCCATTATGCACAAAAAGTCACAGAAGCCATATGCTCATGCAGAAGTTTGAGGGTTTTTCAGGCTGCAAAAAGACCAGTGCTACCAGGACCTCAGGAAAGATTGAAGAATGCATCTTTGTCAAGATGTAGAGTTTCTAATTCCATTACAGATGCAAGTACATTTGCTGTGCTAACAAACAACAGGCATCAAAAATGCATAAATATATTAGGGAAAGTGTGGAAATCTACTGATGCATGCATTTGCTTTAGCAGTAAAATTTATCTATAGAGGCATTCCTTAGGACATTTACAGTCACTCTCTCTGTAACTTAATATTCCAACATATGCTTTATGTATGATTTCCCTCTGATCATATGCCCCTGTAAATAGCTGTACTCACCCTTCACCAAGCTTCTCCAGAACATCAAAGACTTCTTCAGGCTGCTTAGTTAAACTATCTTCACTTAGCTTTTTCAGTTTGCTAAAATAAAGACAAAAGTTATTTATTTGTTTGCGGGAGAAAGAACTCGAGCAAATTTTCACACAAACAAGCAGACAGAATAAACTATTACAAAGAAAAATATATTCCAATGAAAATAAAATACTTAACGTGCGGCAACAAAATTTTAATTGACTGTCATATAAGACGAATAAAGTTGTGACAATTTTTGTTGTTATCAGTTTCCCACTAACGTTTGCTCAATTCAAAGCAGCATGGGACCAATTCACTCTTCAAACCACTTCCTTTGCTAAAGTAGAAACAGACAAAGAATTCGGCAAAGTTTACCTTCCCTCAAAAAACAGTCAGCATGCAAACACGTGCCCCTTACTGCCTAGGGGATGCCACGTTGTTCTCTATAAACCAATCCTTCACCCACATGAAGTACTCAGTTTCTAAACTGTACCAGTCATCAGCCAGTGAATGGCATCATTAAAAGCAGAATTCTGAAGTCAAGATGATTCTGGGAGCATATAGTAGCACTTCCCAGGTAGCAGCAGAACACTGAAATTCCAAGAGCTGAGTACTGTAAGAGCTGTTGGGGCAACTTCTCTTGCATCTTTGTGAATGTACATAGGGACAGGGTGCAACAAAATCTCTAATTACATAACACCACCATATTTTGCCCTTAGTTCTCTCTCACACAGTCTCAAATCACTCAGGAACACCCTGTGATTTCTTCCAGCACTTTCAACCCCCTTTTACCACCATTTGTTGTCCTTTACAAGCAGTCCTAGCCTTTCCCTGGTCTCTAGCATTCCCAGCTATCCAGCCCCCCAGACTCCTGGCAAATCTCAAAACACAACTTGGCTGCAAGCTTGCAATAGAGTCAACACTGAACACAGCACAGGCAAATATAACCACACACACATTGCGGCAAGGCCGGGTGGCTGCAACATGTAAATCCTTCACCGTAAAGTTATAGAGAATTTTGCTGCAGGATTGAAGTAACAAGTTGACTCTACATGACAGCCAAGGGTACTATTAAAGTAGAAGATGAGCTGAAGAATAGCTGGTGCTGTAGTGTTAAATATAGACAATGGATTACATATGCAGGAGGAGGAAAAGGGGGGGAAAAAAAAGAAGCTTTGAAGAGCAGCACATCATTGAGAACTTATGGAAAATACGTTATCCCACAACACTTTCTAGAGACAAATACAAAATAGGGGAAGGAAGGAGGGCATGGACAGAAAAGTTTGACAAATCTTAACAGTGGAAGAACAGTGATCTGAAAAAAAAAACCCTTCATATTAGGAGATGCACTTCTGTGATACATTAAAAAAAAAAAATTTAAAGTGAATGACCAATGAGGGAACTCCTGAGTCAAAACAGACTTGTAATTGCCAACCATCTAAGTAAAAGCAAAAAATTTAAAGTAATTGTAAAAGCACACAGGTCATACGGATTGGTGTTAAACAAGGGAAGCAAGGCGAGGAGAAGGCACATGGGTGCACACATTTATCCATCAAAGAACTATTTCACAGATGTAGCAATTATATGAATACAAAAAGCATCCACAATCAGTAAGGAAAGGTGCATTAACTACAGTAAAGACCACGCAGTTTGCTACAGCAAATAGTCAAGAAGCTGGACAGTCTGCATGTTTAGGGAAAACAAAAATCTTCACAGCAAAGGAAAGGCACAACTCACGAACATGGAGAAAAACCGCAAAAAATTCAAATGAGAACAGGTAAATAATGTCTGCAAAACTGGCCTACAAGATCAAAACTCTTCTTTTTCACTCTCTCTGCTGGTTAGACACTAGAAAGCAGAAAGACAGAGCTTATATCTTGCAGAAAAGCACATTATTTCACTACTGAAAAAGCATGTGTTGAGACAAATCAAAGAGGAAAAAATATTTTGCAGGTAGGTATTAAAGTAATAAATCATTCATTTTGCTTGTTTCAAATTTTTTTCCTCTCTGAACAGGTTATATGCAGCCTTAAAGGCAGCATTCAAGAATAAGTTGCTGCAATCATCCCCTTCTTGCCACCAAAAAAACCCATGCAAAGTATGTTTATAATATAAGCAGAGCCCTGAAAAATAAAAAGCATAACCTTTCGCCGAGTCTCTCGGTCAAAGAGCTGTGTAACAAAAGATGTACTAAACAGAAAAGCAGAGGACCTGAACTTTTTAGTAACAGCAAGAAAAGAGAAAGCATACAGTACCCCTGACTGGAGATGCCCATAAAGAGAACACTTCCACCTGCTCATCGAAAGAGTAACGCCTGCTAAAACGAGAAAGAAGAAGAAAAAAAAAAAAAATCCATACCAAAAGGGTTCCAACAGCACCATTAACGCCAAGGCATTGTGAGTACTTGAGAAGAGTTAGTGAAACAAACACAAACAGCCATAAACTGATCAAAAGCAATGTCATTGTCGAATAAACAGATTATCTGGAGTACTTGAGAGGCAAAGGAGACCAAAGAAATAAGCATGCTGTAGTTTTAAAATTATTTTCATATTATCCAACTCTGACAAACATGCTGTGAGACCAAATCGGAGTTAACACTAAGGCAGTTTAAGACAAAACCTATTTACAGTAAGAAGGATATGTCAACCTCAGGAACGGCATCACCAAACACCCTGCTCAAAGCACCTCCCACTCCTTCACAAACACTGCAACAGTACCGATGTTAGGTCCAGCGTTCAGGTGATAGTATCAACACCACAGGTCTTCAAATCACAGAAAAATCCTAATGACTCAGACATTTCAATGATTTCTGTTTCTAGATGTTTAAATAGAATATTCAGCTCTTGAACTACAGAACATCACGCGATATACCCTGAAGGGCTGCAATAAAGAAAGCATTTATGAAAACTCTATGAGAAACAAGGAAGAAGGTGGCGACCGGTATAACTGGCTGCAAAGCACCAAGGAGAATACAGGAGACTAGAAGTATTACCTTGTTGGTTAAAAACAAGCTACAATCTTGGGACAGAGAAACACAGCTGAGACTTCAGCATCAGCTCTTAATGGCAGGGGGGAGGGGAGAACGTGAAGAGGGGGCAGGAGGCAAAAATGAAGAGACAAAAGGGCACAAGAACAATAGGGAATATAGAATGCGTCTCATTCCTCTCTCCCTCATTCATCCTCTACTTTCATAACACAAGCATTTAAAAAACAAATAAATCAGTAGATCAGTAAATCCAGGCACTGCTTTATTCTGGCCAAAGGATTCCAGTGCCATATATGTGTGTATATAGATATATACATCAGTATATATGAGAAAGTCTAAAAGAGATGCAGAGAAGTTCAGTATAAAACCTGGGTAGAAAGTCATTCTGTTGGTTTTTTTTTTTTTCTTTAGAAAATTATCAGGTAGTGATTATGAGCTATTTTAGAGGTCTTCCAGACGGGAAGCTGTTCCTTAAACCAGGACTAACTAAACTACAGTGCTGGGAAAAACATGTCAAAAGGATTTTCTTGTTCCAAGAAGATTTGACTTGCTGAATACCATCTAGCCTCTTAACAAGAAAAATACATCCTAGCAAATAATTATACTTTTATAAATCCACTTCATAGGAGAAAACTTTAAGTCTTAGTCAGACCAGAATCTTATTTGTCATTGAGTACATCAGCAAAACGCTAGAAAAGGAAAACCTAGAAAACATAAGAGGCACCCAATCCCAGCATAAAGATCAGAAAAATTTGAACTGCAACATGAAAGAGCAAGAGATTTCCTCCTCAAAAACGAAAAAAACAAAGCATGAGTACAGCATCCTACAGTCACTATATATAGATTTTACAAAATAAATTGGTGATGTGCTAACTGAGGTAGAGATAAAAATTCCCTGAAAGTTTAAAAATAAAAATAAAGCTGGAATAAAGAATAGAATGCCATCAATTACTGTCACAAGTTACGAAAAACTGGACAGCTGCTCCAAGAAACATGAATATATGTGGTTTATTGTGCAGAAGAACTAGCACATTGAAACACTTAAAAAGAATGGCTGGGATCAATTATACTGATATATTAAAAGAGAAGGTAGTAGGAGAAATCACTGCCGTCATCTGAAGTAGAGGGGGCATGTGGAAGCCTTGAAATATTTACTCTGCTTCACACCATTCACACAAGTAGGAGCAAGATTAAGACAGTTTACACCATTGTACTGTGTACTTACATTTAGCATTCTACCAATAAAGCCCAAACATTTTTGTCCCATCATTTTCAGGAGGAACTTGACAATTGCCAACATGTCAATTGACACAAACATTAAAAAATACACGTTTTTCACAAACAGTTCATATTCTAAGAACAAGTTCCTCCTCTTTCCACAAAACCTGAAAAGTTGTGTTTTTCAGCGAGAACTAAAGTTAAGTTTAAATAAAGGACTGGAAAACCTTAATTTTTTTACACTTCCCATGCTTCTTAAGCAGCCTTTCATTTGGCAGCAGCATGCAGGAGGTGGGCAAGATTAAAAACTATGTACTTGAGAAAATTCTGTCTCTAACCTTCTTCCCTTGTATGCAACCTGTATCCTCACACGTGAGCTTGCCAAGGCATACAGAAAAATACAACAATAACAGAGGAATATTACAAGACTAAGAGGCAAATCTTGTAACTATTTCAAGAGTGAATCTCCTTTTTAGTGAGAGAAAAAAGTATAATGCACATCTGAAGTACAGTTAGAGATTCAGATGCAAGAAAACTGTGTCAACTACTGCACAAATTGTACAGTGTAAAATCAGAACATCTACTCTAAATTATTTTTAAAGTAAAAAATATTCTGAAAAGGACTCTCCCTTAGAAGTCTTGTGTTATTGTTGCAATACATTAGTCAAAGAAAAAAAGTGAATTATTTTGACAGCATCCCCATTGACAAGTCACAATGACGTAGAATGTCACTTGGGCATCATCACTGCTACTTTCTGAAGGGCAGTATTAAAAAAATATACAACAGGCAACTGCATTGTGTGCTTCTCTACAGTGAAGTGGGGATAAAAGTGCCCTACACTTCCAAGGGAACACTGAGATTCTAGGATATCCATGCAGCTTTGAAGTGTACATAAGAAATTCTTGCTACCTCTAAATGGATGTCTTGCACCACAGATATGATGCCAATAGATCCCTCTCAGAAACTGCTCCTGTGGACAACAGGCACCAAAGTACAGAATTCTAGTGTTCACATCTGTTTTGCCAAGTAAACATGGTCCATTTCAAGTCACTACTTCATCCAAGGACAGCACCAAAAATTCAGCCCACAAAAAATCATCTGCGCTTCTTCTGGACTTGCAGAAAACAGGGGTGGCCTAGAAGAATAGCTGGAAATACCAACAATCGGGAAACACTACAAAACTACCAATAAGGGTATATACACAGTCATGAAAAATTTGCCTCAAATCTTATGAAATAACCTGAGTTAATATCTCACGAAAAACTGAGTTCAAATCTTCCCTTCCACTGAAGAAACAAATCTAAGTTCTCATCACAAATTTCCAGAAATAAGCTTCAAAAAAACATGTAGAGTATAAAAACATGCCAGAGTTTAGACATTCCCGCATCTGGTTCTTCCTGACTGAATCCAAAGATTTAAACATATCTTAGTTTCAGTTAGGCCAGACACACACCTCCAGCTAGGCAATAAAGTTACAGCAAATGCCACATCTTCCCCAAAACACCTGGTAGGTTATGCTAACTTCACAGTCTGATTTTCAGTCCTGTGATATCACCAGATCCCAAGGTTTCCACTGCTGCTGGTGACTAGATTACTCCTCAGAGATTTCCATTTCTTCTCCTAAATCCTCGCTCGTCATTTGAGATATGCAGCACTATCAGCCTGAAACTACAGCGTAGGCCTGTCCCTCCTTACCCCACTGCCTGCTAAAACCACCCTACACAGCAACTACAAACCAATTATTTTTCGAACTTTTCCACAGTAGGTACTGTCACTTGATGTGCTGTTGGAGGAGAAATCATCAGAAGTTCAAGACTACATGCTTCTCAAGTCCTATCATCCAGCAGGAAGCTGCTTTTAAAGAATTCTAAAGGTTCTAAATGGTGGATGTAGAGGTTTTAAACATGAATGTAAAAACTGATTAAAATCCTCTATCATAAATTTATACTGTGTAGTCCCTAGATTTTTCATTAAATTCTCAGGAAGCAAAAGTAAAATCAGAGCTCTAAGACAGTAAATATATATGTAAACCATGCCACCACACTCTGTACACCACACAACTACAGTCTGTGTATTGTACAACTATATCCAAGAAAGGCTAGTTCCAACTGAAATATATGATTAAATTTAAATTTAACACAAAGCAAAATTATTTTATGCTCTAAGAAGTCAAATAATAAATTATTTTTAAAAACGTGCGTAGTAATTAATATGACCTGAGAGCCTATATATTTGAGAAAATACATCTACTGTGGGAATATTCTTGGATTTTGCCTCTTCCCACTCCCTGATTTGCAATTGCAATTATGCAACGCCCACCCCCACAAGCATCCATCCCTCCAGCAGCAGAACACAAGGACACTTTCCAACGTGAAAAGAGAACTACTCGTGTGTGCTCCTACCACAGACCTGAACTATCAAGTGAGAGAGCCCGAGGCCAGCGAGGACTCTGCTCGGCGACCAAGTTCCCCTGACTTCACGTTATAAAATGTTCTCTCTTAACTCAGACAGCCCCTAAGGGTTCATCTCCACTAGGGCATTTACTGGAGGGGGCATTTCGTGGCACCCACCCCAGAGACGACCCTTCCCAACGTGACAGAGCCCTCCGGCCGCTAGGCAGGGCTCAGCACCGTCCCTGTCCCACTGCCCCCTCACAGAGCCCGGGACCGAGGCCTCACCCTGGCCGTGTCGCCGCTCCCAGGCGGGGAAGGGACCGCCGGGGAGGGTCGTTACCTCTTGGGCGCTGCCTGCTCCATGCCGTCGCTGCCGCGGCCCCCCAGGGCCGCTGACCGAGCCCCTGGGCCCCGCCGGACCCGCACAGCTCCCGAGCGGCCTCTCTGCCNGGCGCCCCCCACTCCCGCTCCCTCCGGCCGGGCGGGGGGCCCGCCCCCCGTGTCGCCCATTGGCTACAGCCGCGCCAGAGCCGGCGCTGATAGGCTGGTGTGGACGTCGCTCAGAGAGGCGGCTGCGAGAAAGCCCCGCCCAGCGCCAGACGAGCGGGCGCTGCCGCGCCGGCGGGAGGGGAAGATCATGGAGGCCGCGGTGCTGCCGAGTTCCCGGCATGCCCCGCAAGGCGACGGCCCGCGGGGCACGCCGGGAGGGGTAGTCCGCCCGCGGAACGCGCCCCGGCCGCGGGGCGTCCTTGCGAGCCGGGCCGGGCGAACCGGCATCCCCGCGGCGCCTCCCGCCCCCGCGCTGGGAGCTGCGCCTCCGGGCAAGGGCAGCCTAGGGCAGCACCGCCGCCTGAGGGCGGCTCTTACCCGCGGCCACCCCGTGCCCTCGGGGCAGCGCTGCCGGGCGGCCCAGTCTTTCACCCACCTGTGGGCGCCGGGCGAGGCAGCGGCACCCAGCCCCTCCTCAGAAAGCCAAGGTCTTCGTGGACAACCGGCTCCAGAGCAGTGCTGAGGGGAAGCTTGAAGTCAGTCACGGCAGGACGGGGGAGCTGCTCCCCATAGCCCCTCGGGTGACACGGTAAAGCTTTTGAGGTGTAAAGTGCCGGCTCTTGGCACTTGGGTGTGTGGTGCCAAAGCACACAGGTTACCCTGCAAAGCCAGGGGAAGCTGTCACGTAATTATTCAAGCAGTGGGTTTCAGGCTCCAGAGCACCGTCTGACAGATGGCTGCAACTTCACCACCTTACAACTTCGACTTTCTGCTGGTAATGTACTTGAATGTGTTGGATCCAAGTAGATCCAGCCAAGTCAATACAAGAAAAGCTTACGTGCTCATGCCAATTTCTATATCCTTTCCTGACAGTAGGTTTATTTGCCTAACTAATGGAAGTTCAAGGTAGTAAAACACTTAGGCAAGTTCCATAAAAATACTGGGATGCCCACGTTCCACTTCAAACTGATTTTAGATGTGCAAGTATTACAACACTCCCACTTAATAAAAAAATCTGCACTCCATACGTAATTTTGCCTCTTTGATGTGCATTAACCAGGGAATTTAGAATAACTGAAGTCCTACTGTTGTGCAAGTCCTCTACTTTGTCTGAGTCAGTCCAACCCAGTTGACTCACTGTGGTCGGGCCAAATGCACAATGGCAATATTGAATGAACCCACAAAACAAATCACACACCACCATATGACCTTTTAGGTTTCTTTGTTTTTCTGAGTCATGGAAAAACTGCAGTAGAACATCTTCCTTTGCACAACAGATTAATGCAGAGCTGTTCCAAGTATCATCCCACAAGCCGCAGTGGCTCACCAGCAGTACTGCCAGATGTGTCCATACCATAAACAACAGTTTGTAGGACACACCAAAAAAACCCACCCAGGAGAAGGAGACAGCAGATGCCTGAGATGGAGTATGGTATGAGTGCCTCAGAAAGTGGTGAGGAGGAATCCCACAAGATGTCCCATTTTCCAGTTCAAGGACAGGTGAGGTCAGGCAGGTACTTAGCTTTGTTTTACAGGGTACTTGGCTATACCCACTGACCGATTATTATTTACAGTTCATCAATTTCACCTAATGAAGGGAAGTATGACATCCTTGTTTGGCTTTAATACTCCTGGAATGCAGAGGTTGTCTCCACATCCTTTAACACAAATATTTAAGGCATAATTTTGTCCAGGTTATTTCAGAGGAGGCAAGTTTTGCTCCCACATTTCAAGCCAAAGCTGCCACAGACTACACATTAAAGCAAGGGAAAGGATTCTTAGAAATAAAATACAGGTACTATGTTATAGCTGTAACAGCAATACAAAGAAACAGAGCCAAGAAGTGCTCCCTCTCCCCATTCACACATATATTTCATTTTCTGGAGAAACTTAGGGTAAACAGTCTAATCTGACACTGTTACCTCTCCCTTAACAGTTGACAAGAACAAAAGAAACTTTTCCAAGCAAAAAAAAATCAGATTTAGATATTTGCTCTGTTCATTCGAAATGATTTAATACCACAATCCCCACTTCAAAAAAAAAACCCTGAGTCCTCAATAACTGAGGAAGGTGCAGCAGGACTGTCTTCCATCTATGCCACTGAAGAAAGAAAAGGATGTAAAAAACCCAAGATGTCTGAAACAGAAGAAGTTAGGTAGCCTGGCTTTATAACATAGTGGGGCAGACAGTGCCAAAAAAAGTATGGACTAATTCCATGCCTCTCTCACAGAAATTTAAGTTGTATCTTATGCAATTGCCAGAAAGCTTTCTAAGTACTTTTAAACTGAAAATAAAACACCAGTAAGATAACATATATACCACAGTATTTTTCAAGATCACTTTATTCATCTCTTATAATTTCAAGTAGTATTTTTAGTCAATGCCATTGGAATAAATAACACTGTCTCACCTTTCCCCTGTGACGTGAGTTTGAGAACCGTGCTGTGAAATATGACACTGATTTGGTATTCATTACAATACTGAACCTAGCCCCTGGCAAAGAAGGAACTTTGAAAGGGAAAACAGATTCCCTCTGTTCTACTGCTTCATTCAGGGTTTCCAGTCAAGAGAAGTCTAGATGTTCTGGAGGCATGAATATACTATGAGATTGCTGGTGTCTAGACAAGATGGAGATGAGGAAATTGCAGACACTCTACAGGAGTATTCCCATGATTTCTTCCAACAGTAGAACTATCTAACACTACTAAGAAGGCAGCTGAGTAAGAAAAGGTTTAATGTAGCCCAGTCCTAAAAATGTAGGAGAAAACTAACTGAATTACTCTTTTTCTTCTAAAGTATTTTATCCACTTTACAAATTTATCTGCCTGAATTAGGACTCCCTTCTCTGCAGAACTGGCATCAACATCAAATATAATTCCTTAGACCAAAGAATGGATGAAGACCATACTTAGTTTTTGAGTACTATAATTATTTTATATTATAATATAGTTTTGTAAACAGATAAAATAATTTATATTATAATTACTTATACTGCAATGAAATCAGGAATCATGATGGCATGGACAACTATTAGGTGCTGTATAAGAACAAATGAAGGAAGTCCTCAAGCCCCTAAAAACATGAACAAAAAGGTTCTAAGATATCGATCCTGTCCCAGTTGTATATAGTTCATAATAAAACTAAGAAGAATAAAAATTACTTGAGAAGCTCATGTCTGCGTTTCTAACAGGTATTACTAATGTTAGGATTTAAATTACAAATGCATACTTCAAAGTCATTCATAAACATCATGCAAATAAATTACCTATGTTATAGCAGGGACCTTATCTAGTTCCTTTGATAGCAAATAAAAGCAACATTTACTTCAGAAGGTATTCGATCAGGCTCATGTAAACAAAGTTCATTGTAATGAATACATGATGCTACTGTAAAACGGCAGAATTAATAAATAGTGCGTGTTTTCCAAGAGATACTTGTCATGAATCCTCCCCAAACAAAATACCCCTAGTCCTTATCATGTCTGTGGCGCTGTTCATAGCCTAGCTCTTTTTCCCATAAGCTTTCTACCCTTTCACCATGGTACCCCCCAGTTCTTTCACACAGGGTCCTCAGTGCTCTCTCCCTTGATATGGAATCACATCCCACAGTAGTTCCATTCACCTGCTTGGCACCCCAAAACCCACAATATCCATACAGACCCCCAAGCATGCTCTCAGCTCTATTGTCCTTAAAACCCTCCACGTCACTGATATCTCACCGTGCCTTGGCCCACTCTGACATTACCCCACAGAGTTCCAGGGATGCTGTGTCTCCATCACACCTGCTGATGAGCTTGCAGGAGAAGGTGTTTGGCTCACAGGAGAAGGCTGCAGGCCTGTCCACAGCATGGTCCCAAACCCAGGTAAGGACAGAGTTTCCCTTATTTTTCCCTTGCCATGGGGTAGACAGCCCCACAAGCAGGGCATTCTCTCCTATACCCTTGAATTCCATAAAAATAGGAACTTACTATAATTACAGACCTCCAGCTTTTCATGAAACATGTTTAAGACTAGTAAGATAAGTCACAAGTGATTGTGAAGGGGAGAAAGGCAGGGAATGGCAGGCAAGCACAAAGATGGAATGAATGCAGGAGCCTGCTTTCCTTGGAATCCAATTCATAAATTGAATAGATAAATAGTCAACAACAACATGTTTGCATGTCTCTCCCTGTGACTGCCTGATAGTGATCTGGTATGCTGAAAGTTAAGGAAAAGGCCTTGAATGAAATACCAGCTTGTTTATACAAAAGATAAGGAAAACTGACTTCTGCCTGTATTTTTTCCTGCCTATCTTGTCTAATGTGAAGTAACCTTGAAGACTTATCTACAAATTTTTTATATACTTTCCTAACCTTGTCAGTCACAAAGTAGTTATAAATAAAATATAAAATAACACCCCATTTTCAAGTCTGGAATAAAGTTTATACTTTTCTATAGTGAGTTTTTAAGTAAGTTTAGGAATAAAGAACAAGGCAGAGGGAGGGGTGTCTCCTTGCCTGAACTATTCACAATTTAATGGTTAATTAATGTCACCTAAAAGGAAAATGAATATTTGCTGGTCCAACAAAAGAAAGATGCAGGAAAGAAGAAGTCAGGCAATATAGGTACAGCAACATAGATTCTGCCATCCATGTCCAGTCTGTTAAAGTCAGCATGATTCACAAAATTCCTACTTGACATTGTAAGGAGCTGTAAAAAACCCGTAAAATATTGCTGCACTGCTGCAATTCCTCTCACTACCTAGTATACATTATTTTGATATCCGAAATATTATTACTGGACCTAAAGACATTTGTTGATTAGGATAGGATTTTACTGTTGACTAACCATTTAGCTCACAGTCTTGGTAACAGGCTATATATAGACTTACCATTTGCTATTTTTCCTATTATAGCACACTATGGTAAAAATAAACCATGGATACAGAGTTGCTATTTACAGTTGACCACAGAAGATATTCCAGTCTGTACTACAGCTGCATTGATTGTGCTCATGGGATCTACAGATTGGCATTAATGTGAAAAAAAATCTCATTTTGGTTTGTGAAACAATTACTGTTGTTGTGGTAATACTGAGGGTTACTCTGGAGTCTCTTCTGCACAAAAATATTCCTCCTCTTTCTGAGAGCAACCATCTGCTCTCCAGTCTGCTAAGAAGTGTGCTCACACCCTGGAGAATAAATAAATAACATTTAACTAGCAAGCCTTGATGCCTGCACTAGGGGTGGAAACTAGTATCAATAACAAAAGAAAGATTGAATCATCATTACTTGATGAAGCAAGTACTTCATGAAACCAACTTCAACTGCGTGAATACACACAGCCTTATGCCCAAGGCTTCCACCACCGTGGTTGCTGGATTTTCTCCTATCTTCCTTTAGCTCCTGGGCTGAGAATTTTAATAATACATGGCAGAAATATTTAGGGAGGATAAGGATTTTTTTAAATGATTTTTAGGGATAAAGCTTTCAGGAGGCTAAAAAGACCCATTCTTTCAGATTCAAAGGAGGGAAGTTTCCTTGCCCTTGTGGGCCTTTCACCTAAGTGCTGGAAGAGGAGTATAAATATGTGTGAAGCCAAACTACAGAATAACATAAGGAGAACCCAATACAACCTGAAAGCACATTGTGAATACTGAGCACTACAAATGCAATGCCATGAAGTGCTTACAGTTTACTCAGTTACAGAGTTTTGGGGGGTTTTGGTAAAACCCTTCCTATTTATCTCTGAAGCACATCTCCAGCTTGCTTCATAAATATTAAAAACCAAGTGTTTTTATGAGGAAGAATCACTCATCTAAATGCTTTACAATCCAGAAACCACATTTCAGTTTCTTACTTTTTTCCAGCTTTCCCAACCAAAACATGCCAGAAGATCATAACTCAAACCCAAATAAGCTACTTGTAACATGTACAGTCACACTTAAAAAAAAAAAAAAATTAAAAACCTAAATACAATTCCAGTCTTAAAACTTTACCAAAAAAAATGTTCAGGGACATAACGGCCATTTCATGACTGACTGTGAAGTAATGTGTCTGATTACAAGATAAGGTTCAGTGGAAAGTAGAACTAAAGTCTAAACAAGAAAAATGTTAAGATTTGCACTTACATTCCCATTTTGCTCTTAAAAGCAGTGGGAAGGATTCCCTGCAGCAGCCTGTGTGCTAAAGAAACAGCAAAGCAGCAAATAATAAAGTTTCACAGAACTGGCTTTGTACGATGCACTCATTTGAGTCTCCTCTAAGCGGGTTTGGTTTGGTTCAATAGGGGAGGGTTTTATGGCATCCTCACCACTACCCAGGATGAGTCCTTAAACTGCTGTCACTACTGAGCAGGGGAACTTTCTGCTGAAAACAAAATTTTGAAGTGACTAAAGTGTACATAGGTAAGGCTATAAAACCACAGCAAACCACGGAGCAAGTTACTATCCAGAGAGCTGAGTAACCCCATTAAATTTGAGAGCTAAGTTTTTCCCATTATTCCTTCTGTAAAAATCATTTTCTAAGTGGACAATTAATGGATGTCTTTAGAGAATTTATCAACAGCCATCAACACAGCCCATTGTTACCCAGCCTGGAGTTAGCAAAAAAGAAAAAAGTTTTGGTGGCATAATTTTCTTTGCAGAGCTGAGGAAAATAGAGCAATTCCGCATGCTAGGAGCTTTCTTAATAGAAACAGTTAATTTACCACATAAGGAATATCACATGCATACCACTTCCACCTAATATGAATCACTCCTTCCAGTTGAGAAAACTAAGGTCTTTTATCTTCCTCAGGGTGGAGTCCATCTCCTCCCATAGATCCCTACAGAATAAAACTGCTAATCATTTTAAGATTTAAAGGCATTACTTCTTCTACTTTCTTGTGTTCATATATCACATTTCAATGTCTTCTAAACAAGAGAGAGCTTAATGTTTTTGTGTAACCTTGAACCGGCCGGTACATAACTTTTATTACTTCATCCTTGAGCTCTTTTGTAGTTCCATGATCTAATTTGTTATACTGGTGGTATTAAGCTGCTCTTACCAGATTAACAATATGCAGTATGAATTCCTTAAAGCTAATTTTAAAACGGATGTGCTAATTTGAATACTAGGTTAAACTAGGAAAAGCTGAAACAGAATAAAAAAGCCAAACTGCATGTTTTAATGTGCTGTGTCTCTCCTTCGGTAAGGTCAATAGATAGCAAATCACTGCTCTAAGCAGTTCAAACTAGGAAGAATGCCTCTAGGACCTGATCTAAATTCTGTTGACATCAGCAGCATCTTTCTTTCAAATATACTACTTTGAGGATCAGTCCTTAAAGAGAGTCCTGTCTAATTTTCTCATGGGAGTGTGAATATAAAGGCAGATTTTTGCTTGACCAGTGTTTCCATCCTTGGCCAAATTCATCTCCCAGGAGGATGGAGGAAAACTCAAGATTTGAGACAGATCATATTAGACACTACCATTTATTTGAAATAACCTCTTAATAATATGCCATTGGTTCATTAGATCAGAAATTATGCAGTCAGAGAAGATAAATAGTGTAGAAGTGGTCCACTTATTGTGGAATAGATACTAAGCATCTGAAATTTTAGACAGTGGGAAAATCTGCTGTTCCTAGTCACAGGGACACTTATGCAATGTTGTGTAATATGCATTGAATGCTAATGTATTGTGGATTACAATATCTATGTATAATATGCAATGCATATTATACGATATGCAATGGTATAGCAATTTTAAGTGAGAAAATGTGTAGGAAGATTAAAACCACACAACTGTGTTAGCATACCCACAAATATATACAACATTAATTTTACATAAAGTAACAGGAACGACACATTATAAACACAAATGCTTGACTCAAACGTTATTGGCATTTTTCTTGACCTATCAAAATGGTCTTTCAAAAAGAAGTGGCTCATTTTGATGGGTGTGGGATACTCAAAAGCTCTAAATTAAATGCCTCAAAAGCAGTGTTCAAAACTGTGTTCTAAAGTATATTGAATTAGGCTCCACAAGACCAGTTTTTGGCACCTGTTCTAGAAATGAAGGGAAAAAAAGCACATTGAAAAAGGATTATGCATTATTTTTCAGGAATTCAGCAATTTCTTGGAGAGATTAAATTTACTACAGCTTTGAAATAACAGAGTTAGTGCACATTTTGAATGGTTGCCGGACTGGGTAACAGCTAGCACAGGAGCCTCAGGGGATTTTGTTGTAGTTAACCCATCCTTCTGTTCTGTTCCTACTTTTACATCCTACTTTCACATGCAAAAGAAAATGTTTGTGCTTAATACAATATTTATACCTATAAGTAATAGTCAGTTCCTTTCTGGTTTTAATGTACCAGCATGTATAAGAAATACACAGAACTATATCTATATTATTGCTACTACTTTGCAAAATGTTGTATATATTGCAAAGCTGGCTCTCTAATAGAAGGCAGTTAAAGACCTCTGCACTAAAATCTGCCAAAGCTGATACTGCAATCACAAACATGTGTTACACTTCTTGTGGCTCATCTCCACATGGTGCAGCTGTTGTGTTGGCTAAAGAAAATGCAGGCCCAAGGGAAACAAATTTAATTCAGCTGGGGTGACTTCCACTAAAAGAAGTGCTTTAAGGAGAACAGGTGTCTTACAGTAAGAAGGATTGTTTGAGAGGTTTTCCCCAAACTTGCTTTGCTTCTAGGAAAGCTATTCTAAAGTGGTATGCCTGTGATAATAATCTTTTGTGGTCTAGTTTTTAAATAATACCCTTCAGAAATGCAATGGATTCCAGAAATTCTATTTTTGTTTGTTTGGCTCAGTCCTAGGACAGGAAAGCTAGTACAGGACCTTATGCCGTAAGTTAGGAGCAGGAGGAAGGCTCATTGCTGTTATTCTGATTCCTCAGCCTCAAGAAGGTTTGTTTAATTAACAAATTATTGTACCAGGCAGACCTGCAGCCCATGTAACTCACCAGCTGACACCCCTAGAGCTGTGCCTGTTTAAACCTGTATAACTATTGGTTTAAGTTTAATTTTTTTCTAAATTCACTTAAATATAGCTCCCTCCTAAATATGTTCCCATTTAGTCAAAATAGATAAGCTAAGATATAATGTGTTCTCTAAGAAAACAGTATTAAGTGTATGACTTTTTTTTCTTTCCCAGGAAGACGTTTACCTTATGTACTATGAAACCTCCTCTAGCTCCATCATGCTTTCCTACCTCTCTGATTTCTGTGTCCTCAGGTTTATCAGAATGGAAACTGTTTCACTGATGTTCAGCAGCCTTCACGCTGTGGGCAGTAGCACATCCCACAGCACTGAGGCACTGGGATCCCTGGAAGCTGGGAAAGACTTTTCCCAGCAGGCTCTCAGGATGTCTCTCTCTGTGAGTGCTAACAGAACCAGCCCTTGAGACAGATACTGCAGCAGATAGCAGATCTCCCTCTTGTCAGCTCTCTTTCCAAAATAAGGTTACTGCAGAGGGCACTCTCTTGTGTAGATGTCTTCATACTGCACTGTCCTCCTTTGGGCCTGTTCTTTCTATCTCCTGCAAGTTCAGAACTCCTCTTTGAGGCAACAGAAGTCTAAATGGGGGATGATTTTTCCACACAGATCCTATTTCTTGGTTCTCCTATAGGATGTACATAATTTGCTTTCAGGTCTTCTTTATCACATCTTAACTAAATAAATGTTATGACAATATTCTGTTTTTATTTTTGCAAAGTTAAGCCTCTTAGCTCCTTCTTCAATATTTATTGCCTCATGTTGTATCTTCAGAGTGTCTTATGCAAACCCTGGGCTGTTTTTCAGACTTTTTCTCAGATTTCTGAATTGAAGGCCCAGTACTCCTCCTTTTGAATAGCATTCATAACTCAACAAGGTCAAGAGCAAAATTCATGAGAATTTTGATCTGTCTCTATGTCTGCACATAAAGACCTGCAACAAATCTTGCATTTTTGCCAACTTCCCCTTACCAGGGAAAGAAAGTTGTTCTGCCCTTGCCACTTTTCCTAACAGGACTTGTGACAAAAACCCTAAGTCACACTGATAGAAGGAACTGCCATGGATATGCCTGAATTTAAAAGCCAGGAGTAGATGGACCTATACCCTGCCAGTGAGGGGGAAAAAGTATCCCAATTAACAAAATAAGGAGAAACAACTGCGTAGTGAAACCTGCGTTTGCAGTGAAACCGTTATGGAGACACTCACTCTTTACTGTGTATGTGTACAACCAGTACCCCAAACACTGGGAAAAAAGCATCATTATTTGTAGAGTGAGATGAATTCAATGGTGTCCAAGTGTCACTGAAGGAAGCTGCTTAGAATGATATCTGAATTTAAGATTAACCTCTTGCTTTTCATGGTGTTGGACTCTGTGCTTATCAGCAAAGTTTTATGTTTGAGGTTCAGGGAGAAGGTGACGGCCGTGTCCTCTGAATGCTTTCAGATGACTGATTTTCAGAATGCTGCTGGCGTTCCTCCAGCTGGAGGCCTGGCCATTAGATAAGCTTAACATTATGGTGGCCATTTGCAAAACAGATGAGAGCAGGAATAGCAAGAGGAAATGAGAAACCTAAGAAACCTACTGAAACTCCCTGAAAATAAAGACCTAGCGTTGGAAGGAAAAGTCTTAGATCCTTCCACTGAAAGAAAAACTATTAAGCATAAATTTTCAGCTGGTAAAAGTATAACCACTATCCCAAGGGAGACAAAAACACTGACTGAAGCAGTACTACCACAAGTACTGGCTTAAAGAAATCTAGGAAACGTTGCACTAGCTTCCTGTGTGAGAGTCTAGACAAAAGTTTTTAGATATTGCCAGATAGGATACATTTACTTCTGCTTTCAGGTGGGGGTTTTTTGTTTGGTTTGGTTGGGGTTTTTTTTATGGTGAAGCCCATAGCTCTGCTGGCTAAGAACCCTGTTTAATAATCCCTCCTCTGCCGGTATTTAAATTGTGTTAAATGGCATTGGAGCATTACGCTACCAGAAGATTTGACAGATACCATTTGGCAGATCCTGTGGTGGCCATTCACATCACCCTTACAGCTGCCTCTTCCCTCTCTCTGCCAGAAATTACTGTTTCTGGAAGTGGCTTGGCGAAAGGATCATACCTGTACTTCAGCAATTCTTGTTCAGCCAGATGCTGTAATTCAACCTTGCAAGCAGAGATAGCTGAGGGCCATTCATTTTTGTTCTACATTTAGTAGCTGAAGTCTCCTTTGCACTGGCATTTGGAAGTGTTGTGAGCAGTGATCCTTGGTTACCACATTTTCACTATCAGGCTTTCACATGGCAATGGAACTTGGTGGAAACAGGAATGGGGCTCTCTCCACTGATAATTTCCTGGCACAGAGAAAATATTAAGTCATCTTTTTTTAATCAAATAGCCTCACCTGAGTAAATACTCTAGCAATTCCAATTTTTAATTTTATTATCATAGTGTGTTGCTCAAGCTGTGTTTTCTGACTGTGCAGCAATAATAGTGCTATAAGCACATGAAGATTTTTCAAACTGGCATTGTATTTGGTTCCTTTTACATTTCCACACATAATCTGCATAACATTATTAAATCTTTCCTGTACATTATTTAGCCTCTGGGATCAAATGAAATCATACATAACTGGAACTCTTTGGACTTTGACAGATGTCCTCTGGCAGATTTTTTGCAGCGGTTTTTAAGTTGTAACTGCTTTTAGCTATTTTCTTGGCCTTTTCCTGGAATTGGATGTGTGTCAGCTGCTCTGGTGGAAAATACTAACCTCTTAGCTTTTAAAGATGATAAAAGTGTGTTTGAGTTACTGTACCAGACTTTGAACTGAAGCAACTTGAAGCAAAGGTATGATCCTTTTCACCAGCTCACCTGCAGGAAGAGTAGTGCTCCACAGACAGCTGTCAAGAGGGTTGGGAAGGCAATGTGGAGGATTTGCTTGCAAGCTTCTGGAGGAATATTTACAGCATCTTGCCTCTAGTCTTTTTTTCGTGAGAGAGCACAGGGAAGCTGGGTATTCTCCTAAAACAGCGAAGGTCATGAAAAAGATACTAAACTTTTGCAGCTCTGTTTTGAAATAATACAGATTCTCCTGAAACCGATCTGCTTTGTGGGCTGTCTCCTACCATGGTGTTATGAAGTTACCCTAAGTCATACTGTACCTAGACAGTGCACAGTTTGTTTCCTTTCATCTCTACACCTGCACAAGGCTTTTCATGTATGGGAGAGCTTTTTCTACCTTGTGTATCTTGTAAGTAACCTCTTTGATAAAGAGAACCCTAGACTTATTATCTCTGCCTAAGTTACTATACTTTCTACAGGTTTGGAGCAGATAAAAATAGTCATCCCAACATCCATCATTTGTTTTTTAAAAACTATATCAACTATATAATACAGAAAAAATCTCACACCATCATATTTTAATGAGTTCAGGCATTTTTGAACAACCGAGAATTTAAATCTGTGAATAAACTGAAGAATGTGTCACTGCATTCAAGAAGCATACTTTCATTTTAAGAAACCACAGCTGCAACAATAAGATGGAAATTTGACACACACTAGGTTGGAGGTGGCAAGGATTAAAGGTATGGAATTAGAAAAGAAACCCCTTATGCTGTTGAACAGAATATGGGACATAAATCAATGACTAACCTTGGCTAAGCTTTGCCTTATGGAGGTATGCAGCATTGCAGCTTCACAGTTATCAGTATTTGTCATCTTGAGTATCAGTACACATGCCAGATGCAAAAGAGGGGCCCAGAGAGAACATGGGGGATGAGGAAAAGAAAATTAATAGTTTCAGTGACAATGTACAGTATTTTGATGTGAAACAGAACTTCTGTAATATTTCAAGGGGCTTACATACATATTTATATATATATGAACAAAAGCTGTTGGAAATAAGCCTTTGACTTCAAAATGTGCCTGATTAAAAAGAATCCTGATAAAAATTGAGACAAGAACAGCTGGAACTTTGATTGCAGTTATACTTTCTTCTGGATGTTTATTTCTAGATCACTTTTGCAGCTGCTTTTATCTGCTCCTTAGAAGTTCTTTTAGATTTGAGGAACCATTAGCTGTAAAAGTAAACATCAACTCAAGCCTGGTTTTATAGATCTTCTCGAAACCATTGAGAGTGGGAAAGATAATGTGAGACTAATGCTGAACTAGATCAGACTTAAATGGTGCTTTGAACAGCCTTTTAGCATTTGAGGCTCCACCTGTAACTCTAACAGAATGTTGAGTATTTCTAATATTGTTCTTTATTAAGCAGTTAGGAATTTCCAAGCTCTAGGAATTAAAATACTCTTTTTGGAAAACTTAAATTCATGTCTCACTGTTGTTCAAAAGACAGAACGCTTTCAAGTATGCCTCCCCTATCGAGGTACAGAGATGGTCCTTAAAACTAGTTCTGCTGCCTTTCAGTATCTGCCATATATAAATATTATGCTTTGAATAAAACAGATCTACAGTTTTGACTCCACTTCACCCTGTTTTGTTATTGTAGTTGTTTAAGAGTTCTTTAATAACTGTGGTTTTTATTTGCTTAAGAGATGCCTGTTGGGAGAGTGGAGAAAGGTCAGGGTTAACCCTGCTTAACCTTAGCTAATGACCTATATTGGTGGTCTCTTTCAGATCTCAGGAGTGTCAGCAATGATTCTGTGGCCACTGACTGACTTTCATGCCAGGTCCCACTGAAATAAACACTGTTATACTTTATGCTTCTTTCCAATATAATTTTTTACCACGCTGTATTGGTCAAAGCCCTCTGGTCAGTCACTGAGACTTCTCTATTTTCAGATTTAAGATTTTAAGAATTCAAGCACAAGATACATTTTGTTAAAAAATCCTTTCAGATGTCTTCATGAGTCTTCTTGTGGGAACATTCCTGGATTCAAAAAATATTATTTTCAGTTTCAATATTCAGCTTTCATTTCTCTATCCTGAGCATTTCTGTTAATGATGAAGCTTTCCTCACAATTCTCCATAGGCACTCTCTCTGGACTCCCTGAAAGCCCCTACTCTTGCAGACGCCA
This sequence comes from Pachycephala philippinensis, assembly GCA_013397055.1. Lineage (NCBI taxonomy): Eukaryota > Metazoa > Chordata > Aves > Passeriformes > Pachycephala > Pachycephala philippinensis. The sequence continues at coordinate 852,733 of VWZT01007450.1, read as the reverse complement.
TTGATCCTTGCTTCCATCACAGCCAGGAAGGCTGTCATTCCAAAGCATTCCTTGTCCCACGGTCTCTTCTGCTCCCTTCCACACAGCCACAGCCTCCTCACAGGGCAGGGTGCTGTACCTTCGCAGGCAGGCTCCATCCAGCAGTTCAGAAACACGTGGCCTCATAGCAACAGTGAGATTCAAACACTCCTGGTTGCATTTGAGCAACCAGTAGTCATCAGGACAACTGAAGTGGAAAAGTAGAATATATATTGCACTGGAAAGTTTGCAGTGTAGCTGACAGTATCTCTTTCCCCTCTCCTCTGAAGATGAAAATAAGAGACCTTGAGTCAGTTCTGTTTCTGCTTCAATGTCATGTCCTTGGCTTTCAGCACTCATCTGGTGCTAAAATGAGTTTTGGTGCTGAAGTGAATGGGATTTATGCTTTTCTTGGAGACAGTTCCCACAGGGGAATTGGAAAGAATAGTATAACAACTAATAATTTTCACCAGCCTAGCACAGGTGAGCAAGTCAAATAAATTAAAGAGTTAATGCAAAGAAGGCAGACCTGCAATAATCATTGATACTGTTTATGAGACAGACCATGCCATCTACTCTAGACTAAACAGGGAGAAGGGCCTTTTGCAAGCTTCATCCTACCCTTCATCATCCTGTCCAAGTCCCTCAAATGCTTCTGTGGGGTCTGTGAAAGGGAACTAAGGAGAGCAAGCAAAATGCCAGTCCTCTGAGTGGGGACCTGTACCATTGTGGGAACAGAAAACAAAAGTCCTTGAACAAAGAAGGTGGAAATCTACTGCTGGATCTTCACTCTGATTTGTCCTGGTTTCACGTGCTCTCAGTTTATTGCTGATTCATGGTACCCAGACACCAGAGACTGTCTGCCATGACACACTGGCTCAGATCGACAGAAAGGGAAGGAAAATGAGATAGAAGAGTATTCTTTGCCAGAAAGTCTTCTGACTGGTCCATGCCCAGCTCAGGTCCATTCTTGAACTGATCTGTTCCTTTTCCCAGCTGTTGCTTTGACTGTACTCTAGAGCGGTCTTGCCCTGATCTTTCCCCACAGTGGCTATGGAGAGTTCATGGAGAAAAAGGACTCTTTCCCATGCCATAAGCTAGATTCAAACTGCTCTACACTGCAAAATCTCTAAGGTGTATCAGTCAGCATCACATCCACAGACTCTATGTTGGTGCAACTGTCCTTTCACCCAACAGGATTATGGACACAGTAGTGCTATGAGGTGGCAGCAGAAGCTGAGAACGCCAGTACTTAAGGCAAAAACAAGGTAGTCATACAGATAGCAGTGCCAACAACTTAACTCATGGAAAAGGACATGAAAGCAGGCATGATGAAAATTCTTGCCTAGAACAGTAACTGCTCTTGGAGTTTTTTATAAACTTTTGTTCATTTGTTTATTTTTATGAGGCAGTCTGAAAATAATATCCCTGATTTAGTAAATATTTAAAACCAGCAGTAAACAACACATTCAACAGATGACTGGCATATGAAGATGTTGAAGCACCTGCTTAGATACTGCCCTGGATAGCAATGATCTTAAGCATGCACTTAAACGCTTTTTGGATCATACCCAGTAGAGATACAGAGTTATGTTCAGCCTTGGCAGTGTCTTTAAGTGCTTTCTAATGCCTTACCCTGGTGAGCTTTCCCTCTATTTCCTTGTATTTCAGCAATCTTCAATAACTTAACCTTCAAAAACAGTGATTTTTTTAAGAAGTGCAGGGTTTCATCAGTAAGGTTTGTCTGGACATTGTAGAAGTGAGTTTGCCTGGGAATAACTGTTAGTTTTTTGTAATATCCATTATTGTAATTTTCTTTGAATCAGATGCCACAAACAACTGAAAAAAACACGCAGAGATTAATACAGACATTGTGCACATCTGTAAGTGATGATTTGCATATGCTTGCACCGTGCTTGTAATGCTCTGAAAATATCTGAAATGCTCTGTAGTATCCTGGTTTATAACATATCCTTCACCACAGTTTACACATTGAGAATGCATGCTGAAAACAGGAAACACGCATATGGAGGGTAGGTAAAAGAGGATTATAGTATGCATGCATTCGACAGAATAGCCCCAGTTTAAGAGTATCATAAGCATCAGGCTTGCATAAACAAATCAGTGCTTAACCCACAGATGTATCTAATGACCATATGGATTCTGCATGTTTACAACTAGAAAAAACTCTCTGAGCTTTTCTATTGTTTGTTGACTTACACCCTATAATATTAATTTTTTTTTGTGAAACCAAGTTATTCACTGGGATATTGCAAGTTCTTAAAAGGAAATGGAGTTATTTAATATATACCACAGGACAAGATGTATGGGTCTGTTCTCTGCTGCCTTGGAGTTCTCATGTCCTAGGTGAGTTACGAGGCTTGCGACCAAATGTACAACTGCAATTCTTAAACTAATTTATCGCTTTTATACAATATTTCTTTTAGATGTTCCCCCTAGCAGTTGGCTCGGAGATTGCAAACTTCATGATCCTTTCAGCCTAAGGCAGCTACAGAACTTCACGGGAGCCTGAAGCCCCCTTTAACTCAGGAGGGTAGTCTACAAACCCACGGTCATGCAGCAGGCGGGCGGACCTGAAGCCCTGCCAACCTTCACCTTGCAGGTGTCCTCTGACACGTCTGCCAAGAGAGGTAAAATGCCACCACCAGAGAGTAAGCAGAGCCTGTCAGCCTGGGGACCCTCTGTAGTCCCGAGGCTCAGCTTGCGGGGGGTCGGTGGCAAGGTATGGAGCAATGAGAAAGGGGCCCACTCGTGTGCAATGGATGTCTGTGCTTCCACAGCACAGCCTTGCTCAGTGTTTCTGTGCTGACGGCAGGAAAGACTTTAGCCAAAAGTTGCTTAAACTAAACTATAGCAAGGTACAGCATGTTGTATTTTTTTATGTCTCGACATCCGCTCACTTCAGGCATCACAAAAACCTCTTATTGCTGATGGCGAGGGAAGGAACACTTTAAGCTAGAAAAGTCCATTTATCGAGGGCTCGGGGCCCGCCGTCGGGGCAAGACGGCAGCACTGCAGCTGGCAGCGTGCTCTCCTCGGTCCCCACGGCGCCGGCGGCCGCCGCCGCACCATCCGCACCGCGCTATTGCACCGCGGCAATAGTTGCGGCACAGCGCGCAAGTTCCGCGGGATGAGCGGCCACCTCCGCTGTGCACACGGCAAAGCCGGACTCGGCCAAAGGCGGTTTGAGGCTTCTCCCGGTGCGCCCGTGTGCCCCGCGGTGTCCGACATGGAGCCAGGAGCTTCGGGAGCGGGGAGCCGGGGCTCGGCAGTGGCTGGAGAACAAAAGCCCCCCGGGGCTCTGTGTTCCATAGAGAGGGGAAGACGAGGAGGAGGCACTCGCCGGGCTGGCTTCGGTGGTGATGCACGTCGGGGAGGCATCGGGGCGGGCAGCCGCGGTGCCGCGGGTGAGACGGCTGGGCCCGCTCCCTGCTGCCCGGGGGCAGCCCCGCGGCCGGGACCGCGGGCAGGGGCCGAGGGCGAGGCGGTGCCAGGGCTTGCGCGCCGGGGGTGGATGCAGGCGGTATCCAGCCCGCTGAGGTCGTTGCGTGCTTAATTACTTTCTTGTTTCATGGAAATTAATCGCGGCGATATTCTACGGGGATCTGAGTCCGAGAAGGAAAAAAGGGGACGCTGAGCAGGAGTTGCAGCGGCGGCGTCCCTCGGAGCCTGCCAAGCGCCGCGTCCCCGGCCGCCTACGCCTGTTTGTCAAATACTGGCATTTCCTGACTAGTTCATTAAGAACAAAACAGAATATCCCACCCAATAAATCGGAGCGAAATCGGTGATGATTTAGTCACCAAAAAACACCAGCGGAATCAGATGCCAGATGGATGGGCGGTCACCGTTTTCCTTGAAAAAAAAAAAATAAATTAAGTCCTCGGTGTGTAGTCGAGTCCTTTTGCTGCACCGGCCTGTCTATCGGCCGGCGTTAGCCCAGGGCTGGGCTCGGTCCGCGAGTGCCCTCGCTGCCCAGCGGCCTCTCTGCCCTGCGCTCCCCGGCAGCGCTCCCCGAGCCAGCGGCCGTCGGGACCCCTCGGGTCGCCTCCCAAACTAGGCTGCACCGGAGACTGTGCTCCCGGTCCCTTCCCTTGGCTTAGCCCCTGTCATAAGCCGGAGCCGGCCCGAATAGCCGCTGACCCTTGTCCCACCGGCTCCGGCTGCGGGCGCACCCCTGACCCGCTCTGAAGACTCGGCCCCATTCATTTTCGCGGGGGCGAGTTCCCAGAGACCGCGGCCCCCCACTGCCGATAGCGGTGGTCTGAACCGCTCCGTGCACGCACCGCGCACCGCAGCCGCGCACGGTGCCCCGAGGGAGGGCCTGCCAAGCGCCGCCGCGGGGCCTCGCTGCCGTCCCCGGGCGCATTTCTGTGCTCAGAAAGGGGCGAATGGTCAAGGTTTGCCCCAAGCTTCACGGCCGCGGAGGAACTGCTTTAATCTCTTCCTCGCAGCAAGAACAAACACTGCCTATCTCTTTGCTACCCTGGACGGAATCCAGCGCTCCGGATGAATTTTTTTGGGGGATGTGGGAAGAGAGAGAGCGGGGGGAGGCTGAGATAACTGCGGCGATGTCTGCCCCGGCGGGACGCGCGGATGGGAGAAGGCGGTGCGAGGTGAGCGCTCGGACGCCCGTGGATAGCGGTGCTACCTCCGTGCTCCTCGGGGCCCCGCGGCCGCCGTCTCTCGGGCAGTGCGGGGAGAGCCCCGCTCTGGGTCCACCTGGACCCCCACCCCAATGCGCTGGCTCCGCCGGCAGATCCGCGGCGGGGCAGGGGCCGTGCCGGGGCGGGCGGAGCGCGCAGGGCTCATCGCTGACCTGCAGGCGGCGCTGCAGCACCGCGGGCCGCCGCCGCCGGGCACAGCGCGGCTCCGGGCGCTCCCCCGCACCGCCCGGCCGTGTCCGCGCCCGTCCCGGGCACAACGGG